>JAVXUP010000626.1:0-391352 GCA_033070095.1 Escallonia herrerae | reverse complement strand
TTAGCTTGATTGATCATAAGTAACATTGCTTTCGTAAACAATTTTCACTATATGTGTCAGAGTTTTCTAACTAGTGCAATAACTCAAATTGACGGAATTTAAGTTCTCTAAAGAACGAACTAAACAATGTTTACCCATGCAGGTGCTCTACCAATTAAAACAATAAAAGGTACTCCAAATTTTTTACTCATGCTCTAACTATCCACAAGCAATCTACTGGTGATTATTACCTGTAGAAGGGAACGAATAATGGTTAGCTTTTGAGAGTTAAGTAAGGTCGTTGAAGGACCAAACAAAGTGATTAAAGAACTTTTCGCGAATTCTATTTGATGACAATCTTGGAAAGAGTGTCAAAATGACCATAATTAATTCGATAACAATATGTGGAAGAGTTTCAACTAACTCCCCCTGATCAGATATCAATATAATCGCTTTTAGATTCAATGTAAACAATTTCAGATAATATTGAACATGAGCACTTTGCAAAGTCGTGCAGAAAATGCACAATAGCATAGAGTAACACCATCCAAATACAGACCATCCTTATAACACCTCAGAACGGACTCACATGTCAATATATAGAAGAAAACATATAATTTAATGCTCAGTAAGCAATAAAAGATAAGTATCAAATTGAATTCCAATAATCAACTCAAGAATCTAATGATAGCCACAAATGAGAAATACGTACAGACACGAGTTAATAATTCTGGGGTTCAGATAGAAGTCCTTATCTTAGTCCGGAGCTAAGTTATCTCAACCATAAATCCTCTGAGTAACCCAATTTGGGCAATTTAATCATCATAAGGCAATATATACTACGATACTACAAACCTAATACTAATTGTCTAAACATTGCGCATTCCTACTCTCAAAATAACCCAAATTAAAGTGGGTCTCACTACGGCCAAACCTAGCTAAGAAACCCCAACACAAATTCCAAGGCTTAACAATTCACAATAAATTCTCATAAAATACTTTCATGGCTTAAAACAACATATACAGTCAAAATATAAATATTCTGATTTTTGAACATTTTCTAATTAAAAACAATGTCTATTAATGCAATATAAGCCCATAAAGAGCCATAACTATTTTTGATTCAATCAAACTCCCACAATTTTTTTGTAACAATTTTATAATATACATAAAAACTCTAGAAACTGAATTCATCATTCAAAAAGCATTAAAACTATTTTTAATCTATTCGTTTTGCTAATACAAATGTGATAGGATAAAAATACCAAATCACCTCTGCAATTGTTCAGACATAAATTAGGACCTCTTTGTATCATAAAATCAATATCATAACCTTTTCATAATTTAATACAGACTTTAAAGGCTCAAGACAAATTTTTAAAAAATCAATATGGTGAAAGATATTAAAAATACCAAAAAAAATTTGAAAAATATTGAAACGTGGCCAGAAATTCTGAAATTGCTATGGTACTCCGCTACAAAATTTCACCAGCCAACAACCACCATACGCCATCCCACGCACGCACTGAACAAAAACCTTAGCATGTGGTACACCTACACAAGCATAAGGTATTACACTATTGTACACACCCCACTTTTTCTTCTTCTTCTCTTTCTGCACAAACCTGAACACCCAAACTCGCACACAGTACATACCACACACACACACACAAGACACACACCCACCCACCCACCCACCCCCGAGCGCACAGAGAGAGAGAGAGAGTCTGTGCACACAGCACACCCCACACAACACTCATGGCAGCCCCTCCCCCTTCCTTACACACACTCACACTCTACACATTTGCACGCACTCATTTATAGCTTTCTACACTCACTAAACATTACAAATTAAATCAAATAAGAAATTTACCGGAATCGAATCCAAATAGTCATATTTCAGTCAATAATTTAGCCTCTTGTTTATGCTTGTTAACTCCCCTTTTTCTTTCCCTTTTCCTTGGCTCAACTCTCTCTTTGTCTCTCTCTTTTTCTTTGTTTCTCTTATTCTCCCTTTTACTCCTTCTCTTTCTCTCTATATTAATTCCCCATTACTCCCTCTCCATTACTCTCCATGCTCTGCCGTTCGAAGCTAAAGGAAATGAAATTAAACTAATTTCTCTATTTACGTAACGATCCTTACTATAATTGTGATCTCCCAAGTCACCACCTCTCTTCCATTAATTCTTCCATTGCACCCTACTTTATTATTTTGTAGCTTATGGTTACTATAAGTTGTCGCTAAAGGTCCCAAATAACACCACTCACACCAACCGTCGCTAAAGATCACATAATCACTTACAATAATTATCGCTAAAGTAATAACTAATAAGCTAGAATTTTTTATAAAAGCAACCCAAGGTTCGGGGTATTATACATATGCCTCTATTCCTTCTTTTTAACTGGTTACAACCGGAATTCAAAAGACATTAATTTTTTGGCGATAAAATAACTTGAACACTAAATGTCGCTAAAATTGAAATTTAAACTGAACTATGAAATGTGACATAATGCTATCATTTTTGAAAGGCGCTAATGATGCTTAAATTTTATTCCCAGCTATGCTCTACTTTGTTGTGTTTTATCTTAATCTTCAAGTATTTCCTTCTGGTGCTTGGTTGTTGGATAAGCTCCATGTTCCCTCCTTCCATAGCCTGATCATTCCTTGTCCTAATGCTTGGCTGCTAGTTAAATTCCCTGTTCCGTGCTTCCATAGCTTAATCAGTTCTTATTCTTAGGCCTTGAGTTATAGTATTGACTTCACGCCGAGTTTGTGACATTCTGTTCATGTCCTTAACGGTTGAAATTTAGGAACTGAGTTTTAATCACCTGCTAATCCTCCTAGGCTTTATCAATGCTAGTGTCGTTGGACCATTTGACTAGGATTTTGGGTACACACTAATTGTTGTGTTTGACCATTCTTCGATTAAGAACTGCTATGGCTCCACTAATAACTGAGCTTCATCTCCAATTAGGGGAAGGTGAGTGGTGGCTGTAATACGCTGCCTTACCTTCTTCTTGAGCAATGAACACATGGAACATTGGGTGAATGGAAGTGGTGCTAGGTAGTTACAGTCTGTAGGCTACCTTTTCCTCCCTTTATATGACTTGGTAGGACCCATAGGATCTTAGAGAGAGCTTTATATTCCTTCTTAAAGCCAATGAAGTTTTCCCATAAAGTTACAGTCTCAGATAAGCCCAATCTCCCATTTCAAATTCTCTTTATGTCATGTGTAAATTAGCTATATTGTTGCACTGTTGCTTGTGCCCGAGTCAGGTTTTCCTTCAACACTTCCAAAGCTCTGCTCCTGCAAATTTTATGGTTTCTATTGAAGTGAGGTTAAGAGACTTTGGTTTGCAACCATAAACTTCCCCATAAAGGGTCATTTTGACTGAAGAATGGTAGTTGTTATTGTACCAATACTCAACTAGGGACAACAACTTAGTCAAACTCTTTGGCATGTCATTGCACGTACACCTCAAGTAGTTCTAAAGATGTCTGTTCACCCTTTCAGTCTGGCCATCTATCTCAGGGTGATTGGCTATACTATGAGAAAGCGTGATGCCTAATAGGTTGAAGAGTTTTGTCCAAAAGGTGTAGAAAAACACCTTTTCTTTGTCACTCATAACATAATCTGGCATGCCATGCAGCTTAAACACATGATCCAAAAAATGCTAGGATATGACTTTAGCTGTGAAGAGATGAGTGAGCGAGCCTAATAAAGTGAGCATACTTGCTCATCCACTACCACTAGCACAACATCTTTACATGAGGATTTAGGCAATCCCTCTATATAATCCATTAAAATGTGGATCCGGATATGAGTTGGCATGGGCAAGGGTTGTATTAACCCTGGGTAAGGCACATTCTTTGGTTTATTTTGTTGGTAGGTGTCACACTCTGTGACCATCACCCAGTGACTTTCTTTCTCATACAAGGCAAATACAAAAACATATATGCTATCTTGTATGTGGTGTGAATACCTGAGTGACCTCACCTCAAGTATTATGTAGCTCTTGTAGGATCTTGGCTCTCAATTTCCCTTGTCCAACATACAACTTCCCTTCCCTTCCCTTTATATCTAAGTAATCCTCCATTATAAGAAGAAAATAAGGTGTCGTCCTGAGATCTACCAGTAGATCCTATATAGCATGTTAGCCTAGCTCATCATTTTCCAAACTATCTTGCAACGCTTGCAAAGAGGCACTGAGGAAATGGCTGCATATTCACTATTTTATTCCTGAGGCAATCAAGAAAGGGCATCAACGACCATATTGTTTGTGCCTTTCTTTTAATACACCTCAAAATCAAATCCAAGCAACTTGGACAAAGGTTTTGATGCAATAATGAGGTTAGGACATGTGTGGTTGTCATAGCTTATTTGAGTTGGTAGAAGGCTTGTGTTACATGTTCATCCTGTGGAAGGCTTCTTTCTTGAGTAAGCTTATAAGGGGCCTACTTAAAGAACCGTAGTTCCTTACAAGTTTTTTGTAGTAGCCTGTGAGATCTAAGAATCCCCCAAGCCTTTTGGATGCCAAATGACCATGGATTCTACTTTGCTAAGATATGCTTCTACACCAGCGCCAAATTCCTCAAGTGTGCTTGAAATATAGTGTTCATAAGCTTTTGGAATATGGCAGGAGCATTTGTCTGATCAAAGGGAATGACATTGATTTCATAATATCCTCTGTGTGTTCTAAAGGCAGTTTTATAGATACCACCATCCACCATTCGATCAGATTTGGTGGTATCCATGTTTGAGATCAAGTTTTGAAAACACATTTGAATCATTTAGTTCATCCAACAGGTTAGCAATAACTAGAAGGGGATATCTGTCCTTAATAGTCATCTTGTTGAGCTCCCTGTAGCCCCACATAGCCTCCACGTACTATCCTTCTTCTTTACTAGAAGGATTGCTGAAGCAAAGTAGGATTAGCTATGTTGTATTGCAACTGTTGTATCAGTTCTGCTATAATCTTCTCAATCCTTGTCTTTTGCACATATGAGATTTTGTAAGGTCTTAAATTTATAGGTTTAGCTCCTTCACTCAGTTTGATGTGATGCTCTTGGGTTCTGTTTGGGTGGAAGCTGCTTTGGCTCTTGGAAGATATCTTGGTATTTTATCAAAATGGCTTCAACTCCCAATGGGGCAATTGTGTTATAATTATTTGGGAGGGTTATAGCATAAACCTGATCAAAGATAGATCTCACATTGAAGAAAGAAG
The DNA here is from genome assembly GCA_033070095.1 of Escallonia herrerae. Lineage (NCBI taxonomy): Eukaryota > Viridiplantae > Streptophyta > Magnoliopsida > Escalloniales > Escalloniaceae > Escallonia > Escallonia herrerae. Next base: position 386,147 of record JAVXUP010000626.1, on the reverse strand, counting down.
CTTGCTCATTGCCTGGGCTATAATCATTTTGATGTATTGCCCTTGAACGCACCCCCTTTTAGCAATACTTGATTGCCTTGATGTTTAAAAGATATCTGGTTAATATCAAAGTCAAAATTAACACTGCCTAACTCTCTTTACCACTGGATGCCCAACACACGATCACAACCACCTAATTTCTAATATTCTCATATCAGCTTGGAACTGGTGTGCACCCATATTACACTCAAAATTTCTATAAATTGTATCGGATTGAAGCCTTGTAACATTAGCAACAGCTGTAATTAATGGTGGAGCAGGAAAGAGTATGCATTCCAATTTCACTGTTGACTGTGAATCCAAGAAGTTACCTGTTGATCTTGTGTCAATCAAGATACTGTAAGATTTAGATCCCACCCTGCCTTCAATTTGAATGGTGTTGTGATCTCTATTCCCTGCCAATGCATGCAAGTGATCTCAAGTTCATCTTGATTGAATTGTTCTAGCACAGAGCTATCTGCATATGTTATTTATCCTATGTGCTTAGTACTTTCAAATATTCACTTTCTTCTTATGCAATGAGCATAGATATGGTTCTCATTGTCCAAAGCTTAAGATGCCTTGCTTCCCATTTTCCATAGCATCTGAAGCACAGTCCCTGTGTTATTCTCTTTGGTATTCTTTTGAGGACATGTGCCTTATGTTGGGTGGTGGTTTTGAAGCAACTGATTTGGTGTTGATAACAAACCTCTTTGAGGATTATGATATGGATTAGGCTGGTTAGGCCTTGGGGTCTATGACTGGAAAGGAGTGGGCTTGTAAGGGCTCAAGTTATTGGTAGGTTTTTAAGTTGTTCCAAAAGGACCCAAGGCTGGTCTTGCTGCAACAGTGGTGTTACTGCTAGTCATGTAGGTGTTCAGATGCTTGTTGTTTCTAAACATTGCATTTATAGCTAATTCCTCTCTTCTAACTATATGAATTACCCTTGAGAGTGAATCTACTTCAAATTGTTCCACTCCACACTTGATATCAGGTTTAAGCCCTCATATGAAGCTCATAGTAAATAACCTTCATCCAAGTAATCAAACTCTTGCACAATTTGTACCCTCAAAACCTCAAACTTGTTGAATTATTCATTTACTGAAGTAGATTGTACAAGTTTGTTACATTCCCCCACTAGACTTGCCCCATCCACTCCTAAGCACCTAGCATACATATCCTTAACAAACTGCTCCCATTGTACCCTTCCCAAAGGTTTAATATAAGCAGCATGCCAACTTCTGCCTGAGTAGGAAGATGCATTGATATGCAAGATACCTTGTAATCAGTGTGGATGGGGCAAAATTCAAAATAGAGTTCACACTTCCTCACTCAACCTCTAGGGTGCTCTCTTATGGATATAGAAAAATTGAGCTTCAAAAATTTGGGATGTGAATTACATGTTGTCTGATGGTGGTAGTTATGGGAAAAGGACTGAAACTCTAACCATCCATATGGTGGAAACTGACTACCGCTTGATTCACTATGCTTTGTGATCTGAAACTGATTCCTTCTAGCTGGTTTGTTACATCAGAAATTCAAAAGACGTTAAATGTATGTTGTGAAACAACTTGAACACTAAATGTCGCTAAAACTGAAATTTAAACTGAACTCCAAAATGTGGCATAATGTTGTTTTTTTTCGTAAGAGCACGAATGATGCTTCAATTACTCCCACTGTGCACTACTCTCTTGTGTTCGATCTTAATTTATCTTCAAGGATTTCCTTCCGGTGCTTGGTTGTTAGTTTAATTTTTCATTCAATTTTTCCATGGCTTGATTATTCTTTGTCCTCATGCTTAGATGATGGTTCAATTCCCTGCTCCATGCTTCCCGCTTCTACAACTTCATCAGTTCTTCTTCTCATGCCTTGATTTCTAGTATTGACTTCAGTTCCAATACTGACTTCAGCTTAGTTTGTGACAGCAAAACGAACCAAACTTTCCTTTGACCAAGAATACAACCTAGGGTTTGATCTATCAAACAAGGCTTACAGAGCCTTTCTAATATGCCATATCAGGAAGTGAGAGGATGACGTAACAAATCACTCCATTCAATAAAAGATTTTCACTCTCGAAACCTCCTGCTCGTCATGGAGAGATGTTAATTACGACAATGGATTGCTCCATCGGCTAAAGATATCACCAGGAGATTTGTTTGATGACCGGCATTGTGTAAATGGTGTTATACACGAGGCTTATTCTTGCTTTTGAAGTAGGCAATGAGAAAATTTGGTATCGTTCCACTCCTAGATTGGTGCAAGTTGCCGGTTTAAGGTATTGTCCACCAAAATGATATAAGAAATGGACATATGGATTAACTTATAAGGTCACTTAGGTGCTTTCGGCATCACCATGATTACTTGTCAAGTTTTTTACGAGGTACAAAAACGGTTTGAAAGGTATTATTATAGCTATATGGAAAGTTTGATCGAATATGCCCCTAATTAAGGGTATAGACTAAAGAAAGAAAAAAAAAATAGACTTTCTAAAGAGAACAATATATAGTTTGTCGAGATCCCAAAATAAGCACAAGAGAAAATTTCTTTTGGCCACATTTACGGCTTTACCTAATATTGTGAATTCTTTGGAACATGAGAGTGCTAGAAATTGAAGGACATGAATGTGGATTTTGGAGAAGGTGATAGTTTGGTTGTTAATGCCTATCCCTTTGGTATATAAGGCAACAAAGTTTTATGAGGGTGGCACGATATTTGAGAGAAGAAAGTTTTAGCCTAATGGAGATGAAGTTATTTAAATTTATTGTCGGGAAAATTAGGAAATGAGGGGTTTTGGTAATAAATATTTGTGGAAAGTGGAATTCTTTTAAAAACTTAAGAAAAAATGAGGTGACTTTTCAAAAATTTTGAACAAGGGGTAGACTTAAGAAAAAATGAGTTTTTTTTTTTAAATCAATTAATTTGGTCTTCCCAGATTACCCTTCCCTCCAAAATCGTTGACCTTTATTTTGGTACAAGTCATTTTCTGAAAGAATGCAAGTACGATTATGCGAAAATACTTGTCAGTTTGTGTAAATATTCAAGTCGTCTCTGCTCTTCTAACTAATGTAATACTAACTTTACCTAAGAGAAGAGCTTATATCAGAGCACTCAAAGATTTGCATGGTATGAATATACTGGGGTACAATACACATAGATCTTGAAATTCATCGACACCTAAAGATGATAAAGGATTCAAGTTTTTTCCCTTCTTCGGAACGTGCAAATACTAGGCAGACATTATGAAGTTCATTAATGGGTGTTCCATTAGTGCTAGTACTACTAAAAGAACTACACCTATCTGCATTAATCCTATTGCTTGCAAGTTTTAATCAAATGTCAATTCCCAATTCTCCCTCACTAGCACAAATTACTTCAAATAAAATAGCAACAATAAACTTATAAATGTCAGGTCAATTGAAGGCTAAAATTAGGGAGTCTATTGTTAACTTACTTCCTCCATAAGACCCACCAAATACCACAACAGATGATGTTTCAGAAAATAAATTCTGCTTCAAACTCCTTATCAGCATCGCAAAGTCAGCTAAAGCTTGCGTGAATTCAAGTAGCCCAAGGTCTTGGCAGATTCGTAAGAATCATTCCCAAATGACATTGAATCTCCATAAAAACTATGCTGAAAAATCACCCAGACAAATCCGATTAGCACTCTAAGTACTTTTAATCACCGCTCAACCAAAGAAACTGTTTCCAAAAAACATACATATGAGCTTTTATCTGAACTTCTATTTTCTTCTGACTGGAAATTTGTAATTCCCGAGATACTTTTGAGATGCATAAAACTATAAAGAGTTTTGTGGTAATACTTCAATGAAGACCAATAGCGCGTAAAATTTTGGAGCAATATCAAGCATAAAACCAGTATTTCCAGCAAACCATTCAATGTCCCTTCATCGCTAGTATAGACAAAAGCTGGTGCTCCACGGTGCCAATAATGATCATTAGTAAGATACTTTTCGTAGAAAATTTTGAAGCTCTTGGGTTGGAATGTGAGTGGTCTAAAACTTGGGGAAGAAAATAAGTTTTGTATGGAAATCTTGGTTTTGTTTTGTTGGCTTGTTTTGCAAGTGAAGTTTGATAGGCAAAGTGAGAAAGTATGCTGGCATTGATTCAAGATCTATGTATATTGTACTCCACCATATTTATATTATGTAAATCTTTGAGTGCTCTAATATAAGCCCTTCCCTTAGGTAAAGTTAGTATTGCATCAGTTGGAATGGAAGAAACGACTTGAATATCTGTACAAACGAACACGTATCTCTGCTTAAACATACTTGAATTCTTGCAGAAAATGATTTGTACTAGAACAGTAGTCAACGATTTTTGGTTGGAAGGGTAATTTGGGAAGTCCAAATTAATTGATTTCAAAAAATTCATTTTTTTCCTAAGTCTACTCCTTGTTCAAAAAATTTTAAAAGTCACCCCACTTTTTCTTAAATTTTCAAAAGAATCCCACATTTCACAAACATTTATTCTCAAAACTCTTCATTTCCTAATTTTTTTTTCTTTATGGTCTCTGTACTTATTGCTGCCGTAAGAAGTTCTCGAGAAAGTAAAAAGATAAACTCACATTCACAGGACATTGCCAAAAATACATGAAAAGACACCTTTTTTTTTTCTAAGCTACATGAAAAGACACTTTGGAATATGAGAAGACACCCCTTTTCGGGACTGATGATCTACTCCCGCGCTCTCCTCTCTGGCTCTCTCTCTCCCCCTTCCTTTATGGTTATGTTTTCTAGTTTTATTTCCTTTGCATGAATGTGTTCGAGTTTCAGACGGTGATCAAGTAGAGAGGGAAAGCTTTCAGATATGGGGCAAAGTGGTGGTTTGCATGATAAGAAGTCATTTTCCAAGGAAAGGGACTTGACGGACATAGTTTTCTCTTGGACCCTTGAAGACATCTTCAACGAGGATCTCTACAAGAATCAGGTTTGCATGGCTAATTCGTATTCACTCAGATATAACTTTGGATATAAGGCTGATTTCGTACATAGTATTTTCTTTTCTCATGTTTGTAAAGGTAGGTTGAATACTTTAGGCTTCGTTTGACAAATTTTTTTTTTTGGTTTTCAGTTTTTAAAGAGCAGCTTAATTTTTTTTTTTTATAAAAACAAGTGGGTGTTTGATAACCCCTTTTTTTTTTAGGTTTTTTTTTTTGGTGTTTGGTAACCCTTTTTATTTTGACTTTTTTTTTTTGGTGGTTTGCGGTGGCGGTGGTGGGGCGTAGCGGTGGTCGACGGTGGTGGTGGCCGACGGCCGGAGGTGGCTGCCGGCAGTCACCGGCGGTGGTGGCCGGCGGCCGGAGGTGGCTGCCGGCAGTCTCCGGCGGTGGTCGCCGGCGGCCGGAGGTGGCTGCCGGCAGTCACCGGCGGTGGTGGCCGGCGGCCGGAGGTAGCTGCCGGCCGTCTCCGGCGGTGGTCGCCGGCGGCCGGAGGTGGCTGCCGGCAGTCTCCGGCGGTGGTCGCCGGCGGCCGGAGGTGGCTGCCGGCAGTCTCCGGCGGTGGTCGCCGGCGGCCGGAGGTGGCTGCCGGCAGTCTCCGGCGGTGGTCGCCGGCGGCCGGAGGTGGCTGCCGGCAGTCTCCGGCGGTGGTCGCCGGCGGCCAGAGATGGCTGCCGACAGTCTCCTACGGTGGCTACCGGCGGCCGGAGGTGGCTACCGGTGGTCGCCGGCGGCCGGAGGTGGTTGTCGGCAGTCTCCGGCGGTGGTCGCCGGCGGCCGGAGGTGGCTGCCGGCGGCCGGCAGTCTCTGGCGGTGGTCACCAGCGGCCGGAGGTGGCTGCCGGCGGCCGGCAGTCTCCGGCGGTGGTCGCCTGAGGTGGCTGCCGGCGGTGGGAGGGTGGTGGTCGAAAAAAAAAAACCAAAAGTGAAAAAAAAAACCAGTTTTTAGAGTTTTTTTTTTTACTCTGCAGTTTAAAAACTGGTTTTTTAAATTGAAAAAAAAATGGTTACCAAACGCTCTTTTTTTTTTCAGTCTTTAAAACTGAAAAAAAAAAGAGGGAAAAAAAGAGTGTCAAACGGGGCCTTAGTGTGCCATCCTATGTTAATAGATAGTAGTACTGCGTGATAAGTATACTTTTTCTTACAAAAAAAATTTGCTCAATGTTTTTTGCTAAATCTCAATGCCACTCTAGATCTTCCTTTTTTTGTTTGTCTCCTACATTGTGCAGTGGGCTATTACATTTTTGGTCCACAAACCATTCCCAATCAGTCTGGGAGATAAGAGATACAGAAACTCATTTGTTGAAATGAAAAAGAGAGGAATTTTGAGTACTTTTAATCTGTAGTGAAGCAAGCTTACTAGTATATTTTCTTAAAAGAACTGCAATGCTGCAAGTTGTGTGTTTGATGGTCCTTGCTCGCGACCTTGTGAATTAGATGAAAAATTATGGAGGAAAAATAGGATATACATTTTAAGATGGGAACAAGTTGTAATTTTTGAAACAAGAAACTTTGTGGCAATTGACCAAACCTTCATTGGAAGGAGTAACCTAAAATGTATAGCATCAATTGTCTCCTCGAACCGTCTTTATATTTTCCTTTTCTTTTGTTCTTCAACAAGTTTAAATCTTCTGCTGATGAGACGCTACCTGGACTTGCGCTCGCTTTGTATTTCCGTTTTGAGTTCCACAACATATTTTGATGCTCTACATTATACAACGTTGTGCTCCATCGTTTACTAGGTGGAAAAGATACCTTTGCAATTCCATTCAGTACAGCAATATGTCATGGCATTCATTTACCCTCTATTGGAAGACACACGAGCAGAGTTGTCCACGAAGATAGCTGCTATATCAAACGCACCTTTTGGTCCAGTCATCTCTCTGGAAAAGTCCAAAGCATATAAATCATCATTACTATATGATGTCGAGGTTGCTACATGGAAAAACAATGACAGGCGTCATGGCAAAGAGCCTACAGACCAATTCCTGGAGACATATTTTTTATCACAGATGCTAAACCTGAAAGCATGTCTGATTTGCAGCCGTTAAGGGGAGTTATGAGTTTTGGATATAATACTAAAGTCTCGGGGGATGATGAAGGGAGTACCAGGATGGGCACTCTTCTGACAGTCAAAGTCTCAGAAGAGCTTGATATAAAAGATCGGCCTCAGAAACTGCTATCCGTGGTTTTCCTGATTAACATCACTACTAACAACAGAATTTGGAAGGCAATGCACTCCTGTGGCTATAGCAAGATTATCAAGGAAGTGACTTGCACCAACTCTGTGGTAAGACGTGCAACAAACCTCATTGCCTTACTCTTCCCACTTAACCCCTCCCAAACCTAATTTTCTTTTGTCTTGTTTTCTTTTTGTGCGGACAAAGACAAAAGTTGAAGAAAATTTAGCTATTATTAGAGATAAAATGTGGAGAAGAATGCTGTCGCATGCAATCAGCTACCATTTTGGCTCCTGTACATTGGATATTGTGGCTCCTGTACATTGGATATTGTTATACATTTTCCATTTTACAATTTGTGTATGATAATGAACTTAGTTTTGTATGATAATGTACTTCTATGTGAAGGTTTTTCCCCTTCATTGTTATACTAGATGATAGGAACATATTTAATGGGTCATAAGTTTAGTGGTTGTACATATATTTTACTGTTTACATAGACTTCTTTCGTATTCTATTCATGATATACAGGTTCAAGCAAAATGTGATATGTGTCCTCCAGAAAGAAATGAAATCCTGGCCGAAGACTTGAACTTGAAACCCAATCTCAACGAGTCCCAACTAGAGGCAGTTGTTTCTTCTATTCGCAATATCAAGTGCGACCACAGGTCCTGTGTGGAACTTATTTGGGGCCCCCCTGGAACAGGGAAGACCAGAACTGTTAGCATGCTAGTATTGAGCCTCTTAAGATTAAAATGTAGGACGCTTAACTGTGCCCCCACAAATGTGGCCATTACAGAAGTGGCATCTCGTGTTTTGAAGTTGGTGAAAGAGTCATTTCAAGCACAATTTCCAAATTATGCTTCATTCTGTTGCTTGGGGGACATTCTATTATTTGGAAATATGGACCGGATTGCTTTTAACGTTGAAGAGATACATTTAGATTATCGTGTCGAGAAGCTTGTTGAATGCTTTGGGCCGGTGACGGGATGGAAGCATTGTTTCACGTCTATGATAGAGTTTTTCGAGGCTGCTGTAGCACAATACCAAATGTTGTGTTCAAACCAAGTGATGTATGAGAAACAGCGCATCCCAGAATTTGAAGCAAGCAAGTTGCAAAGTATATCATTTCTTAAGTTCGTGCGAGATCGTTACAAAACTGCTGTGTCAGCACTCAAAAGATGTGTCTCCATTCTGTGTACCCACATACCTAAAAGCATTATTCTGGAGCATAATTTTCAGCACATGGTATTGCTTGTAGCTATACTCGATACATTTGAGACTTTGTTGTTTCGAGATGGCCTGGCATCTCAAGAACTGAAGGAGATTTTTGCAAATCAATGGCCAGTTGAGAAGCCTGTTCATGATATTCCAGAAAAATCGAATTTGGCATACATTAGAAGCGAATGTCATCGTGTTTTGACTACTCTTTTTTGTTCACTTGATCGACTGAACCTTCCGAGTGTGACAAATAAAGGTTCAATAGTGGAGTTTTGTTTTCGAGCGGCTTCATCTATTTTTTGTACAGCCTCAAGTTCTTATAAGCTCCATTCAGTTGCAATGGAACCAATACGGTTGCTGGTGATTGATGAAGCTGCCCAGCTTAAAGAGTGTGAATCAATTGTACCCCTACAACTCCCCTGTATTAAGCATGCAATTCTCATTGGCGACGAGTGCCAGTTACCAGCAATGATCAGCAGCACTGTACGTAATTTCATGATTGCAGTAGAATGTTATGTACTGAAACTTGGTTACTATTTCTGGTGTTAATTGAAACCTACGATTCATCACTGTTGCTCGTTTGTCAACATTCTCTGACGGACAGCCTCTTCCTTTATCACTGACCTGATGAGTTTCAATTTTTGGATTGACTACTTGTTTGAAATTGTTTGCCTTTTTTTTTTCTTTCTTTTTTTGCCGTGTTGACAATTAAACCACAAAATACTCAAATATGCTAGTGTTTTTGGCTGCACCAAGCCTCAATGTGCTCCAGTTTAATTGGCAATGTATGGTTGACTAAGTGATACTTTGAACATGACTCTTCGGTCGTTAAGGTAGTTCTGAAAGTTTACTGTGGAAACGCTTAGACGTGGCAGGAAGGCTGATGCTACTGGTATTTCAGAGCTTTAACAGAGAAATGCAAAAGTTATTGTTTGGCTAGCCTTTTCATATTCTGTTTTATTTCCTAAAGCCGTTTTTTATTCTTTCGGTTTCCTTTACGCTTTATTGTGCTTGTTCATAGTGTTAGTCACCATAGATGTCAGCTATAACCTTGGCTCTTTCTTTAAACCTTATTTTTTACTTGTCATAACAAAGACGGAACTGCAAAACATGAATCTAAATTTTACTGAAAATGAGATGTAACAAAAAGTTCAGTTGGGTAACAAAGCACGGCGAAGCACTGGCATGAGAACTTCTACAGCTGACAAGAATTCACATTTAGGCATTTAGAATGCTGTATTTTGATTTGGTTTATTATTGTATTCTTGCGCATGTTCTGTCCTCAAAAGCATGCAATATGCCTTCAGGTGTCTGAAGAAGCTGGTTTTGGAAGGAGTCTGTTTGAACGGTTAAGTCTTTTGGGACATTCTAAGCACCTTCTGAGTACACAATACCGAATGCATCCTTCAGTCAGTTGCTTTCCAAATGCAAAATTTTACCAGAATCGGGTCATTGATGCACCGATTGTCAAGAGAAAAAGCTACGAAAAACGATATCTTTCTGGTTCTATGTATGGCCCATTCTCTTTCATAAATATATCCGGTGGAAAAGAAGTTCTTGACAATGGAAATAGCCGTAAAAATTTTGTTGAGATAGCTGTCGTTCTGAAACTATTGCATTTGCTCTACAAAGGTATGCTGATCGATAGCTTTTAAATAGTATGACATATCCTTATTCTATTTCATTCTCTTACAATCTCTTCAGTATCAAACACTGCTTTTTCCATTTTATACTTGGTTTTTGTGTTTAATTCCAAAGATGATAACATGAGCAGTATCTTCTGACTTCTCCTTTACATATAATAAATCGCACTAATGTTTCTGTTTACATATAAAGCATGTGAGGCATCAAAACAGAAGATTAGCATTGGCGTGATATCCCCCTACTCGGCTCAAGTTGCAGCTATTCAACAGAAACTTGGACATAAGTATGAGAACGATGATAGCTACAGGGTGAAGGTAGGGACTGTTGATGGATTTCAGGGTCTGGAAGAGGACATCATTATAATATCTACTGTAAGATCCAATAGGAGTGGGTCTGTTGGGTTCATCTCCTGTCCTCGAAGGACTAATGTCGCTTTGACCAGGGCTAGGTATCGCTTATTTTCCTTTTCTTTCTTTGGACAAGGGCCAGTTATGGCTTCAATAGGCTTCTGATAGACATTCTTGGTTTGGTGGTTCTTCTTTACTATCTTTTGAAGAATTGTAATGGCTTTTGATGTGCATTCAGGCACTGCTTGTGGATCTTAGGGTGTGAAAGAACTCTAACTGGTAAGGGATCTGTTTGGGAAGATGTTATTATTGATGCCAAGGTTCGTCAGTGTTTCTATAATGCTGAAGAAGATAAGGATTTGGAGAAAGTCATACTGGACGTTAAGAAAGAGCTTGACCAACTTGATGACTTGCTTAACAGGGATAGTATCATTTTCAGAAATGCTAAGTGGAAGGTGAGTAGCATCTGCCATACAATTTTTCTTTATGCTCTTAAGTAAACTAGTAAGGATCACGTGCTTTTTGCACGTTATATAGTAATTTAAAAATAAAAATATTATAAACCTTGATGAACAATACAATTAAAATTAATTATACAATCATTATAATTAAATTATATTAAATAAATAAGTTATTAACAACTAATCAAAGACTTAGTGCCCGTTTGGGATTGATTAAAAAAAGTAGATTCAGCTTAAATCTTAATCAGTTTCAAAATCTGATTTAATCAGAATCAGTTTGCTGTTTGGCAAAATTAGTTGTAAACTAGATTAAATCTATAAGAAGTGTTTGGATAAAAAGTACTTAAATCAGTTTCACTATGATACAATGACCATAGAGGACACTCAATAAATAACTTTCTAATATTCAAGCAACGTTAACATAACTTTTATTCGTAAATAACTATAAAATAGAAGAAAAATTACAAGATAAGATGATAGAAAAACTTATAGAAATGGTGTGGAGGAAGAGGACGGTTGTATCCCTCTCTTTGTTTTAGCCGTAGGAAAAGAGTAACAATACGAGAAGAGATAAACTCCAAAAATTAGTTAATTAATTAAGGGGTATGAGAGGTCTTTTTGTAAAAAATATGGGGATAGGAAGGTAAATTAGAAGGTCAAACCTGATTATGAAAAAGTGATTATTTCATAATCCTCACTTTTGAGGATTATGGATTAAATCAGTTTTTAACTTTTGGAGATGGATTAAATCTCTTAATCTCTTTTGCCAAATACTCACATACCTTATTTAATCTAGATAAATCAGGTTTGACCATCTCATAATCAATCCCAAACACCCTCTTACAGTAGCGGAAAGTTAATTGCTCAGAATATGGTCTTATTAACAGCTAATCAAAGACTTAATTGTCAAGGATATGGTCTTATTTGTCACATCAAGTTTCCGTTGAAAGAAATCATGATTGTTTTATACTATATGTTGTTTTCTAAGGTACAATGGCATTGTAATCAGTTTCAAAGATCTTTCACAAATATCTAATTCTTAATGGAACGTTACAAGTTTGATATTACAGTTATAAAAGCGAAACAAGTGTTTTGAAGACAATTAACTTCCAATTTCTTATAACGTATTTATATGGCATGTATATAAGTATAAGAAGTGAAATTGAGGATAAGTTTGAATTATACATTCATAGTAACAAAAGTTTAAAATTTACCCACAAAAGATTATCGAAAATAAAGTGTTTAACTGGAAGGAGTTGTGACTAATAAATGTATAACAAAGTTTTTAAATGAAAGGAACTAGGAGCTTAAGTTTTGCATCTTTAAAATCCAGAATAAAAAAAAACTCAACAGATCTAGCAGGATACATATGAAGACTCAATTGCTTAGGTAACAAATCCAGTAGTTATAGCGTTTAAGGATCTTTTTAAAGTTTTATATCGTTCCCTTTGAGAGATTTTTTGCCATTTTTCCTGCAAGAATCACCAGATTCACCACTAAAGTTCGAAATATCATCACATAACACTTCTAAATTTATTCATTATCCATTTTGTTATTTACAGCGATGGTTATTTCTTGTAACGATGATTGTTGTAGGTCAAATAACCCCCACAGTTATTTATTTATTTATTTATTTTGGTATTGATCTAGTCTATTGAAGTATAATTTACATATATTTCTAATTTGGAGATTAAAGAACAAAATAAGCCCATTATTCAAATTTTTCTGGCTCAAGTTTCAAATTTCGAGTACAACTTGTCTAAAACTACACTTAACCTTAATGTTACCTTCTTTTTTCTACTTTCCAGATAAAAAATCTATAGTGTACTCTAAATTTTAGTCATATAATCTCTTGAGATTATTTTATGAGTTGGTGCTAGATGCTCACCCATTTTGGTTGTATTCATATATAGTAATTAATCACTACAAGATGCATTAGTGGACTTGTAACCGTTTTATCGACAAAATATCTAAAGTTAGCAAAAGAAGGTTGTAATTTAGCATCATCTTTTTAAGAGTCATAAGCACCCTTACTACTTAGAAACCTTTTAAACTTAAATGAAGTATTTTAAGAAAGTAATGTTTAGTCATTTAACCCCTTACGCATCAAAACTCGAGAGTTTTTAGGTTAAAAATATTAGTAATTTAAGCTCAAATGAATTAGAGTCATTATCAATTGCATTTTACTTAATCCAATAACTTTTAAGAGTGGGATATACAAAGACAATAGCCGTGTTAAGAACATGTTTCATGTAAATATATGGTATTCCGAGTTACACTGTATAATAAAAAGACAACAATCATATGAAAAATATGTTATCATGCAAATAACGGTATTCCAATTACTCTAATTTGAACATAGGATCATTTACTTGTCACGAACTCAAATTATAATTAAGAGTAGAACAGTATGATGCAACAATTTTTATGCATTTAAAAATTTCTAAAAAAACTCTAGTTTTATTATAGCTTTCTTATACTAATATATCTGTATTTAAAATCTAAAATTAAACTTCAAATTTACGATTCTATCTATGTATTAATATGTTTGTGTTGAACACATACATATATGCACAATAATTCAAATATGTAGAATATGCATCAACATGTAAATATAAAATACAAAAAAAAAAGATTTAAGTTTATGAGAAAAAAATATTTTTGTGAAGGTATATTTTTTTGCTTCTAAAAGGCCATAGAAATCTGCAAGTTATTTTCTTTAATCGAACTTGATGGAGAAGATAAAGTAGCTCTAAAGATTTAGTTTTAACGTGAATGGAGGCTGTAGGTTTTGTTAGGAATTTTTTCAGTAATAAAAAATCATGTAAGAGTTCAAAGATGATTTTATAGGATTTTCATAAGGATTTTCTCTCTTTTTTTAAAGTAAAAATCAAAACAACCCTTAACTCTAACAATATTATAATTTCGCTTCACTCTTTTTGAAATTAAAAAAACGTCCTTAATTTTTTGCAAATTGTAAATGCTTAAAAAGGTTATTTTTAAAAGAAAAATATTTAGCCATTTAACCCATTGGGATCATTTTATGCAGTGGGGTTAGATCCACACCCAGTTTTGTTAAATCAATACATTTTTGTATCTTAAAGAAGCCTTAGTGAACTTTAACCTCTTTAGAAGTAAATTGTTTTAATTTAGCCAAAAATATTATAGTTTAGCCTCACTTTTTTAGAAGTTAAAAAAAAATTACCATTTTCATAAACCATTTATCTTTAATGAAAAAATTTTAGTCATTTAATTCCTTGAAATTATTTTATGTGTTGGACCAGTTCTTTACTCGTCTTGTTTATATTTACTGTTTTTTGTTATTGAAAGATACATTGGTGAACTTTAATCCTCTTTAGCAATAAAATATTTAAAGTTAGTGAAAGAGGTTGTAATTCTGTATCATGTTCTTAAATGTTATGGGCACCCTCACTATTTAGAAACATTTTAAACTTAAAAAGAGTATTTTAAGAAAATAATGTTTAGTCATTTAACCTCTTGCGCATCAAAACCTGAGAGTTTTCATGTAAAAAAAATGATAATTTGAGCTCAAATAAACAGGAGTCATTATCAATTGCATTCTACCTAATCCTATCATTGTAAGACTGGAATATACAACAATAACAGGATGAAGAATATGCTATTATATAAATATATGATACTCTGGGTTCCAGTAAACATAGGAAGATAATAACTATATGAAGAAAATTTGATATCATGCAAATAACGATATTGCAATTACTCTAATATGAACATAGGATTATATACTTGTCATAAACTCAAATTATAAATAATAGCATAATAGTATGATGTAGCAGTTCTTATGAATTTGAAAGTTTCTAAAAAATTCTAGTTTTACGATAACTTTCTTATGCCAATATATCCGTAAATAATCCTATGTTCATACCAGAGTAATTGGAATATCCTTATTTCCATGATATCAAATGTAGAATATGCATCAACATACAAAATTAAAAAAAGATTGAGTTTCTGACAGAATATTCAATTTAGTCGAGGTGTATTTTGTTTCTTCTAAAAGGCCATAAAAATCAACAAGTTGTGTTTTTTTTAATCAAATTTGATGGAAAATATGAGATAACTTTAAGGTAATTTAGTTTTAAGGTGAATGGAGGCGGTAAGTTTCATGTAGAAGTTCAACATTGATTTTATAGGATTCTCATAGATTTTTTTTTCTTTTTTTAGCAAAAGTTAAAACAACCCTTAACCCTAACAAAATCATATATTCTAATATAGATTGTATAAGAAAAGAGGCTTAATATCATATGAGAAGTAACAAATACCATTATTTTTAAAATAACACTCTAATTAAAAAATGGTATTTAACTGAAAAAAAGGAATTTAAGTCAAGATACTCTTAATCACTACTAATCTTTTATGAAGATTCAATTTAAGAAGGGTATCTTAAAAAAAAAGAAAAAGATTAACCCGTTAAGCTCATATGTGCTAGAAGTCAAAATAACCCTTAACTCTAACAAAAACATAAATTTTAATATGGGTATTTTAAGAAAAGAAATTTAATATCCAATGAGAAGTAAGAAAATATCCTCCTTTTTTTATAACACTCTAATTCAAAGAGGGTATTTAATAGGAAAAAAAAGTTTAAGTTGAAAATACCCTTAATTACTACTAATCTTTAATGAAGATTTCAATTTAAGAAGGTATCTTAAGAGAGAAAGAAAAAAGATTAGTTATTTAAGTTCATATGGGCTAAAAGTCAAAATAACCCTTAACTCTAACAAAAACATATATTCTAGTAAGGGTATTTTAAAGAAATAGACTTAATATCCTATGAGAAGTAAAAAATACCATCATTTTTTAATAATATTGTAACTCAACAAGGGTATTTAATGACAAAAAAAAAAGTTTAAGTGAAATATACCCTTAATTTAAGAAGGGTATCCTAGGGAAAAAAAAGATTAGCCATTTAAACTCATACGTGCTTTTATATATGTATAGATATAGATAGATAATATAAGGATATATTTAGTATATATGCTCTTACTGACTTGCTTACTTCAGTTTGCTGCCTTATGTTCACCATCGTTCACTCAGGTTCTCTTCAGTGACAACTTTGGGAAATCATTTTCAAGGCTTAAGTCAGTAGAGACAAAGAATCTATGCCTGCTTCTGTTATCAAAGCTTTCTAGTGGTTGGAGGCCAAAGAGTAATGTAGGCATCAGCTGTGAAAGCTCTTCAAATATCTTGAGGAAATTCAAGGTTGGAGAACTCTACATCGTTTGTTCCGTTGACATAGTCAAGGAATCGTGGTTTATCCAAGCCTTGAAGGTTTGGGATATACTGCCTTTGCAGGATATACCAAAGTTGGTTAAACATCTGGACAACATATTTAGAATGTACACTGAAGAATACTTAACTCGTTGCGCAGTCAAGCTTCATGAGGGGTGAGTTTATAATGCATTTATGTAGAACAAAAACTTTGATTGTCTTAGCCTTTAGATGCTGGGTAGGGTTTCCTACGTTCTAAGGTAGATCCTAGATGTCTTCTGTACTAGTTGAACATCAGCTTATGGTCAGTTTGTAATGATCATCTCACAGATTAATCTAATCTTAATGGAATGCAGGAATTTGGAAGTTCCTATGCGCTGGGCACCTTCTTCTCATATTGTTCAATATAAAAGTCTTAGCAACCGTGGAAATGTGGAACCTATTGATGCCGGTGCTGTTGATGGCAAAAGCTACGTTGAGAACTCAAAGGTGCGTGATAGTTTGTTACTTATGAAGTTCTATTCATTGTCATCTGGTGCAGTCAGCAACTTGCTCTCCAGCTGCAATGGTGCGGCTTGTTTTCCGTTTGAGTTAACTGAGCAAGAACAGGAGATTGTTCTTTTCGATAAAAGCACTTTTGTACTTGGACGGTCGGGTACGGGGAAAACAACTGTTTTGACCATGAAGTTATTTCGCAATGAGCAACTTTATCATATATCATCCGAAGGATTCCATGAAGTTACGAGCAACCCCCCCAACAACGTTGGATGGAGATATGAGGTCAATGAGAGTGACGGGGTTGCCAAAGGGGACATTTTGCGGCAGCTTTTTGTCACTGTTAGTCCAAAACTGTGCTATGCAGTGAAACGGCATGTCTCTCAATTGATAAGGTTAGTAAGTGATGAGTGATTCTATTTCCTTCTGTATGGCAATACCATGTTGCTTTTCTATATTGCTTCAGTTCTTTCGTTTTTCATCTTTTGAGGCGCAAAAACATTGCCTTTGAGCTTTTAGATTGCTCAAAAGATGCTCATCAGCTTTGCTGTTTTTACTTGGCGAATTGTATGGATAAACTGAAGGAGGTGTGGCTTTAGTTGCGTGGAATGTGAGGGAGAGCTGGAGTGGGTTCAACATTCTGGAGCAGGAGCTTCACCAGTATAATGGGTCTTGGGGTGGGAGCGGAAGTGGTGCCGAGATTCTGGAGCGAGGTTCTGGGCTAAATGCATTTGTAGAATCGAAGGATCCTGCAATTAAGATTCCGAAAGTAAAACAGCACATATCCTTACATTTAACAAAGCTATGTTTATTTGGTTTTGAGTCCTTGACAAAGAGGTTTTCCCCAAATTAAACAGCCAAACATGGTAGTTCATAAGTTCTTTTCGGCATTTTAGCACTGAAAAAACCTAGTGGTCATACACTTGCACCTATGGCGCCCCTCGTCATTTGAAAGTAAAAACAGATAATTTTCCTTTCAAATTCTAGAAAAATATTAGCGAGGGTGAAGGATTCTTTCTTCCTAACTCAACTATTATGCTAGTAGTTGAGGTCTATTGCAGAACATGTTGTAGCTTAGTTATCTTGGCATGTCTCACCTGTACGTAACCCCTCGTATTCTGCTAAAGCATCATTGCATATGCGTGCAAGTTGTCAAATGTGAGCTACAGTCAACAAACAGTACACGAGGGCACTTTTGCCCCCTTGACTCATCACGGCAGTATTTGTAGCACTGAACACCAAGCATGTGTGAAGAGAGGCACTTTCCATTTTGAGTATTGATGGTTTTTCAAGTTTTTGTAGAATTTCTTGGAAGAAAGTAATCTGAAAGCGTCTAATTTTCTTTTGCTATGATATTACTGCCCCATCAATTTGTATGTGGAATTCACTTATCTTTATCGTTTGTACTCTCTCTAACTCTTCTCTTTTTCAATCTCTGGTTTGCTAAATGTCCAGATCTGTGTGTTGTGGGAATTCTTCAACTAAGAGCGGTGCAATGCGCATGGATGAAATAGATGACATAGCACAAAATTCATGGACATTCCTGATACTTTTCTTGATCTTTCTCCCAAGGCGTACCCACTTATCATTACGTTTCGAAAGTTCTTGCTGATGCTCGATGGAACTGTTGGTACCTCTTACTTTGAAAGATTTCGTGATGTGAGGCAGACATGCCAGGGTAATTCCAGTACTTCAAGATCAGTTATATTGGAAACCTTTATCCGGACAAATGAGGTTACCTACGACAGATTTTGTTCATCTTACTGGCCTCATTTCAATATGGGGAAAGTAGGGAATGACCCCCTCTACTTTACACGTTGTGCGATTTGCCCCCCTCCACTTCAAAGTTAAGCACTAAACCCCCCCACAGTTACAGAAAATGGGCACCTTAGACGGATCCGTTATGAATAGCGTGAAATGGAGACAATACAGACAGTATGAAGATGACGTAGCGTGAAATGGTATCCTCATTTTGATCTAAACGTATCCCAAACCACCCTCTTCCACAAATAGACTTTGGAATTTTTCATTTTATCCATAACTAGTGCACTAGCCAATGGAGACAATACAGACAGTATGAAGATGACGTAGCCGTAAAACATATTTAAGATATATTTGGGGGTAAGGAGTTTAGATCAGCTGTAACTTTAGCCAGGTAACTTTAGCCAGATGCATTGGAGCTGTACAGATTTGCTCATTATACATTTTTGAACCGTTCCAAAATATTAGCACTAAACCCTTGATTCAAAACTGTCAATGCTTTTGTGTAAATATTTCTTGCTCTTGCTTATGATTATCTTATTAGCTTTGTACTTAAAGTTACTGAAGTTCGCACATCGGTGTTGTGACAGGTACTATATATCAGCAAAAGTTTGGGGAATCAAAGCTTGAAAAAGCAGGAGAATGTTTTTCTTTGGCAAAATGTCACAAACTTGCAGCTGAAGCATATGCTAGGTCGAAATCGTACTCAAAAAGTCTGTCAGCTTGCATTGACGGAAAACTATTTGAAATGGGGTTGCAGTACATACTGTCCTGGAAAGAACAGAAGACCTTTCATGCTGATAAGTTGAGGGCGGCGGACAGAAGTGTAGAGGACTTTCTCCAAACAGGTGCTCTTCACTATTATGAGCTCAAGGATAAAAGAACCATGATGAGATTTGTCAAGTCTTTTCATTCCGGGGATAGGATGCGCATCTTTTTAAGAAATTTAGACTGCCTTGATGAGCTTCTGTTGCTGGAAATAGAATCCAAGAACTTCCTCGCAGCCGCCGACATAGCAAAACTCAAAGAAGATCTTGTCCTCGAAGCCGATCTTGTCGAGAAGGCTGGAATTTTCAGAGAAGCCTCAATGCTAATTTTGTGGCATGTTTTCACAAACATTCTGCATCCAAAAACAGGAAA
Source organism: Escallonia herrerae (assembly GCA_033070095.1). Classification (NCBI taxonomy): domain Eukaryota; kingdom Viridiplantae; phylum Streptophyta; class Magnoliopsida; order Escalloniales; family Escalloniaceae; genus Escallonia; species Escallonia herrerae. Next base: position 366,677 of record JAVXUP010000626.1, on the reverse strand, counting down.
AGGCAAGCCTTCGAACCAGTACATGCACAAGAAAGAGCTTTTAACCAAAGCCAAGTTAATTGCAGAAAAGCACTCTGATCTCTTCTATGAGTTTGTGTCAACCGAGGCTGAACTTCTATCAAAAGGCAGAACCGCTGGAGAACTTTTGGAAGTGGGACTAGAGTTCATTGCACACTGGAAAAGCAGGGCACCTAGTGGTCTATGTAGGATTAACAAAACAAGTCACGAGTTAGAGAAGACTGAGCAGTACTTGTTAGAAAATTGTGCAATTCATTATTATGACCTCAAAGATAAGAGGACCATGATGAAGTACGTTAAAAAATTTGAGTCAGTTACTTTTATCCGTGAGTTTTTGAAGGGTTTGAACTGTCTTGATGAGCTCATGGTCCTCGAAGAAGAACTAGGAAACTTCTTAGAAGCAGCCAACATTGCAGAGCAGAAAAGAGACATTCTACATAAGGCTGACCTACTTGAAAAGGCTGGACATTTTGAAGAAGCTTCTTTGGGCATCCTCTGGTATGTTTTGCCTAGATCTCTTTGGGTACCAAAAAGCGAAGGGTGGCCGTTAAAGCAATTTCACCGGAAGGATGAGCTTCTGACAAAAGCGATCTCGTGTGCAAAAAATCTCCCTGATCCAATCTGTTCTTTTGTCTGCATGGAGGCAACTGTCCTATCCAACACAGAGAGTAGCTTATCCGAGCTGAGAAAGTATTTGAGTGCATCCCAAGATCAGAATAGTCTCAGATGTGAAATTCTTTCTGCTTGGAAAGTTCTTGATGCTCATTTTAATCTAGCGACCTCAAAGTATGAGTGGAATGCTGCGTTGATTGACAATTTGAATAAGCACTCTGAAGACATGATTTCAGAGAACCAGGTTTCAATTGAAACATTGGTTCACTTTTGGAATCATTGGAAGGAGAAGATTGTGGGCTTAATTGACTATCTTCATGGCAATATTACACGAGATGTCAGTGATTATGCAGCATGTGAGGAATTTTGTTTGAATTACTTTGGCCTGCAAAAGCACTTTCTGAACAAGGACAATGTCTACATTGTGCTCTTCCCCGATGCCAACTGGTTGAAGACATTTGACCCCAGAATACTTAGGAGGAATGGAGATTTGGTATTTATTGAGTCTCGCCTGTTTGTCTCGGCTGCTCTGAGTTACTGGTATTCCGTGTTACACTCTGTTGGTATACAAGTGTTGGTAACTCTCGATGCGCTTCATCTCTACTCAATCAAGAGCCAATTTTCAATGTTTCTCCAAAGCAAATGTCTTTTATATACGTTTGGGATTGCAGATTTTCTTCACAAGTTCCTAAACCGCAAGTATGGTGATATTAGCAATGTGCAGAAATACCTTGAATTATCTGTAGAAAACCTTTTGGGGAATGTCTTTCATTTAGACTGGCGGAGTTCATTGACAAATGGCATGATTTCTCTGAGGGGAAAGGCAAGTTTCGTTGACTTACTCAAAGAAGCTATTTCTCAAAGCATCTTCTCAAAGAGTAATTTATCATTTGGGCAATTGGGAAGAGTGTTAATGATGATTCTGGGCTCTCGTAAGGGAACTGTTAATTTGCACGAGGAAATCATGAGAAGCACTGAAGGAAGTTCAGTATTTTGGGGTGCATTCATTAAGATGCTCAGTCACGAAATAGGGTCAGATAATACACATGGTTCTGCGAACACTCGCTTTAGTGATGCTTCAAATGAGATATTCCTGGTTTGGTTGCACAATATATTGAAAGATGCATTTTATGCTGACTGGAGGACAGAATGTGACTATATATCGCCTTCTTGTTTCATGTACCTTGTGGAAAGGCTTTTGATATTGGCATCTTGCTTCCAAGGTTTTGTTTTCATGACAAAATCTTCATTCGTCGAGTGGCTTATTTTCGAGGAATGGAATATCAATTCAAGTTCTCTTTTAGCAAATGAAGCAGAGCTAGGAACGATAGTAGGAGATATCCATGATTTTATGGCTTCCCTAGTTCAGCAACTGCTACTGAACAACTGTGATATGAGGGATTGGATCAGAAAATCACATGATGGCGATGAAAACTGCTATCCCCTGCTCGTGTTGAGGTTCATTGTTCTATTATGTTTAGTTTGTGTCAGCTCTGGAAAGCATTTTGGTAAGCTTTTTCATCTTCTGGACCAGAGTGATGTGAGTTCACAACTGCCTCGGGCATTTTGTGATGCTCTTGGAAGAAGAAAGGAATGTTCTTTCATTGATGCCCTTGCTGACGCCCTTAAAAGGATTGAAAATCCTCTTGTGATAGTAAGCTTAACAGACGAGACTGTGGTATCTCCATCCCCAGATGCCATATTCCTGAACATGAAGGCTAATATATCCAGCGAGAATATATTCAGAGAATTATTTCAAGAGAAATCGGATGCTGCTACATGTAGCGACGATCATGGAAAAGATTTTCAACTTGCACAACCAAACCTCTCTGTGTGGTTGAGCAGGCATTGAGCACCCAAAATCAGAATGAAGGCAGGCCTCAGTGAAGAAGTGTGGCCTCTTATGGGAAATATTTGATGCTTTAGAGTCATTGGAGCTCGAAAAAGTATGGGAACTTGATGAGCTTCATGTCTACTTATACTTAAGCTAAAATCTAGTTAATTCTCATGTTATCTGACGCCTGTGCTTTGCCCTCAGTTCTGTGATTTTTGTGTTTTTTCCTTTTTCGGACGTAATTTCCTTGTGATTCTATTTTGCAATATTGTGAGGGAAAGGGTTGCAAGTTCTCACGCTGTCTGCTATAGCCATCCGTCAGTTGTCTTCTTATGTAAAGGCACATAATCAAGGTACAGGTATTGACTGACAAGATTGCTCAATACCCTTTGGCTGCGATTTTAAATAGTTGTTTGTCGTCATTGGTGCATACATGTGTGGTGCAGGCCTAGGTATTCACTGATAAGCTCGCTCCGAGGTATCTGCACGGACTTCACTTTCACAAATTATGTTTGTAGACGTACTTCTATTTGTTAATCAATTAAGTGGGGAAATCAGAGCATGAATTACTTGATCAACTGAATATTGCTATGTGTTTATGGCCGTTGAGGGAAACTCTTCAAAATGTCTTTGAAGGCAGTTATGTTCTCGGGTTTAATTTCTCGACACTGAGAATGAACCGAAAGAGACACGCCAACTTTTAGCATAGCAAAAATATGATTAGGAAGGAATTCATTAGGATCATAGAATACAAGCAAGTCCTTTGGACTGTAAGCCAGTCCTGGACTTGGATGCTAACAAGTTGTTTCCACCTAGCCAATTTGAAAGCATCCGCATCTCTACTGTGTACACCGGAAAGTGATCATCAGATGCAGAAACACCCAAATTAAACCTAAAAGGCGGTTCTTTAGAAGCTTAAAACCACTTATATAATTGCACAAAGTAGCAATGAGCCGCTTTATGCAATTCGAAGTCATCCAAAATGATGGCCAGGTCGTGTAAATTTTGGGAACCTGAAAGTGAAGTGCTTCGTCTTAAACTGAAGACAGCTGCTTCAGCTCATCAAGCAGGGAGAGAAAACTCGTATATTCTGATCAATATATATAACAAGTGAAAAGTACAAGGGAGTCTTTGCTGGGTACTGATTAGATACAGTTGAGACGAGCTGAATTTGGTGTACTAAAGGAGAATAATCTCATATTAGCATGATTCTTGGATCTAAATTAACTTGATTCTTGGATCTAAATTAGCTTGATTCTTGGATCTAAACTGATTGTTGTGTAGTATATAAAGGCATGCTTTGCCATTCTGTAAAGACACACCAATGAATACAATTCTTCATTTCTTTATGGTATCAGAGCCATCTTTCTAGCATAGGCATTTCTTTTCAATTTCTCAGTCATGGAAGACGAATCTGCAAGTTATGTTCATGGGGGTTTGGCGCCCGTTGCGAATGTTCAAAACATCGCAATTGACACCAAATCTCCGTTCTACTTGCATCCGTCTGATCATCCAGGCTTGATCTTCGTTACACAACTTCTAAGTGAAAATGGAGAGAACTATTTCACTTGGAGACGTAACATGTTGACGGCGCTCCAATCCAAAAATAAGGCAGGGTTCGTCGACGGGTTGATAGCAAAACCCGATGTTCATATCAGGGATTTTCAATCATGGATCCAGTGTAATGCAGTGGTCAAATCATGGATCGTCAATTCTCTTTCTAGAGAATTACAAACTAGTGCCGCACATGCAGACACTGCAAGTGAAATTTGGTGCGATTTTGATGAACGATTTACTCAGGGCATTGCACTTAGAGTGTATGACCTGAAGCGATCTATTGCTCTACTACAACAAGAGAAATCTGCTATTTCTACATACTATGATAAGTTAAAAGGTGTGTGGAATGAACTACATAATCTTAGACCTATACCTGTATGTACTTGTGGTGCCGGAAAGAAAATGCAGGAAATGCGAGAAGAAGAGAGAGTCTTCGATTTTTTGATGGGATTGGATGATACTTACAAGACGGTGCGATCCCAAATCCTGAGCATCGATCCATTGCCAGGACTTGGGAGAGCATATGCCGTGGCTGCCCAAGAAGAAAAACAACAAGTGGTCGCTGCTGCGCGTGTCCCTACTATCGAGGCCACAACTCTATTGGCTAAAGCACCACATATGCGGCATGGAGGTGACCAGAAAATTGACCGGCGTGGTGAAAATTCTGGAGAAAGACGGCATGGTGGATTACACTGTACCCAGTGTAATCGATCCAATCACTCTAGAGAGAACTGTTATGAGATCATCGGATATCCACCTGGATGGAGAAGACCCAAACCAAGAGGAGGAAATCAGCCATGGCTCCGCGCATCCGGAGGCACAACATCATCGGCGGGAATTGCCCAGCCGTTTGCAGCTACTGCCGACGCATCCGCACCATTTCCAAATCACAGCCCTGCATATCAACCATGGTCGCGCACTGCCGGAGACACAGCACCAGCGACAAGGGTTTCACAACAATTCGTTGCCACATCCGACGAGTCTGTGTCATTTCCAAGCTTCACACCAAGTGAAATGCAAAGACTTGCTGATCTTTTGGGCCGCCAATTAGGACCCACTAATGGGCCTTCTGCAAATATGACCTCACAAAATATATCTGGTAAGCCAGACTCGTGGATTATTGATACAGGGGCCACGGATCATATATCATGTAAACTTGATACTATGTCCGATGCTTATACAAATCCAGGTGTACCCCCGGTTCAAATTCCCAACGGTGATACCGTCCCAGTTCATGCTTTGGGACGAGTAAATCTTGGCCCCAATTTGCATCTCGAACAAGTTTTGGGAGTGCCTAATTTTTGTTTTAACCTATTATCAGTCAGTAAATTGACTCGAGATCTCAACTGTGTTCTAATTTTTGGATCTGAATTTTGTGTGATACAAGACTTACTCTCGAGGAAGCCGATTGGAGTAGGTAGAGTGCGAAATGGCTTATATCATTTGGAACCAACGAGGGCGGGGAAGGCGCTTCTGTCAAAAGGATATAACACTGCGGATTTATGGCACCGTCGTTTAGGGCATCTACCAATGAACCGTATCTCGCTGGTTTCCAACTTACCTGTTACTTTCAATTCGCCAAAACTTTTATTTTGTGATGCTTGTTGCAAGGCCAGACAAACTAGATTGCCTTTTCCACATAGCAAAAATAAATCGATGCACAACTTTGATTTAGTCCATTGTGATATATGGGGTCCATACCGTACTAAATCTCATTCTGGGTCACATTATTTTCTCACGATTGTTGATGATCATAGTCGAGCCACATGGGTCTTTCTCATGAAGTTCAAGTCCGAAACTAGACACTACCTCTTGATGTTTTTCAACTGGGTTAAGACACAATTTAACACCAGAATCAAGGTTTTTAGAACTGATAACGGTCTTGAATTTGGACATCGTGAATTATTACATCATTATTTTGAGAATGGAATGGACAGACAAACAAGCTGCACGGATACACTGCAACAAAATGGAGTGGTGGAGCGAAAGCACAGACATCTCTTAGCGGTAGCTAGAGCTTTACGATTCCAGGCCAAACTTCAAGTCAGATTTTGGGGGGAGTGCGTACTTACCGCTGCTTACTTAATCAACCGCATGCCACTTTCTGTGCTCCAAAACCGAACACCTTATGAAGTATTATTTGGTAAGGTACCTAACTGTGATCATTTGCGAACTTTTGGATGTCTCTGTTATGGACACATGAATGGCAAGCCACATGATAAGTTCGCCCCTCGAAGTAAGTCTGGCATTTTTGTTGGTTATCCCAATGGGCAGAAAGGATATAGGATTTATGATTTGGAGAGCAAAGTGATTTACTCTTCAAGAGATGTTCAGTTTTTTGAAAGCATATTTCCTTTTGCTGACAAAAAAGATAATATTGCTGACCTACAAACCTGCCACACTCCTTTTGGGTTAACAGATCATCTTTCAGTTGATTGGGAGTGTCAAGCAGCTAGCCATGCACCCACAAGTGAAACTAGTAAATCAACTCAGACCAGTGATGTGCCAACTAGATCAAACTCACCCCACAACGTCGACCTTGAACCCCTATCTCTTGGATCATCATCATCCCAAGACCAGATACCCTTGGATCAAGCACCAGGATCTGCTGAGTTGTCACCATCTACCATACAGTCACCCATCAGAACTGAGCAATCTGCCTTACCTATAAATGAACCTCCGGTTGTGCCTTCTAAGCGCACAAGACATGTGTCCAAGAATCTTTCTGGGTACAATTATACATTGCCACCATCCCTTGCCCCGCCTTCATCTACTTCGCACTCTTCCTCTCCATCTGCTAACTCGACGGTATATCCTTTGTCCCATAATATTTCTTATTCCAAATTTTCTAGAACTCACACTGCATTTTTAGCGGCCATCTCTTCGGTCGATGAGCCCAAATATTTTTCTCAGGCAGTGAAACATGCTCATTGGAAGGATGCCATGGCCAAGGAGATCTCTGCTTTGGAAGCTAATAACACTTGGACACTTATGCCATTACCATCTGGAAAACGTGCCATTGATTCTAAGTGGGTATATAAAGTCAAATTCCACCCAGATGGCACTGTGCAGAGATACAAAGCGCGACTTGTGGCTAAGGGATACACCCAGATTGAAGGTCTAGATTTTCATGAAACATTTGCACCAGTTGCCAAACTAGTTACGGTACGGTGTCTTCTTGCCATTGCTTCAATAAAGAAATGGGAACTCCATCAGTTGGATGTCAACAACGCCTTTTTGCATGGAGATCTAGAAGAGGAAGTATACATGAAGATTCCTCAAGGTTTTTCTAAACAGGGGGAGAATCGTGTGTGTCGTCTTCAAAAGTCTCTTTATGGGCTTCGTCAGGCTTCACGCAATTGGTATCACAAGTTTACTCAGTCCTTACTTGTAGTTGGTTTTATTCAGTCTCAATCTGATCATTCTTTATTCACCTTCGCTCGTAAAGGATCTTTTCTTGCTGTCCTTATTTATGTTGACGATGTGATTGTCACGGGGACTGATTCAGCTAAAATTTCTTGGCTAAAACACTACTTGGATACTAAGTTCCATATTAAGGATCTCGGTAAACTCAAGTACTTTCTCGGCATTGAGGTGGCACGTTCTTTTGATGGCATCGTGTTAAGCCAACGCAAATATGTTCTTGACATTTTAACGGAATGTGGTCTAACAGGTTGCAAGCCATCTTCCTCACCCATGGCTGAACAACATCAACTTGATCTTAATTCAGGAGAACTATGTGATGATCCAGGACAGTATAGACGTCTCATTGGCAGATTACTCTACCTCACGATCACTCGTCCAGACATAAGTTATGTAGTTCACATCCTAAGTCAATTCATGCACAAGCCAAGACGACCACATTATGATGCTGCCATACGCGTTCTTCGCTACCTCAAAAATTCGCCCGGTCAAGGTATTTTGCTCTCCTCCAACAGTTCTCTATCACTACGTGCTTATTGCGATGCCGATTGGGCTGGCTGCCCAACAACTCGCAAATCTACCACTGGGTATATCGTGTTTTTGGGATCTTCACCCATTTCCTGGCGTTCAAAGAAACAATCCATAGTCTCGCGTTCCACCGCTGAGGCAGAATACAGGGCAATGGCCACCACCGCAAGTGAGATTATTTGGCTACTTCGACTCCTCTCTGATTTAGGGGTCTCTCATCAAAATCCAGTTTCCTTATTTTGTGACAATCAGGCCGCATTACACATTGTGGCCAACCCAGTGTTCCACGAGCGCACAAAGCACATTGAAATAGACTGTCATTTTGTTCGGCACCACACTCAGTCCAAAGCTTTATTACCTCGACCAATTTCGTCTCAATATCAGCTTGCAGACATTTTCACCAAGGCACTTGGCCAGGAACGCTTCCACATTTTACTGGGCAAGTTGGGCATTTCAAATATCCATGCTCCAACTTGAGGGGGAGTAAAGGAGAATAATCTCATATTAGCTTGATTTTAGCTTGATTAGCTTGATTTTCGGATCTAAATTAGCATGATTCTTGGATCTAAATTAACTTCATTCTTGGATCTAGATTAGCTTGATTTTAGGATCTAAACTGATTGTTGTGTAGTATATAAAGGCATGCTTTGCCATTCTGTAAAGACACACCAATGAATACAATTCTTCATTTCTTTATGTACACACACACACACCCAGACTACAAATATGGTGTCTAGCTACCGGCTCTCTTTTGCTTGGGTGGATCAGTGAGAACAAGTTTTTTCAAGTTTTTTTTCCCTTTATGGAACCAAGTATCTATCTATATCTATATTTATATCTATATCTATATCTATATCTATACATATATAAAAGCACGTATGGGCTTAAATGACTAATCTTTTCTTTCCTTAAATTACCCTTTTCTAATTGATATTTCCATAAAAGATTAAGGGTGAGTAAGGGTATTTTTGACTTATAACATTTATTTTCCTATAAATACCCTTTCTAAATTAGAGTTTTATTTAAAAATAAAGGTGTTTTGGACTTCTCATAAGATATCAAACATCTTTCCTTAAAATACCATTATTAGAATATATGTTTTTGTTAGAGTTAAGAATTGTTTTGACTTTTGATTAAATTTTTTTTCATTAAATACCTATTTTTAATAAGTGTTTTAAAAAATAAGGGTGTTTTTTTTTTACTTTTCATATAATATCATGTCTCTTTCGTTAAATTATCTTTATTGAAATATATGCTTTTATCAGAGTAAAGAGATGTTTTGACTTAAACTATAATAGAGTTACTACATCTTATCCGTTCACTATAAGAAAAATAGCTTTTTTCGACGGACTTTTAGCGACGGATTCGAATCCGTCGCTAAAAGTAACTTTTACCGACGAATTTTCGGTCAGTAAAGGTCCGTTGTTTAAAAAACTTTTCTGAGGGATTTTTCGTCGGTAAAGATCTTTAGCGACAGCTATTTACCGACGGACTTTTACCGACGAAATATTCCGTCGCTAATTTTTATTTTTGATTTTCTCCCTTTTTTTCTTTTGCCAAAAAAATTTGAAAATGATTTTTACCGACGGACTTTTGCCAACGGAATAAATCCGTCGGTAAAAGACAAAATTTTTGAAATTTTTTTATGATCTTTAATGACGGATTTTTGGAGACGGCCAAAATCCATCGCTAAAAGTCCTTTTAATTAAAAACCCTACCCCTTCGTTCTTTTCTCCCCGTTGCTCACACCATTCCCTTCTTCTTTCTCTCAGTCTCTCTCTCTCTAACCCTAAATCGTAACCACTCACCTCCCACACACCCAACCCGCTGCCGCACCCCCACCCCGCCGCCTCTACCACTCGCCGACACACAGGGGCGGAGCTACGTATGAATGAGGGGGGGGGGGGTAATGTACCCCCTTGACTTCCCAAAAAAAGTTCAGTCTGCGACTCTCTCTGTACGCCAAGTTTCTCACCCACTCCCCAGACCCAGACGACACACACCCACTCGGCCACTCACCTGCGACGGTCGACGGCGACACGCGGACACGGCAGGGGCTCTTGCCTCCTTGAGTCGACTCTCTCTATTGAGCTCGGCTTAGATCTAGAACGAGTGGAGCCGTGGACGTGCCGATCTGGAAGTATAAGTGATCGGTGAATAGCGACGGCGAGGCGAGGACTCCACCGGCCAAGAACCCACTGCCGGCGACAACGTGTTGACGACGGGTCAATTAGTCAATTGCCTATATATTTTTTAAAACTTTTTCTTCAGAAATTCAGATTTTTTAAAAAAATATATAGAAAATACTTTTAGCGACGGAATTTTCCGTCGCTAAAAGTAAATAATTCCGTCGGTAAAAGTAATTTTTTTTTTCTGACGGATGACATAATTCCGTCGCTAATCTTTTAGTAACGAGGTTATAGGCAACGGACTTTTAGCGACGGGGTGTCTGTCGCTAAAAGTCTTTGGCAACGGATTTGGGATTTTAGCGACGGAAATAGCCGTCGCTAAAAGTCCTTTTCTTGTAGTGGTTATATTCGATTAAAGAAAATAACTTGTAGAGAACATACTACATAAAGCTACTACATCTTGTCTATCAATTTCGATTAATAAAAATAACTTGTAAAGAACAATGTTTTCTATAGCCTTAAAAAATATAAACATAATTTACTTAAACTAGATTAAATATTTTATCAGAAATTTAATCTTTTTTAAATTTTGTATTTCAGATTGGTATGTTGATGTGTATGCTATAAATTTTAATTTTTGTGCATGTACATATATTTCAATGCAAAAAAATTTGTATATTGAAACTATCATAAAATTGAAGTTTAATTCTAGATTTCAACTACAGACATATTGGTGTAAGAAAAGTATAGTAAAATTGGAGTTTTTTTAGAAAATTTTAAATGCATAAGAATTGATTTTATCATACAATTTTGTTCCTAATTATAATCTGAGTTCGTGGCAAGTACATAAAAGTTCACTAAGGCATCTTTAAGTGACAAAAATGTGAGAGTGGATCTAGCCGAATCGTATAAATATAATGGTAAGTCTCTATTCACTTTTAAAGAAAACCTTATCAAAACATAACCGTAAAACTTATCAACATCAAAATCAATAAAATGAGTACCTTAATTGTCCTCGCTTCTTAGAGAACCGTTCCTAAGTCCAGGTATTATCATGTTTTTTTCTTATAAATTAAGGTGCCCAAGCTATTGCCTCTATTAACTTTTGCATATAACTATAAATTTAAATTTATTGACATATGATAAAGCCATACAAGTTCGACTAGGTGGATTCTTATAATTTTGGTACTCATGTCCTCGAGATTAGGGTGAATTACATTTTTTTCTTATGATAAAGCCATACAAGGTAAAGTCATATTGATTTGTTAAAAAATACATTTTTTTCTTATGTCAATACGTACTTTTTAAATGTTAATACTCTCTTTATTTTGTATCTACAAGGCCTATGGAATATAAAATTTTACAAATCCTAAATTTTCAAATTAGGGTTATAACTCAAATTCTCCCCCCATCCCGTCATTGCACCTTCCTCGGCAAGCATTCAGCATGAAAGTTGGCAAACTGGCTCAGCCTCACTAACCACATTATCCCATTACCGGCGAACATCAATGGTGGAAGGCTGCTCTGGTGGTAGTTAATGGTGGCATCTGCCATGGTGTTACGTAATAGTTTGATGTAAAAAAGAAATTTTATACATCTTCTTCCAAATTTTAAACCCCAAATTCAAATTTTCATTTATGTTCATTTGGTTTGTTGAATTGTAATGGTTTGTTGCAAGTGAGTAGGATGAGAAAGCCGTGACAGTTGATTGGGGTGAGAAGGCTGAAGAAAAGTAAAAAATTAAAGAACATAATGATGGTTGTGGTTGTGGCTGGTTGGGGGGGAGGGGGGAACGGGCGTGTGTGTGTGGGTATGTGTGCATATCGTCTATGTGTGTGAATGGGTTCACGCGTGTGTGTGGATGCATGCATATGTTGTCTTTGTGTGAGTTAAAAATCTAAATGGATGATGGTGGTGGGGATATATGGGTGAGATGAAGGGATGATGAATGACATTTGACGAATTACATTCCTAAGTGACGGGCATTTTGATCTTTACATCCTTTCAGTATTTTCGTTCGGTCAACAGACATAATTGTTATTTGTTCTAATTAATGGGCATACTTGGTAATTTTACCCTAACCTCAAGGTTATGGATGTAATTAACCCTATATTTTTCTTAACTCTCAAAACCTTATGCCATAGGTAATATATATATTTTTTCTTTTTATTTTGATGATACAGGTCTCTATTTAATGAATGATATGTGTTACAAATTATTCTTGATGAACTTTTGTTGAATTTGTATCTATATTAAAAATGTAATGCGTATATATAAATATAGGGTGAAAAATATAGGTTGTGAACATTATTAAAGTTACTTAGTTTACTACCACTATCTGATATCAACTTCGCACATACATTTTGTAGTATGGATTTCAAAAGGACACACATAGACACATGTATATATACTTTTTAGATGAATAGGTAAAGTCTGTATTAAAAATAAAAATCTTAAGGCAAATATATGTTAAATTACATTTACATCTAAATTAATAGTCTTTTTTTTTTACTACTACGATGAACAAGGTCATGCTAGATAAATAGAAAAGAGAGCTTTAGAGTACACTATCAAGAGAAACTTAGACTACATTATAGATTTTTTAATTAAAAAGTAAAAAAAAAGAAAATATAATTAAGATTAAGCGTCGTTTTAGACAAATTGTACTCGAACATTGAAATTTAAAGATAGAAAAAGTTGAAAAAGACCTACTTTGTATTTTAATCCTAAAATAAGAGATACATGAAACTTATACTCCCTTCGTCCCAAATTATTTGATTATATTTGACACATGTTTGTTTAAGATAGAAGTCTTATTTTATGAGTTTCTCATTCTATCCCAAGAGAGAGAAGGACATGACCTAATTGATTCAGTAAAGAAACATGGGTTGATGAATGACTAAATATAGAGAGAGAAGTAGAATAAAAAAAAAGTCTACAATAGGTAAACATGTATAAACAGCTACAAAATTTTTTTAATTTGAACAACTGATCAATTTTTTTAGGATAGTAAAAAAAAAATTGGACTGAGGGAGTTATAGAATATATTATTATTAAAAGCAAATATATTATAGGGGATATTTTGACCATCAATAATCATCGCTACAAGAAATGGTCATAATTGGGTAGAAAGAAACATGATAGGTAATGAATGATACTAAAAATCATAAGTGATGATATTTTTAACTTTATTAGTGATGCTTGCAGGAAAAAGTGCTAATACTCTAATGTAAACAATTGATATTAATTATCTCTGAAAAATTTCTTTACTTTTATCGTTGTACAATCAAACTTGTAGTGTTTCGTGAGAATTAGATATTTGTGAGAGATGTTTGAGACTAATTGCAATTCTAGTGTACCTAAAATAACATGATATAATATGGAACAATCATAATTCTGTTTAGCGGTAACTTGATGTGACGAAAACAAAATAAGTGTGATGAATATTAAAAAATATTGGTGATAATTGACATGAAAAATTCGGGTTTGAAAGTAAAACCATGTTTTGGGTAATGAACTTTTCATATTTTGAGTATTTGATTTAATAGCTAACGACTGATTTGTTATTATCGTTTAATTATAATAGTTGTATTGATTAATTTGAATTATTTTTTAATCAAGATTTAGAATATTCTTATTTTAAATCACTATATATCGTGAGAGTTAGATATTTGTGGAACGTGACCTGCACTTATTCACAGTTTCTGGCTCGGAAACACCCAAGCTGTTGCGTCTCCTTCTCCTCATTTTACAATGAAACGATCACTCCTTGTCCTTCTTGTGCATGTGGTGGTGAAAACAAAAACAAATGCGTCAAGTAAGTCGCACTTTTGGGCTCTCGGAACCTGTATTCCTACTCAAATACATCACTTAATTAGTTCTTTTTAAGTAGCCAAATGTAATTAACCCTAAGAGTGTGACCACAAATTAAACTGTTCTAACTATGTGGTACTATTATTTTTTTGTTGGATTTTGTTAAATAGAAAAGCAGTGATTTGGAATAGCTACAAAATAGGCCTTAATGGGTTGAGCAAGAGTTACGTATTATGGAGATTATCTTGGAATTTATACTTCTCTTGTGGCAGTTAGATAAGGATGTTGAGGATGTCAAAAGTTCTATGACTATGGAGGAGCCTAGACTGGCTAAGATCGTGGAGGTCAAGGAAGGGATTCCTGCTAAGAAAGTAAATGTGGAAGCAATCCAAGTAAGTTATCTTCATATAGCTACAAACTTTGTCTAGGGTTCCTCCTGGTATTTGAGTGGTTAGACACTTTAGACTGTCTTTTGCATTCTGCATCTGGCAATACCCATGCATAAATTGTGCATTGGAGCTACTTATATGTGTACACAAGGATGTCATTTCTGCTCCCATATTAATTTGTAGTGTTTCGTGAGAGTTAGATATTTGTGGGAGATGTTTGAGACTAATTGTAATGCCAGTGTACCTTAGATAACAAGATATAATATGGAACAATCAGAATTCTATTTAGCGGCAACTTGATGTGACGAAAAAAATAAGTATCACAAATAGTGAAAAATATTGATGATAATTGACGTGAAAAATTCGGGTTTGAAAGTAAGACCATATTTTGGATAATGAACTTTTCATATTTGATTAGTAGTTAACAACTGATTTGTTATTATCGTTTAATTATAATAGTCATATTGATTAATTTTAATTATTTTTTAACCAAAATTTAGAATATTTTAATTTCAAATCACTATATATCGTGCAAAGCACGTGATCCTTACTAGTGTTGATAAAATCACTAATGTGAAAAACCCTTAACCACAATGTGGTTTAATTAACCCGTCAATATGCAAGAGATTACACATCGTCTGCATATATTGTAGACTACTGAGATGTAATGTGCTGCCATTTATCAGTATGTCTTACGTTTGTCAATTATGGTCGTGTCTTTTGTAACATTAATGAGTAGAGTTAACTTGTGTATTGCATATACGCCACCTGTTAGCTTACTATTAGGGCAAAAGAGAGGTTCTAGCAGTGGTGTAATCGGTGCGTAAGAACTTGAGAATGAACCCAGTATAGAAACCAGTCCACTTCCCGTGTCTTTGCATCATTTTAATCTGTTGAAATTCAGCTTGTTTTGCCTCCACAAAAATCAATTGCTTGAGTTTCATCGTACCACAGGGTGAAACGAATCGAATCCGAAATCAGCCATTGTGAAGAGATATACTCATGTCAAGTACAAGGGGCCACAACCAGTTTTGTGCCTAAGTTTGATGGTGAAAATGAAGACAACTGGTTTTGTACCTAAGTTTGATGGTGAAAATGAAGACCATTTTCAGATCTATTGGGCATTGGGATTTTGTAGAAATGGGTATACCGAGAAGCAATTGAAGGAAGTTAGACAAAGAGATGCACATGCTCTTTCTAGCTACAATCGAGAGAGGGTTGGCCGAGTCCAATTTCCCAAGAATCATTAGAGCTACAAATAGAAAGAAGGCTTGGGATATCCTTGGAGACGAGTACCATGGAGATAGAGTTGTCAAACGGGCCGGGCGGCCAGCGGGCTGGCCCGACCCGGCCCGGTTCTGGCCCGGGCTGGCCCGGCCCCGTCCATGAACAGTAGCGGCCCCAGCACAGCGGGCTTGGGGCCTGGGCCTGGACCAGGCCTTCATTTGCTCCGAAAAAGCCCGGCCCGGCCCGAAGTCGGCCCGGGTCTGCGGCCCCACTTGTTTGAATTTTTTTGTTTTTCCCCCCTTTCTTCCACCCCTTTTCCAAAATTCCACTTTTACCCCCCCAACAGCAATATAACGGCTAGTTTAGGGGGTATTTTAGTCTAACCTATATTTTTCAACTCCTTTACACTCTTACCCTCCCCAACAACTATAAACGGATAGTTTGTAGGGGTATTTTGGTCTTTTGTGAAGTTTCTAAAATCTATAAATTCACACCATTTCTCTCTAATTTTTCACACCAATCTTCTTACTCTCTCTTACCTAAACATTCTATATTTCTACAAGCTTTGCTACTATTTTCCTCTCCAATTACTACTCTTGCTAATTACTACTAGTATTTACTAATTAGTACTCTTGTTTATTAATTACTAGTCTTGCTAAATTCTTTTTAATTACTAACTCTCTAATATTTGTTACTCGTTCATTCTTTTAATTGTTATTTCTTATTACTACTCTTATACTTGTGTATTTAGTTACTCTTACAAAGTTTAGCTCGAAATATGGCTGGATTATTGAAGAAAATGAGGCGTGCATCGTCATCACGAAAAACATCATCATCATCGCAAGCACCACCACCAGCACAAGCGCCAGCGCCACGGCCATCACAAACACCAATCCAAGCACCAACACAACCATTCGTTCCTGGACGAATGAGTACAGGCTGTATGATAGATACCCAAGCCAATTGGGAGTTCAATCAAAACATTCCACATTTTGAATACACACCTGATGAAGACCCCCCGCATTATAGTCAAGGACGCAGCTCGGTTGGCGAAGCTACTACTCCGTGGCATAATCTCAACCCTATGCCTGGTCATGATGAAGAAGGGCCGAGCAATGCCTCCGGTAATGAGCCAGAAGTCCAAAAGGGGAAAAAAAGAAAGCCGAGTGTTGGAATCATTTCGATGTAGTTACGGTGGACGGCATCCGAAAAGCTCGATGTAAGTACTGCGCTAAATTATTTTCGTCTGGTAGTGGTAATGGACATCTTAACAGGCATTACCCTCTGTGTGCACCTCGACAAGGCCACGTCGAACCTACCCAAACGCAGTTATCTTTTGACGGTAAGTTATTTGTTTATAATCAGCGAGAGCAAAGAGACGGTCTCGCTGAATTTGTTATTCATGATGAACAAGCCTTTTCTTTTGCCGATAATCCTAAGCACTCTAGATATATGAACACATACGTTCAACCTTTGTACAAAAAGGTTCATAGAAACACAACTAGATCCGATGCACTCCGACAGTACAATGCTGCTAAAGCACGCCTTATCGATTATTTCGATAAATTTGAAGGTAAAGTTAGTCTTACTTCTGATATTTGGCAATCTCCTTATACTTTTGTTAGTTATTCTTGTGTGACCGCTCATTGGATTGATGTAGATTGGGTTATGCACAAGAGAATCATCGCTTTCGAGCACTTCCCTTATCCGCACGATGGAATGAACATTGCTATTCTTATATTAAAAGCATGCACCACATTTAAAATTAAGGATAATATTATGAGTGTTAGTTTTGATAATGCTTCTAATAATAAAGTTGCTGTTGCAGCTTTAAAGGAGACGCTTCAACCTGTACTTAATGGTGAATTATTTCATGTTCGCTGTGTTTGTCACATTATTAATTTAATTGTTCAAGATGGTTTAGCTGCTGCAGGAGATATTCTTCTCAAAATGAGGGGTATGACAGCGTATGTTAATAGCTCGAGTCCGAGAACACAACAATTTAAAATGTTGTGTGTTCAATATAATATGCCTCGCAGGAGAGCAGTTACAGATGTGGTCCACAGGTGGAACTCTACATACCACATGCTTTTACACATTCTGGCATACCGAGAAGTCTATACGCATTTTCTACTAACCCAGTTCCCAGCCGGCTTGCCAACTCAAGAGGAATGGCAGATGGCCACATACCTAGCTGAATTTTTGGAGGTATTCTACACGTCTATCAATTTATTGTCTGGTACGTACTATCCCACCTCTCCTCTCGCTGTAATAGAAATTCTGAAGATGGCTACAATGTTAACAAAATGGAGATATATAGGACCCTTTAAGGAAATAGTAAAAGTGATGGATCAAAAATTTAATAAATATTGGAGTAAACTGCCTGCTATTTTTACTGTGGCTACTTGTTTAGATCCTAGGTTAAAGTTGCATGGCGTGAACGCCTCGATACAAGAGATATCGAAATTAATGTGCTACACAGCAGAGGAGACAACCGCATTCATAGCAAAAGTGAGCAAGAGGTTTGAGGACTTGTTCAACATCTATCGTAATTCTGCTGACGTGCGTGGGCGAGCTACATCATCATCCACTGTTGAGAGGTATTATGCGCCATACCTTCAGGGCTTTGAACATCTAGTAGCAAGACAACTACCAGGTGAAGGTACTTCTAATTCGGCAGGTTCGTATACTTTTTCTTCTTTTAATGAGATTGGTGTATATGCAAATACTGATCATTATTCTGATTTATCAAGGCAAGAACAGGTTAATTTTAATTTGTTAAATTTTTGGAAACAAAATCAAAACATGTATAAAACTTTATCCCAAATTGCACGGGATGTACTGCCAGTGCAAGCCTCCACGGTTGCTTCAGAGTCGGCATTTTCAGCCAGCGGGAGGGTTTTGGATGACAGGAGGAGTCGTCTTAACCCCGAGTCGCTCGAGCTATGTGTATGTTGGAAGGATTATCTTGATGCGAAATACCGCGAGCAAGATAAATCGATTGATGATAGGAAGAGCAGTGACTCGGATATTGAAGTACTTCTGGATGATTAGGTAATTTGTTTTTATTTTCCTCTTTTGATCCTTTTGGTTGACGTTGCAGATTTCTTGATCTTTGATTGCTGATATTTTGGATAGACATGCATTATTATTTTGATTGTTAGAATTTTAAGAATAAAATTTTTCACAAAATATACTTTTTTTCCATATATATAAAATAAATTTTTACAAGCAAGATATATATTTTTTCGTATATATAAAAAAATAGGTAACTTCGCCTGTTTATTTACAAGCAGCCGGTCCCAAGCCCGGATAAAAGGAGGAGGGCCTATGAATACATTTATTATTTTTCTATATAAATTGTTATGTGTTAAGATTTTATTAATAAAGCTCACCAAGAAGAGTATGAAAATGTTTAACATATAATAAAAAATATAATGGATAACAAATAAATATGTATATACATACATACATATATATGTATATTACTTATAATGAAATAAAAGGATAAAGATTAGGTTCGTTAAATTGTGAATATTGCCTAGAGATGAAATTTAAAATTGAATAACAAGAAGAAAAAAAAAAAGGGCCCGGGCCCGGCCCTAGCTATTGGGCCTAGGGCCAGGGCCTGGACTGGGCCTAGGTTTGCCTTCGGCAGGCCCGGCCCGGCCCGGCCCGGCCCGGTTGGCAGCCCCACTAGCCCGGCCCCGGCCCCGGCCCGGCCCCACAGCAGGCCCGATGGGCTTGGGCTGGGCCGGCCCAAGCCCGGCCCTTTGACAACTCTACATGGAGATGCCAAGGTAAAAACCATAAATTTTCTAACTCTTAAAAAAGATCTAACAAATACGAAAATGATGGGAAATGAAGCATTGGGTGAGTTTTCTACAAGATTTATGGATTTAGTAAATCAAAGAAGACACATGGTGTAGATATTAGTGATAGAAGATTCGTTAATTCTAGTTTGTTTGCCTTAAAGATTACCCAAAAGTGGCTGTAATTGAAGAAACAAGAGAGATTGTGAAGTTGACTATTCAAGATTTGATAGCCTCATTGAAATCTTATCACTACAAGAGAAAGAGCTTTTATCGACGGACTTTTAGCGACGAAAGTAAGTCCGTCACTAAAAGTCAATTTTAACGACGGATATTCCATCGATAAAAGTCTGTCGGGAAAAACCATTTACCGACGGAATAAGGAGATTTTCGCGACAGAATTTTCCGTCGGTAAAAGTTATTAAATTAAAGAAAACCCTACCTTTTCCTTTCTTTTCTCCGAGCCGCTCACACCCTTCCCTCTTATTTCTCTCTCTGCCCCCAATTCCCCCAACCCCCAATTCCACGCCCCTCTCCTGCCGCACCCCCACCCCCACCTGGCCGTCTCTACCGCTCACCATCTCATCCTCGGTGCCCACCTCCTGCGCCCCCACAACCACCCCCAATCCCTTTACTGCACGCTGCCACAACCCCTACGTACCCACCTTCTTTGCTGCATCGCCGCCATACCGCGCGACTCTATTGTCGCCGGCCATCGTGAGCCACTGCCGTTGGCTACGGATTTTAGCAGGTGATTCTAGAAAAACCTTAACTTTTACATCTCTATATCATTTCTCTAACGAGAAGTAGGGTGTTCATATTGTTTAATGGTCTAATGTAAAATTTTACACCAATGTCATTAACCTGCTTTCTTAGATAGTAAAATATGCTTTTGCATTTTGGTCGCGCTTCACGTGTATTGCAGCTAGTGTTCACAAATTGCATTTATCATCTAAGCATGTTACTAGCTCCGATCTTAAATCTGCTTACGGAATTTGTATGAGCACATAATGACTTGCTTGTGAAATTGAAATATGCTTTTGACCATACATAATCATCTAAGCACAGAATCACAAATGATTAGGGGTAAAACTACAAACAAGTTATAATGCAGTGTAAAACCCTAAACTTTTCTTCTTTGAGTAACTTGCCACAATATTGCATTTTATGGAGATTCATAGAAATGTAATAAATGCATCAAAAAACAATAGACTGCCACTTGAATTCAAATAATGCACATCAAAATGCTCTCATTGTCAACGTTAAGTATGAATCAAAATATAAGAACTCACAATGATTTTCACCATCAATAACTCATAAGATAGTGGCAGGTACCATTACTCATTCCCCTAGCTTAAATCCAATTCTCAGAGTCATTCTGGCATCTTTAGTGGCAGGTAAACCTTAGACAAATACTTGATCAAGATTATATTTTGGTTAGTCCTTTGTGCCTTTTAGCTATATTTTTTCTATATGTAATTATGGACTCCTGGAAAGAAAGGTGAAGTTAGTGCTGGTTGTACTTGAGCATCTCGTGTGTTAATGTGGTTGAAGGGGCGAAGTATCACTTTTTCTTTTGTAATGGATTCATAGCCTGTCTTAGTTCAGTTGGTGAAGTGCTCATAGGTTATGCATAGGTTTGGACTTGTTCTTCCTTGTAGATTTCATAGTAAATAGTCATTGTATTAGGTTGTCGAGATTGTTGAGATTATACTTTCAACAATTCATTTTGTTAAGAGCTGAATTTTTCTTATAGATTTCAAGTGATCTTGCAAATGAATTTTGTTTAATATGCATTTTGCCATTGATCCTGTTACCTTAAGTATGGTTGTTCATTTGTTAATTCTTCCCAGGTTTACTGGCAGGTGGTCTGGCCATAACTGTTAAGCATAGATATGAATGTTCTTTCGGTGTGGAACTTGAAAATAATAGAAGTTCAGCTATGCAACGTTGTCACTTGAGGCTTCTCTACTCTCGCTTAACATGTATAATTTGTGCCTTGTAATTCATTTTATCACCTAGGTTGTATTATATAAAAGTTGTGTGACATTTGGAGGACGATTTGGGTTAAATTATAAATGTGGATTGTTTGATTGAATTAAAATACTTAAAATAGGTTTTTTTTTTCAAAATAAAAATTGCTATTAGTTGCTTTTTGTGTGGATTTGAATATTTTGTCTAAGTTGAATTACAAGAAGTAGGTTTGGATATTAAATTTTTTTAACAAAATTTTGTATTTTAACCAGCGAACTTTTAGCGACGGATATACTGTCACTAAAAGTATTTTTAATTAAATTTTTGAGAAAATACAAAGAAATGAAAATGCTTTTAGCGACGGATTACTCCGTCGCTAAAAATAATTTAATCCGTTGGTAAAGATACAACTTTTACCAACGAATTCGGTATTTCCGTCACTAATCTTTTAGCGACGGAGTTTTCACCAACAGACTTTTAGCTACAAAAATTCCGTCGCTAAAAGATTTCGGGACGGAAATACCACTTTTAGCGACGGAAAAATCCGTCGCTAAAAGTTGTTTTTCTTGTAGTGTATGAGCAAAGGTTGTTACGTCACTCTAAAATAGCAATTGAGAGTATGTATGTTCCAAACTCAGATCAAAATGTGAGTCCCTCAAGTGAAGTAAAGAAGTTTTCAGATCAAGAACAAGAAAGAAGTAATCAAGCCCCAAGAAATTCCTTTGAAGGAGGAGTTGCAAGAAAAAGACGAAGAAATGGAAATAAACGTGGAGGATTTGGAAAAGGAAGAGGCATAAATCGTTTTGATAGAAATAAAAATGGTGAAAGTAGTTCAAGGAAGAGTCACATTTGTCAAAAAGACTATCATTTGGCAAAAGATTGTTAGCTCAAATGAAAATGTCAAAATTGTGGTAATTTGGGCATGTAAAAAATGATTGTAGAGTGACATATAATCAGCAAGCACTACAAAAAACATAGACTTTAGCAACGGTCGCTAATCCTGTTTAGCGACTACAAGCGGCAGTCGTTAAAGCGGTCACTATAGGCTAAGTCACCAAATTTTAGCAACCGCAAAAACTTTGTGGTTGCTAAAATTAGCGACCACATTGACCAGTTTAGAAACCACGCCAATAGTCGCTAAATATTTATTGGCAATTAATTATTTTTAGATTAGAGACCGCGTTGGGCACATTAGCAACTATTGTAGCGGTCGCTAATTTTTTAGTAGCATTTAAATTTTGCAGTTGCTACTTTTTTTTATTCTTTTTATGACGAATTTTGCATTGATTTAGTAAAATCAGTAATCATAATCATTACACTATCAACCTCAACTCGTTGGATCAAATAACAAGCTGTTATTGCAATGGCAAAACCAAATTTCATACATAACAAAGCACATAGAATTAAATACAGTATAAGTCTCATAAGTTTATTCAACTAAAAGAATGACGGCTAACACTCTCTTAACTAATAATAGGAACTAGAAGTACAATATACAATATAAACTTATTTTATTTACTGCTATATGTACACTGCTTTCTTCATTGACTTGATGTATGACCTTCCGATGCATGATACTTGTAACCATCGTCATCGCCAATAACCCGGAGATTCTTCCCAATGCAATCACCATTCTTTCTCATCCTTACGAGTATAAACAGAGAAGATGGAGTAAGCTAAAATTAAAGTCTTGGCACTCTCACACCTCATAGCCCCTTTTCCTTCTCACTCTTCCATACTCTTATATATGAATTCATCAACTTTAGGCATAAGTCCACGCTACATGAAACAAAAGAATTTAATTAACAAACTTATTGAAACAAGCAATGTATATTTATAAAAAAAAAGAGTAACTTCGAGCAATATCCATACATAAATCTGCAACCCTACATATCAGCCTATAGAAACATATTTGAACTTGTGCAATTATTAGCGAACAATAGGTACAATCAACACTCGAAAATACTATGTGGATCGTTTTCAACGTGCTTTGGGTATTAATCAAAGGGTTACCGAAAATACAAAAAGTGAAGGTGATGACTAAGCTTGAAGCGATTTTCAACCTCCTTTTCTCTAACCAAGATGTGAAAATCCAGAAACAACAGGCTGCTACAAACCTAATTCAATAATGATTGCACTCATTTTGTGCTATAAAATGCATGATCAATGTAGATTACTCAAAATTTACTACAGTAACAATTAAGTTGCACTACAAGAAAAACAACTTTTAGCGACGGATTTTTCCGTCGCTAAAAGTCCATTGGTGAAAATCCTGTCGATAAAAGATTAGCGACGGAAATACCGAATCCGTTGGTAAAAGTTGTATCTTTACCAACGGATTAAATTATTTTTAGCGACGGAGTAATCTGTCGCTAAAAGCATTTTCATTTCTTTGTATTTTCTCAAAATTATTTAAAAATACTTTTAGTGACAGTATATCCGTCGCTAAAAGTTCGCTGGTTAAAATACAAAATTTTCTTAAAAAAATTTAATATCCAAACCTACTTCTTGTAATTCAACTTAGACAAATATTCAAATCCACACAAAAAGCAACTAATAGCAATTTTTATTTTGAAAAAAAAAACCTATTTTAAATATTTCAATTCAATCAAACAATCCACATTTATAATTTAACCCAAATTGTCCTACAAATGTCACACAACTTTTATATAATACAACCTAGGTGATAAAATGAATTACAAGGCACAAATTATACATGTTAAGCGAGAGTAGAGAAGCCTCAAGTGACAACGTTGCATAGCTAAACTTCTATTATCGTCAAGTTCCACACCGAAAGAACATCCACATCTATGCTTAACAGTTATGGCCAGACCACCTGCTAGTAAACCTGGGAAGAATTAACAAATAAACAACCATACTTAAGGTAACAGGATCAATGGCAAAATGCATATTAAACAAAATTCATTTGCAAGATCACTTGAAATCTATAAGAAAATTTCAGCTCTTAACAAAATGAATTGTTGAAAGTATAATCTCAACAATCTCAGCAACCTAATACAATGACTATTTACTATGAAATCTACAAGGAAGAACAAGTCCAAACCTATGCATAACCTATGAGCACTTCACCAACTGAACCAAGACAGACTATGAATCCATTACAAAAGAAAACGTGATACTTCGCCCCTTCAACCACATTAACACACAAGATGCTCAAGTACAACCAGCACTAACTTCACCTTTCTTTCCAGGAGTCCATAATTACATATAGAAAAAATACAGCTAAAAGGCACAAAGGACTAACCAAAATATAATCTTGATCAAGTATTTGTCTAAGGTTTACCTGCCACTAAAGATGCCAGAATGACTCTGAGAATTGGATTTAAGCTAGGGGAATGAGTAATGATACTGCCACTATCTTATGAGTTATTGATGGTGAAAGTCATTGTGAGTTCTTATATTTTGATTCATGCTTAATGTTGACAATGGGAGCATTTTGATGTGCATTATTTGAATTCAAGTGGTAGCCTATTGTTTCTTGATGCATTTATTACATTTCTATGAATCTCCATAAAATGCAATATTGTGGCAAGTTACTCAAAGAAGAAAAGTTTAGGGTTTTACACTGCATTATAACTTGTTTGTAGTTTTACCCCTGATCATTTGTGATTCTGTGCTCAGATGATTGCGTATGGTCAAAAGCATATTTCAATTTCACAAGCAAGTCATTATGTGCTCATACAAATTCCGTAAGCAGATTTAAGATCGGAGCTAGTAACATGCTTAGATGATAAATGCAATTTGTGAACACTAGCTGCAATACACATGTGAAGTGCGACCAAAATGCAAAAGCATATTTTACTATCTAAGAAAGCAGGTTAATGACATTGGTGTAAAATTTTACCTTAGACCAATAAACAGTATGAACACCCTGATCTGACTTCTCGTCAGAGAAATGATATAGAGATGTGAAAGTTAAGGTTTTTCTAGGATCACCT
This sequence comes from Escallonia herrerae, assembly GCA_033070095.1. Lineage (NCBI taxonomy): Eukaryota > Viridiplantae > Streptophyta > Magnoliopsida > Escalloniales > Escalloniaceae > Escallonia > Escallonia herrerae. The sequence continues at coordinate 341,402 of JAVXUP010000626.1, read as the reverse complement.
GCTAAAATTCGTAGCCAGTGGCAGTGGCTGGCGATGGCCGACGACAATAGAGTCGCGCGGTATGGCGGTGATGCAGCAGAGAAGGTGGGTACGTAGGGGTTGTGGCAGCGTGCAACAGTGGGGTTGGGGGTGGTTGTGGGGGCGCATGAGGTGGGCACCGAGGATGAGATTGCAAGCGGTAGAGACGGCCAGGTGGGGGTGGGGTGCGGCAGGAGAGGGGCGTGGAATTGGGGGTTGGGGGGAATTGGGGGCAGAGAGAGAGAGAGAGAAATAATGGGGAAGGGTGTGAGCGGCGGGGAGAAAAGAAAGAAAAGGGTAGGGTTTTCTTTAATTTAATAACTTTTATCGACGGAAAATTTTATCGCTAAAATCTCCTTATTCAGTCGGTAAATGGTTTTTCCCGACGGACTTTTAGCGACGGAATATCCGTTGTTAAAATTGACTTTTAGTGACGGACTTACTTCTGTCGCTAAAAGTCCGTTGGTAAAAGCTCTTTCTCTTGTAGTGTTGATCCAAGACCCGTAAAGATGAACGAAAGACAATAGAGTAGAATTACAAGCAACCATCTCTTGTAAAGTGAAACATATGGACTTATGAATGCCTTGATGCTCTGGAAAAGAAGCAGATCATACGTGGTTTTCTCGAAGAAAGAGAAGTACTTCCAGGAAAAACAAAATGCAGCAGGTACAAGTTGTTCCACTTAAGCTTTGAAATGCCAGATCTATGTAGAGCACTCGTATAAAATACTGATCTAACAGATACATTGATCAAAAGATAGGAAAATGAAGCATATTATGGTATTTTTTATTAGTGTGCCTTCAAAAGCAATAAAAGTGGTTTCAATTTACAACAAAAAGGTGATGATTTCATGATGAATAACGGAACATTTTAATGCAAACTGAGATTTGAAGCAAATCAAACCTCTTTTACCTATGCAAGAGGAGTATTTCAGAAAACAAATGGCAGCAGCCAATCTAAATTGAATAATTCTCATGTAATACTATTGAAAAAGTTAAGGAAAAAAAGGATCAAGCTATAGGAGAGTACTTTCAGATTATAATGAAAAGATGAAAATTGCATATTAATAATAGCAATCAAAAATTTCTAAGATCTATCTAGAGCACTCACACGGGCTATGGAAGGTGACGGTTCTTCCGTGATGGATCTAACCTCTAATAAAGACTAGAGAGAATAAATCCTTAGATCTAAAATTGAACTGAATCTTAAATCTAACTTGAATTTGAACTGAACTCTTAGATCTAAAATTGCATAAATTGTAGATCCACACAGACTAAGAAACATTGGGGAGAGAGACAAGAAAAAATCCATTACCAAATTATACGCTACCTTGTACAAACCTGCGAAGCCCAAACTGGGCATGGGTTGGAGGCAAGGGGTTGGTTGCACCGTGGGCTACTTGGCGACGCTTTGTGTCCTTTGTAGAGGCTACGGCGGCCAACATTTTTGTGCAATAAACCCCTTCGCCCGAAGACTTCCATGTTTCCTTTGGATCCCAATTCCAATACGACCCCCATGCTTCATTAGCCCATAAAAATCATTTAAGCACAATAACGGCGTCCAATGAAATGCCTAGAAAAGAGAAAAATCGTGGTCAGGAAGGTTATGGTAACCCAAGCCGTTTTGAATAACATTCTGGTCTGGAAATGGATTTTTTTTTCCTAAATAATCTTTTTTTATTACTTAATTACCACTCTACACCATTTTCAACTTTATTTACCTATCTAACCCCTTTTTGAAAATCTCACTTTCAAAGAGAGATTTCAAGCTGAGAAACGTGGTTCCAAACCACGTTTTCAATATAGTTGTTTAATCATAGTAACGTTTACTTGAAAACGTGGTTCCACGTTTTCTCAGCTTGAAATCTCTCTTTGAAAGTGAGATTTCAAAAAATGGGTTAGATAGGTAAATAAAGTTGAAAATGGGGTAAAAGAGTAATTAAGTATTAAAAAGGGTTATTTAGGACAAAAACTCCTGGAAGATGTATAATACTACTGTTGGGGTGGTAGGTGAAGGGACAGAGAGGGGGAGGCGACGGATGTGTGGTAAGGTGGAAGTGAGAGAGAATTGAGTTTATAGAGGAGGGAAGTCCAAATTAGGGCAAAGGAAAAAAGATTCGCTCGCTAAATTTTGTGACCGTCGTGGCGGTCACCAAATACGTGGCTAAAGTTTGCGACTACAAAAATGGTCTCTAAATGCGGTCACTAAACTAAGCGACTGCTTGGCAGTCGCTATATAGTGATCTTTAAATTTAGTGCAGGCACCAAGTAGCAGTCACTAAATCTCGTGCCAATAATTTTGTTGAGCCCCCGAACCCGAGGATTTGCATTCGCTTAGAGACCACTGATGATAGCGGTCGCTAATTGCCTAATTTGGCGACTACAATTCTAGCGGTCGCTAATGGCCTAAATGTCTTGTTTGCTGAAAATGAACTTTGAAATTGGGAGGACAAAATGATTAAGAAAAAGGGACTGCCCAGTGAAGCTCTTAACCAATTTCAGACAATAAAGAGGAAGACGATGATGAAATGAATCAAGAGGAGCCAAGTGAAGGCTCACCAAGATCCCAAGTTCAAATGTAAGCTCAAATACCTCATCCCCAAGTTATATTCCCAGAAAATTGAGGAGTTTGAGTGACATTTATCAAACTTACAAATTTTTGTGTTGTTGAACCCGAAAGCTTTGAAGAAGCTATGAAGGAGGAAGCTTGGAGAAATGCTATGGGAGAAGAAATTGTTGTGATTGAAAAGGAAAAAACATGAAAATTAGTTGAAAGACCATTACAGAAACAAATCTAGCGTGAAATGGGTGTAGAAGGCGAAATAATGGCTCAGATCAAAGAAATAAGCATGACTGGTTGCAAAAGGATATTCCCAACTACCGTAATTGACATTGAAGAAACATTTGCTCTGATTCTTGCTTCAATACTGTAAGAATTCTCGTTGCTTTAGTGGCTCAAAAAGCTTGGTTGTTGTGCCAACTGGATGTCAATTCTGTGTTTTTAAATGGTGAATTGAATGAAGAGATTTATATTGAACAATCTCAAGGTTTCACAGCAAAAGCCGAAAAGTGGAGCAAATAAAGTGAGAAAATCGAAAAGCAAAAGCCGAAAAGTGGAGCAAATAAAGTGAGAAAATCGAACAAGGCTTTGTATGGACTAAAGGAAGCTCAGAGAGCTATGTATAGTTAAATTGATTGCTACTTTCATGAGAAGGTCTTGAGAAAAGCAAAAGTGAGCCAGCTTTGTATCAAGTATCTTTATTGTTGCACTTTAGGTTGATGATTTTTTATTTACAAGAAACAATAAGAAAATGATGAAAGAGTTCAAAAAAATAAATAAATAAAAATTGATGCTACGGTATGAAATGAATGATATGGGGCTGCTTCATCATTTTCTTGGCATGGAGATTTATCGATGAGAAATGTGTGTTCATTTCTCAAAAGAAATATGCTCAAAATATATTGAAGAAGTTTAAAATGTATGGCTGTAATATGAAGAACACGTCACTTGAACGAGAAGCTGAAAACAAAAGATTGTGAAAAGAAAGTTGATGCAAGTATCTATAGAAGTTTGGTTAGAAACTTGTTAGACCTCACCGCAACAAGGCTTGACATCATATTTGCGACAAGTTTACTCTCGAGATTTATGCACAACTCCAGCCACTTTCACCTTAGAGCAACGAAAAAGGCACTAAGATACATTAAAGACAAGATTGATCATGGAACCAAGTATTTCGAAAATTCCGATTTGAAGCGTGTTCTCCATTTTTATTTTGTGTTTTTATTTTATGTACTTTTATTATTTTCACTTTATTTTTTATACTTTTATCTAATATATAAAATTCCAATTTGAAGTACTACTTATTTGACCTTTTTTGTGTAGTTTTACCATCTTCGTTTGTAACAATTTTATTCGCTAATACCCTTAAATTCTCTCACATTGTCAGGTACATGGCCCACGCAACCCCACCGACTGTCGCCGCAAAACCCAAAATCCACCTTGACCATCCTTAGTTTCCTCCGATATGGTGGTTGATGTTGTGGTAAATGATGGTATAAACACACCAAATCAAATCGAGCAGCCTATTGCGCTAACGGTGATGGATGAAATAAAGACTAGATCATAGGATCTACTAAGCTGGTTCAGTCCTTCACGGGTGGCTTGTTGAGTCCTGTTAGCTACGGTTGAAGTTAGATGAGATCCGCCACAAAGATAGATCTGAGGTCTTATGGTGCAATTTCTATGTCCACAGCACAACATCCATCAGATCTCTGTTCTCTTGTTTAAAATGGTTTTTTATGGTGGTTATGCGGCGTTCGTGGTTTGCGATTGGAGCGGGGTTTTAAAAAATGGCCGTTACGTATCGTAACGGCCGATTCGTAACGAATTTTCAGGGGTCCGATATCATTATACACCGATATACCGGTACTTACATAATATCGAATCGTCCGATATTCCCGATACCGTTACACCGCGCCGCGACCGTTACGTATTTCGCGATTTAAAACCATGGATTGGAGGTAGATGGCATTACGAGGGTGGTTTTGTGGTGGCGTGGTGGCTGTGCGATGACAACATGGGCGGTGGAGATGAATTCTGAGGTGTTTAGGAGGGGGCCATGGCGGTTGATATGTGGTTCCTTGTGGTGGTGGCATGGGGCCATGGTGGACTCGTGGTGCTTGTAGAAAGTTAGAGATCTGATTTCTTTATGCTTTTGCTTTTTTTATTTACTATTAGGTTAATTTTGGTTGAAAAATACTAAAAACGGCTTTGGGGTGTTTTTTTAGTTTTTTTGACAATGTTTGGGTAATTTAATCCAAAACAAAGACTAAATTGTAAAACAAAAATCCTAAACATACAGGCCTAGCTTTTGTGACAGAGTAAGGGTGGTTGTGTTGGTGATATGAAAAGCACTTTGGGCTACTAGTTTTCACCTCTTTTGGACATAACTTCATGGATGTCAAAGAAGCAACAACCGATGACTCAATCCTCTGTAGAAGCTGAATATGTTTCAGCATCATTGGCGACCTCTCAAGCAATTAGGCTACAGGGAATCTTAGAGGATGTTGAGAGAAGAAAGCAGGATGCAGAGGCATTTTGTGACAACAAATCAGTCATAGCTAGGGCGAAGAACCCTATTTACCGTAGGTGTACAACACACATTGCTATCAAACACCACCTCATAGGAAGAGTAATTAATGGTGGAGAAATTAAACTCGAGTTTTGCACGTCAAAGAAGCAACGTGCTGTCATTTGTTAGTGTGTGTTGGTTTTGTTAATTATGGTTGTCTTTTGTGAGATCAGTGAGTTAACTTGTGTATTGCATGCATGTAGGCCACCTGTTAGCTTGTTATTTGTGTAAACAGGAGGTTCTAGCCGTAGTGTAATGCTGAAATTAGTGTGTAAGAATTTGAGAATGAACCAGTGAAGAAACAAGTCCATGTCCCCTGTCTCTGCTCTATTTGTAGTAGACTGAAATGCAGCTTGCTTTGCCTCCACAAAAATCAATTGTTTGAGTACTGTGTTTCCCAAATCATCTCTAAAACAAGCCACCATACACAACCAGATCTCAATTTATCCCACAAAACATGCCTTACACTACATTGTTTTACAAATTGAAAACACAGAGGTGAGTACCAAAAAGGGCGCTGAGAAACCCATTGTTACCATTTTGCACTCGAAATTAGAGATGAGCTTGAGTTAGGATTCAAAAGTTCGGAAACTATTGAAGCATATTCAATTTAGTGGATGAAGAACCAAATCCTCTGATCTTCTCGTAGCGTAGATGGATCTGTTTGCATGAGGGCCGGATGGGCTCGACTCTTGCACCATTCCCGTCACCCAAACCCTCCCAAGAACGCGCCTCACTATCCGCGGAGGCCTCGACTTGGCCCGTCTAGTTGAGTTCAGAACCTCGACAAAAAATCCAGAGACGGCAGCGGCGGAGGTGGATGGAGTGCCGGGAGGAGGACGTCAGCACCCTTGTTATTGATGTTTGCACTTTGAGCCCTTAAAACACGAGTCTTCATTCATAGATTGCAAAAGCTGGAACCAAGTTACAATCTGAAATGATGGTGTGACTATTACTACAAATGCGTGGCGGGGTGTAGCTTCTGTACATTAGTACGTAATTGGGAAAAAGTGATCGAGTGGGTGCCTCAGACGCTACGCAGGTTTATTGCTTTCAAATAAACACAACAAGAAGTTCAGAAATAGCTTTAGAATTTTGTTCCCTCGTACTCCTGTGTGCGTGTGCGTGCACTACCTTTTCTTCTCTTCACTAGGGCATTCATATACATTTCAACCTGTAGGCATACTTGAGCAGAGCACCGAGCATTTTCTTGAGCAGAACAAACCAAAGAACACCAACTTTGCAGTACAGTTAAACGGCAATCCAAGACTTCAAATGCCAAGTACTTAGGCCCAAAGCAGGAAGCCTAGCAAGGCAAAATTAAACCAAACAGATGGACGTTGAACCAGTAGTTTCCGTCCGGTGTACTTCAAAATGACAAGAACCTGTGCTGAAACCAAACCAAGAAACTCGAGGACATTGAACGAGAGAGTCAAACTTCATGGAGCACCAACGAGAACTAACACAAACATCAACCAACCCAATGGCCACTTTTGAACACAGAGAATATATAAGCTAAATTTTCCCTTCCTACTCGATCTTCACCCTCACCCCACCAGAAAAATGCTTAAGAACTGACAAGATCATAAATGAGTTCAGGGACATAAGAAACAGCTTTGAGGATCACAAAAAAAAAAAAAACTGATTCAATAAGCAGCATACAAAAGGTAATGAGCAAACAAGTCTTAATGTTTGCAGAGGTGATTTTGAAGAGAAAGACAGAAGAAGTAGGAGAAACAAATAACCAATTCTGCATCGAAGGCAGACCACAGATGAAACTCTCCAGTCAAACCGAGATCAATCCCAAAGAAACTGGAAACGAATCCACGATCTCAAAAGAGAGCCAAAGACTAAGGATACGAAGGTGGTACCGAAAACACAAGGAGACCTGGACAAAACCATATAAATAGTAAAGCGCTAGAAAAAGCCAGAAAATACTCCGAAGTTAGAACAGCAGAATCAAGAGCAGTTAGAACCCGTAAAAATTTTTACAGCAAAGAATTCTGAGCCAGGCCTCGAAACAGATTTTTACCGCACTATTTTTCTCCTCCTCTGACACTGCCTTTTCTTAACCAGCAATAGCGAAACTTCCTCCAAAGCTACGCGTCATCTCTGTATGAGCTGATTTGATCTTTTATGGTCCTTGAGTCTAGTCCGGACAAGGTTTCATATGACATTCCGGATTCTGATTGGTGGTAGTGGTTGATCTCAGGAATGCCTTGGACCTTATGGGGATCCACACTCTCAACGCTCCTTATGCTATCAATCAGCTCTGTCTGAACACGGTCCAAATCTAGCTGCTTAAGATTATTAAGATGTTCAATACCACGCGGCAGCATCTTCAACTTCGGGCAATTGCCTAGCCACAGTCTCTGGAGACTTGGCACCCCTTTCTCGACAATTACTCTGTTCAGATGAGGTATCAAGGTTATGGGAGATCTGAATTCGATAATTCGATAAGACCATGACTGGATGTAACCTGTTCATGCATCCCTTTACGTGTTTCCAGAAAGATTAAATTGATGTCAACTGTTTGTACAGAATACTTTTGTCCCCTCCTCTCAAAAGCAAGAAATTAATTGCAAAGCAACTCTTCCGTGATTGCTTATCAAAACAAAACATTGCATTTGGTTAAAAACGATTCCAGAGCAGATTTCTTCAAAAAACATGTAAAGGAAACGGGCAAACCTTCTATCCAAAGGACAAACAACTATGTGATCACAAAGAGCTTACCAAGTATGAGCGAACAACGGCCCTGAGCACAATGCATCATAGAGGCACAAAGACAGTAAGCCAGTGACGTGCATTAGCACAACGCATCATAAAGGCACAAAGACAGTAACCCAGTGACGTACATATTCCCTAGATTCTGTTCACATCAATCGTGACACCCCCAAGGTCAATGACGTATCCACGTACAGCTTAGAGAGGTTCACATGATCCTATCATTAACAGACAAAAAAAAAAAAAAGTCAGCAAATGTTCTTGACAATGATTTTCTTTAATTCGAAGCAGACATTAAGTCATTAAGTGAGCTGATGAATTTTCACCTTCTTGAAGTCCAACCGGGACAAGCTTTCGTGAGATATCCCGGAGGCTGATTCAAAGAAATGGTTTATTTCAGGTATGTGTCGAACCCTTTGGCGGTCCACACTACCTTCTTCTCGTATGCTTTCCAAAAGCTCTGTCGACACAGGTGATACCAAATCTAACTTTTCGAGACTGGTAAGATACTCAATACCTCGAGGCAGCATCTTTAATTCCGTGCAGTTCCCTACATAAATTCTCTGGAGACCTGGCATTACACCCTTCTCTATAATTATCTCATCTAGCTGTGATAGGCTGCGGAAGTACAAATGTACTAGTTTATTGAACCCCGTCAAAAAGCACAATTTGCTTCCAGCATATGCATTGATAACTACAAGTTCCCCTAAGTTGGCCAGTGCTTGAATGTGAGGAAGTAGATCTTCAATCAACTTAGACCAATGCAAATACAGACTTGTGAGGTGCTGAAGTGAGCCAAACCAATGTGGTACGGTTTCAAGTTTTCCTACCAAAACAAGATTTTTAAGGCCAGTAGGAGCAAAAGCGGGTGAATTTATTTCTATGTACTCCTCCTCATCGGTAACCATCACAAATAAATAGCGAAGGAGACACATACTTTGGAGGGAAATACACAGATCCCTTCCATCTTCTTCTCTCACGTTTGTTATGCCAAAGCTTATAAGCTGCGTTATGTTCCTCAGTTGCTTCAACAAATTTGGTTCTGCTGTGACACAGTCAAAGACATTCAAGCTCTTAAGCTTGCAGATACTTGACGGAAATTTTATGCCGGAAATAAAACAGAAATCGTCGACATTAGGATTGTCGCGATATGCAAGTAAGTTCTGCAACTTTTGTAACTTTCCAATCCCATCTGGTACCACTTCTATTTTTGTGTCTCTAATGTCTAGAGTTTGTAGACTCCGGAGCCTTCCTATGGATTTTGGAAGCTCCTTCAACTTCGTTCCTTTCAAGTTTAAGTAGCTCAAATTAAAAAGATCTCCGACTTCATCAGACAGTGTCTCAATGGGTACACTTTCTAGATCCAAGACTCTGATCAATCTCAACCCAGTTGGTAAAGTAATAGCAGAAGATGGAGGGATCAGGTTGGCAGAAAACATGAAGAGAGATCGAACCTTTGCAAGGCCTGTGATTGATTTTATCACTTTGGACGTTGTTTGAATAGACAAGCGAGGCGCTGTACGGACCTCTTCGCCACTTCCTTCTCCATTGTACACTATACTGAACTTCTCTGCCTCGGACGTCGAGATAGCAAGCTCCCGCACCAAGTCGTGCATCTGGCATGTTTTTGGCCTTCCTGTGTGGCTCCTCGTTACAGCTTGAAGCATGCTTCGATGAACAAGTTCCGCAAAATACTCCTCTGCTAACAGTGGAGGCTTTTTTGCCTTATCGTGCTCAATGAAACCTTCCGCTATCCATAGTCTAACGAGCTTCCCTCGCTCCATTTGATAATCTTCTGGAAATATAGAGCAGTACAAGAAGCAGCGTTTTAGCTGGTATGGCAAATCACTGAAGCTGAGGAACAAAATATACCCTTGACTACTTCTAGGCCAGGGTTATTTCTTAGTTCCTGGTTCAAGCCACTACTAAAATTGATCCAGTCTGATGACGTTTTCTTCGAATACATGACACCGCCAAGAGCCAAAAGTGCAAGAGGTAGTCCTCCACACTTTCTAACAAGTTCGCTCGCTGTGTGTTGAAGCTCTTCTGGACAAGAGTTGCTTGAGAATGCTTTCATACAGAAGAGATCCCACGCATCACTGGGCTTTAATGGTTGGATGTTGTGAACATAGCTTTTAACTCCAAACGAAGATAAAGCTATTTCTTCTTTTCGAGTCGTGAGTATGGCCCGACTTCTTCGCCCCTCATCTTGGAGTGACACGTTAATGTCGATCCACAGGTTTCTATTCCACACATCATCCAATACAACTATGTACCTCTTTGGAGCCAAGTAATCTACAAGCACCCTGAGCAGCTCCTTGTACCTCATGGAGCTCAAATCTGCGGGAACTTTCTCATTTTTGGAGCCATAAAACTCCTCAATCATGCGTCTGAGTATGTCCTCAATGACGTAATTTTGGGAGACAACTATCCAAGCAGAGCACTCAAAATGTTGCTTGATGATTTGGTTTTTGCAGACCTTAGCAGCAAGAGTGCTGCTCTTACCAGAACCACCCATTCCTACAACCGAAATAACGCTGCGCCCAGGGTACTCATCAGTTAACCACTTCACCAGTAGACGTTCATCGTCTTCTATCCCCACTAGATGGTCATCCTTAGCAAAAAGTAAAGCCTCGCTGTCGTTTTGCACCCTCCGCTGGTTTTCATTGGAGATTGTAACTTGAACGGGATCGACGAGGTAACGCTGCCTTCTCTCCGGAATGGACTTGAGCTTCTTGTTGATGTCCTGCAATCTGGAAGCCACTCGATGCATCTCCAGCAGATTCTCTGGGAACTTTATTGCCCGGTAGAGATGCTTTGTGAATTTACCCCCCTTTTGTGGCTTGTTCATGTGATAAATGAACTCCTCTATGATATTTTCAACAGGGTTGCACATGTCTCTAACATCTTCTACCCACGATTTCTCTCCTTGAGTGAGGACTCTCTTTCTATCAGCATCATCAAGACAGGATCTCATGCTCTTCAGCTCGCGCTTGAGCTCATCGAGTTCATCATAAACACCACCAAGCAATGATTCTTCACTCTCTAGGATGGAAACTATTTTGCCTATCATGAGGTCCACTCCAACCAATGCCATGCCCACCTTCTCCCTTCTCCTCCTCGCCCTTTTCACTCTTCAATATGGCCGTGTGCGAATTGATATGACTCGCACCACAAAGAATACTCTTCTGCAAGTAAAAATCAGCAGGGCAGCTCCAGATTCTGTGCCTATTGGCTAATATCAGGTGGAATTAAAGCCGAGAAATAGTTTACCAAACTGCCTGTTACTACATATAAGTTTCATAGATTGAATGGCAAGTCGATCAAGGCTCAACTGGTGAAGGCATTCATTGATCTTGTGAACCACCGGTCTCGTGTAATCTACAGAAATTCAGCACAAAAGTAATATAAAGGAAAGACTAATTTGTTAAGTCTTTGAGTTGTATGAAATGAAGGGACAAGGCTCTTCTTATTCTTAAGTAAACAAAGCGTTCATACCTGCCGGTGCTTGCCAGCAATGACATATATTTTATATAGCTCCAACGGTGAACTCAGCCCCAAGTTGGTCTCGGTCAAGTATTTTTTATGCAACCAAGCGTGAGCTAATTGAATCATCTGTTGTTAAAAAAATCACCTTTTGTCAAGCATGTCCCGGTGTAATCTTGTAAAGAGTGTTATAACTTATTTACTGGTAGCGTATATAAACATCAATCTTCCTGTAAGCATAAATGTCAAATTCACTCGCTTTCTTTCTTCGTGAGAAACTCTTTGTGTGTGTTTTTTGTCCCGTGCGTAATGAAAAGGAAAAATAGCATTGAAAGTGTTTCTATCTATATACAAATTATTAAAGTTTTACTAACACGCTTAATGAAAATACCATTGAAATATTAGATTAGTGTAGTCCGGGGCTAGAAAGTGGTTAACCATAAAAATATCGTCTAATGAAACTTTAAGGAATCAAGATGTGGGACCAAAATCAAAATCGAAAGATAAAAGTCATCCTAGGGGAAAAGTTTTTTACTGCTTCTAGTCTGGATATAGTTTATGTACCTTCGAGTTCCTGGTATAGAACTAACCTGAAATCATTATGTTTTTATTTAAGTTCATCGCTTGTCCACTTAAGATTCTCGGCGTAACCCGTCCTCGAGTACTACACTAACACCAGCTCAAAATACTTTAGTGCTTGCCACTACAAATGCAGTTACTGTTATACCCTGAATTTTTTTTTCTATGAGAAATTATTATTTTGAATAAATAAGTTTGTTATCTTTTGTCAAAATTAAGAAAATAGTTTCGGATTGTTATCAAGTTTTCATTCGAATTAAAAGTTTTAATTCAATGAAAACCAATTTTCGGTCGAATGAAATTGGTTTGATTCGAATCAAAACTATTTGATATTTTTTTGAAGTTTTGGAGTCTGAAGTTTTTGGTCCAACGAAAAGATTTTTTTTTCGTGCGTATTGAGCTACTGAAGTTTTCGGTAGAATTAAAAGTTTTAATTTCATCGAAAACTCATTTTTGGTCGAATGCAAAAAAAAAAAAGTTTTAATTCGAATTAAAAGTTATAATTCTAATGAAAACTCATTTTCAATCGAATTAAAACTTTTAATTCGAACCATTTTCACCTTTTGTTGGATTTGGTCGAATGAAATATTTTCGGTCAGATTGTCCCATATAAATAGTCATCTTATTTCTTCTTTAGCCTTTTTGGGTTCTCTACTTCTTCTTCATTTGCGCGCGCGCGAGAGAAAGAGAGAGAAGAAGGCTTGAAAAGTTTGAAAGTTCTAGAGTGGAGCTTATGAAGTGTATTTCTTAAAAGCTTGGCTAAGGTAAGAGTTTATATTCAAAATTCAAATCAGCGATGGACCAATCGTTCATGTAAGTACTTAGTTTCTTTTTGAAATCCGAATTTCTTTGAATTGAGTTAAGTGATTCTTCTTCTCCTTTTGCCTTGAGCTTTGTTATGAATAAATTATTCTCAATGCTATGACTTGTGAAATTCAATTCCGTCGAATTCGTTTGATCTTAGAATTTGCGATGTTGATATCGTTCGTTTTAGAGATTGTCATTATTTCATAAACTCGGTATATTGTTTGACATGTCCGATATTTGGTTTTGTTGAATTGGAATATTTATTTTGATAACTCTATGAGCCATGTCATAGTATATATGACTTACCCACGTGGATTGAAACGTGGGCTAGCTCCGTATCGAATGGCACCTTCAGAGATGAAGGAGCTAAAGGAATAGCTTCAAGAGTTACTTGATAAGGGGTTCATTCGCCCTAGTGTGTCACCTTGGGGTGCACTGTCTTATTCGTTAAGAAGAATGAAGGATGGTACATTAAGACTTTGCATTGACTACCGTGAGTTGAATAAGGTCACCATCCGTAATATATATTCGTTGCCGCGCATAGATGATTTGTTTGACCAACTTCAAGGAGTGAAGTTTTTCTCGAAAATAGATTTGCGTTCGGGATATTATCAGCTGAAAGTCAAGGTAGAGGATGTGCCAAAGACCGCGTTTAGAACTCGTTATGGTCATTATGAGTTTTTGGTAATGCCGTTCGGGCCGACTAATGCCCCTGCTGCTTTCATGGATTTGATGAACTGTGTGTTTAGACATTATTTGGATCAATTCGTTATTGTTTTTATTGACGATGTTTTGGTGTACTCTAGGTCGGAGGAAGAGCATCGTGAGCATTTGTGGATTATCTTGCAGACTTTAAAAGATAATAAATTGTATGCTAAGTTTTTGAAATGTGAGTTTTGGCTTGAACATGTTACATTTCTGTGGCATGTGGTGTCTAAGGATGGAATAACCGTTGACCCCTCTAAGATTGCGGCAATAACTGATTGGCAGAGACCAAGCAGTGTTACCAAAGTGCAAAGCTTTTTAGGATTGGCTGGCTACTATCATCGATTTGTTGAAGGTTTTTCCAAAATTGCTATGCCTTTAACTCAGTTGACTAAGAAGAACACCCGGTTTGTTTGGAAAAGTGCAAAGCTAGCTTCCAAGAATTAAAGGAGAGGTTAGTGTGTGCACCGGTATTGACTTTACCATCTGGTTCCAGAGGTTTTGTGATTTATAGCGATGCCTCAAAGAAAGGCTTAGGTTGTGTTTAATGCAACATGTAAAGGTGATTGCCTACGCTTCGAGACAGCTTAAACCTTATGAACAAAACTATCCCACCCATGATTCTGAATTAGCAGCTGTGATTTTTTGCTTTAAAGATATGGAGGCATTATTTGTATGGTGAAACCTGTGAAATATATACCAATCATAAAAGTCTTAAGTATATTTTCACCCAAAGGGAGTTGAACATGAGACAGAGGCGTTGGTTGGAGCGTTTAAAAGATTATGACTATTTGATTCATTATCACCCTGGTAAGGTGAATGTTATGGCCGACGCGCTCAATAGGAAGAGCACCGAAAACTTAGCATCATTGATTACTTGTCAGCTTCAACTATCGGAAGATATGATGAATTTGGATCTTGAGATTAGATGCCAAGATGGTGGAGAATACTTGGCAGAGTTTCAGGTATAGCCTACTTTGATCAGCAGGATGAAGGAAGCCCAAGATGGAGATTCAGGTATAGTTCACATCACTGAGAGTATTAACGTTAGAAAGAAATCTGAGTTCAGAATTGACGAGCACGATGTGGTTTGGTTCCGGTCCGTAACAGACTTTTTGTGCAAGTTGATTTAACTTTGAGAGGGAGTTACTATCGGAGGCTCATATCTCTAGTTTCTCTATCCACCCGGGAGGAACAAAAATGTATCATGACCTTAAAGAGCATTTCTGGTGGAGCAATATGAAGTCAGATATAGCGGAATTTGTATCTCGTTGTTTAGTTTGTCAGAAAGTGAAGACGGAGCATCAGAAGCCTAGCAGATTGCTTTAGCCAGTTGAGATTCTGCAGTGGAAATGGGAACATGTAACAACCGATTTTGTGGGAGGCTTACCGAGAATAGTCAGGGGTTTTGACACTATTTGGGTTATCGTTGATAGGTTGACTAAGGTTGTGCATTTCCTTCCAATTCGAGCAACAACACTCTTATCTGAGTTAGTACGATTATACATTGATGAGATTGTGAGGTTGCATGGTGTACCATTATCTATTGTGTCGAATAAAGATATGCATTTCACTTTAAAATTTTGGAGGAGCTTTCAGAATTCTATAGGCACTGACCTTCATTTCAGTACAGCTTATCATCCGCAGACAAACGGACAGTCCGAACGTATCATTTAGACACTAGAGGACATGTTGAGAGCTTGTGCGCCAGACCTTGGTGGTAGCTGGCATAATTATTTGCCTTTGGTTGAATTCGCATATAATAACAGTTATCAGGCGAGTATTCAGATGGCACCGTTTGAGGCATTGTACGGGCATAGGTGTAGGACACCACTATGTTGGGATGATGTAGGAGAGAGACGATTATTGGGACCGAAATTGGTGCAGTTGACTACCCAAAAGTTTGATTTGATTCATGAACGTCTCAAAGTGGCTCAAGACCGACATTGTAGTTACACATGTTTTTGAGGGTTTCACCTTGGAAGGGAGTGACGCGTTTCGATAGAAAGGGCAAGCTTAGCTTTAGGTTCGTCGGGCCATTCGAGGTTTTGGAAAGGATCGGTCTGGTGGCTTACAGAGTGGCGTTGCCGCTAGAACTTTCACACGTTCATAACATTTTTCATGTTTCGATTCTAAGGAAGTATGTTTACGATCCGACGCATACTGTGTCGTATGAACCTTTATTAGTTCGGGAGGACCTTTCCTACGAAGAGCAACTGGTTGAGATTCTAGACCGCCGTGACCAAGTGTTAAGGACGAAAGTCATTCCTTTAGTTAAGGTTTTATGGCAGAATCACGAATTAGAGGAAGCCACTTAGGAACTTGAGGAGGCTATGCGCGAAAGGCACCCTTAGCTTTTTGACACTTAAGGTATGTTTTAAATTCCGAGGACGGAAATCTTTTGAGGATAGGAGAATTTTATACCCCTAAAATTTTCTTTTTTCTATGAGAAATTAGTATTTTGAATAAATAAGTTTGTGGTCTTTTGTCAAAATTAAGAAAATGGTTTCGGATTGTTTTTGATTTTTTCATTCGAATTAAAAGTTTTAATTCGAATGAAAGCCAAATTTTGGTTGAATGAAAGTGGTTTGATTCGAATCAAAACTATTTGATATTTTTTTGAAGTTTTGGAGTCTGAAGTTTTCGGTAGAATTAAAAGTTTTAATTTGACCGAAAACTCATTTTCGGTCGAATGCAAAAAAAAAAAATTAATTCGAATTAAAAGTTTTAATTTGAATGAAAACTCATTTTCGGTCGAATTAAAAATTTTAATTCGACTGAAGACTCATTTTCAGTCGAATTGAAACAAAAAAATTGAACCATTTTTACCTCTGTTGGATTCGGTCGAATGAAAATTATTTTCGGTCGAATGAAAACACCACAGCAGAATAGGGTTCCGCAAGAATGAAGGCATAGTAAAGCATTACACTATTAGAAAAACACCACAGCAGAATGGGGTTGCCGAATGGATGAATAGAAATCTCCTTGAGAGGGCTCGGTGTATGCTTTCAAATGCTGGGTTATCGAAAGAATTTTAGGCAGAAACTGTGTTAACACAGCTGCATATTTAGTAAATAGGTCTCAATCGACTGCAATTGATTGTAAGACTCTTGAAGAAGTTTGATCTAGTAAGCATGCTAATTATGAAATTTTGAGGATATTTGGTTGTCCTGCTTATGCTCATGTTATTATTGATTGTAAACTTGAGCCGAGAGCTATTTAACACTTGACAACTGACTTGGGTTGTATCCTTTGAAGGGTGCATTACGAGCCCATTTTGTTGGCATCATTTTGGAGACTCTGCTGGGAACAATGAGCATCTTTTGCGGGTTGATCCGATGTATTCCCTGGATAGGGAGATTGCTAAAACTTCTTATCCTTGGGTGCTCCATTTTTTTACACCTTGGGCCTCTTTTGACTTAGCCCTTGGGGCCCTTCTCCTTATCCCTTGAGGCTCACCATCCCTGATCTCCCCACTCCTTGGGAGATTTTTCCTCCCCGACCTTTGTTGTCAGGCTCGAGCATTGTGATGCCTGACTGCGTCTGAGCATCATCTCCGACCTTATCTGCCCTCAGCACAATGCCTATCACTGCGCCCCTGTACTGTGACGCATGATCGGGCCCTCGTGTCGTCTCCTTGTGCCACCACGTACAACGTTTGTCTTCACGACCAAAGCCATGACGCCTGGCCACGCCTGAGTACTATCTGTGCATACGTGGTTCCAGCACATCGTCCTTCATCGTGACCGAGCACCGTGACGCCTAACTACCCTCGAGTTCCATCTATGCATTACATGCCCCAAGCATAAAGTCTGTCACCACGCCGAGCGTTGAAGTCTAACCGATCCCCAATGCCACCCCTCGTCATATGTGCTTTCTGCACTACATCCCTTGGCCGTACCTATGCACTGTTGTCACGTCGCACACCCCCGTGCGACGCTCATTAACTGGGACTCTATGCTATCCCTATTGAGCGTGCCCCAAAATTTTGTCGTGCCTAGTCGCCATGCTAGTTATGCATTCATGCCCTCAACACCCCCTTACACTACCATGCGCCGTTATTGGCCCATAGATTCACCACAACATATGTGCTTCACCTCCGATGCAGAACATGCTCTGACCTGCTCACTAGAGCTTGCAACATCCCAATGGGTTTCGCTTGTAGTGCTCCAACATGAGGACTCTTTATAGCAGGATAAGTCATTCTCAGAGACATTACTTTTACCTGTGACTATTCACGTGACACTACACATGCTTGAGACCCCGTCGTACTCATGTTATGGGTGATCATTTACGTCCTCAGGATCATGGCCCTCGAGTCACTTTGAGCTGGGAGCAGGTATCCAAAGTGCATATATCGTGCCTAGTCCACCCCATAGTCAGATGTTGATATCCTCGGCACCACTTTTAGGTTCTGCAAGTCTCTTGACACCCCCTATGGAACTCAGTGAAGGCTTTGGATTGGTGGCTAGATCAAGGGTTTTGTGGCCTGCCCAGCTAAATGTCACTTCTAGAAGGTGCGACGGTGATGACACAGACACATCTTTGCCTATAAATTGTGGGCTTTGGGTTTCATTTTGGACAGTAGGACTCATTTGTAAACTCTCACTTTCTCACTCTAGAATTATAAAACTAAAGAGAACTAAATGCACATAAAACCCCATGCTTTAAGGTCATTTATACGGAACACAGTAGGGTTAGTTCACCTCAACCTGAACTTCTATTTTAGCGTTCAAAACACCAATTAACAGAAAAAACTGGATGGCAATTCAAATTTTGAGGATAAATTTGGTAGTTCACCTCTTTCCTCTAACCTAAGTCACCCATTCCCTTGAACCACTCGCCACTCCCTTCACCAGACTCAACCACCACCACGTCTCAACCACCTCACTTTTGCTAACCTCTTTCTCCAAATCAACCACCGCATTGCCGGTGCCTCTTTTCCTTCATGATAATCACCATTCACATGTGAGTTGAATTTTTTCAATTGTTCAATTTGGCATCTAGGGTTTGGTCTTGAATTAAGGTTCGCTCTAATTTTTATTGAGCAATTGGGCTAGTACCTAACTACAAATCTCCTTCACGTTTGGTAATGGGTGACAGTTGTAGAAATTGAGGATCCCATGATTTTGTTGCTGGTTCATGGTGGTGGTGGTTGATGTTACAGAGATTGGAGGCGGAACCCTAAGTTTAGACGTGAGAAGATAGTGGGGAAAAACATCATGCGGGTGTTATAAGGGTTTGACTTTGATGATGCAGTCACCATATGTGTCTTGACTGCAATTATATGGCTGCCAGGTAGGCCTTTGCTGCAAATTATTGAACTTGTCCTTCAAGATTACATAGACATCCAAAAAAAATTAAGTTTTTACCGTCAATTGGTGTATGAGACAAAAAAACTGAAGTTTGGGGTGGTGGAAAAAAAAATTAAACCCTTGAGTGTTCTGTGTAAACGACCCTAAAGTAGGGATATTTATGTGCATTTAATCCAACCAAAGGTTAATTCTAGAGAGAAAGCTCTTGAACTGGGACACTGACTCAATATCGTATCTTGGATCTTGACATCTTGGACTATTGAGTGTTGGACCTTATTCACCTGAGTCATCTCCCACACAGCATTGTCACTCCTCAGGCTATGTTTGGGAAGTCATGGTCTCTACCCTTACTCTACTTTTGCTCTAATCCACTGTTGAACATTTGATAGCTAACTTGAACAGTATCCTTTAACTGTTACACCTCCATATACACTACGAACACACATTGACATCAATCTTTCTTCTAAGGAAACTGAATTATTCGTTCTTAATAAGAGCCTTGTGGTTTTAGCAACATGAAGCCACCACTTTCAACACTAGGACATCCGTAAGAAGATAATTCAAGTCATCTGTTTTATAGTTTTTACCAGTCATTTGTTTACCCACTCCACGATGAGCTTTTTTTGTACTTATTTTTACTATATGATATATGAAAATTCATGCAAGCGGGAAATAATTTACCAAATTCAAGATAAGAATTCTATTCATCTAAAAGAAACTATGTTTTAAAAGTATACTAACAATGGGCCTATACATGATTCTTGCATTTTTGGAATGTTAAAAAAATTACTACAAGAAAGAGAGTTTTTAGCGACATATTTTTCTTTCTCTAAAACTTCATTTTTCGTCCCTAAAGACTTTTGGCGACAAACTGTCTGTCGTTAAAAGCTAGTTGAGAAAAAGACAGAAGTTGGTGGTCCGTAGGTTAAAAATTTACTGTTACCAACAGAAATAAGTAAAAGTAATTTAAAATTTTTGTAATTTCTGCCCAAAAAAATGTAAAAAGTCGCTAAAAATTTTTAGCTGTAGAATTCTGTCGATATATGTCAATGGCTTAAAAGAGGAAACCTTTTAGCGACTTAAAGTCCGTAGCTAAAATTTTAAAACCTTTCGGCAACATATTTTCTTCACTAAAAATCATCTATGATTTGTTTAAAATACTACGGCAACGTAATTTTGTCGTTAAAAGTCCATCAGCGTAAAATTAAAAAAAGCTGTTCTCAAAAAAAATAAATTATATTTTTATAATCCAAACTTGTTTCCTATAATTGAATTTACACAATCAATTAAATTAACTTATCTATCAACAACTAACCTAATCGACAATTTCATTCTTTACACTAACATTCATTCTTTATTAAATCTCAATTCATGCAAATAAGATTTAGGTCTTACACCATTAATTAACACTCAATACTAACTTTTACTAAATATAATAGATCACATAGGACATATTCCAAAACAAAATTACAAGTTTCATCAGATTCCAAGTCTTCTTCTCTCTCTAACGGGCTGCCAAAATGCAATATGACAGACATAAATACCTAGACAACATTAATGAATTAACATTACAAAGAATTCGTGATTACTCTAAAGATTCCGACTCGCTGACAGGTTCCAGTTTCCTGCACACAGCAACATGAAGCTATAATTTCGGGCCATTGCTGAATTCATAAGAAAATGAATACACTTCCGTTTATTAAACCTTGACATAATGAGAAACTTTATTGATAGAGCATAACGAATTAAAGGGATAGACACTCTTACACAAGAAAATAATTCGAAAAAAGTCTAAAGCATGTCATAAATGCTGGGCATGGGTTGGACGCGAGGGGTTGGTTGTACCGTGGGCTGCTTGGCGCTGCTGCGTGTCCTTTGTAGAGGCTGCGGCGGCTATGGTTGGGGTGGTAAGTGAAGGGGACATAGAGGGGGAGGCGATAGATGTGTGGTAAGGGGGAAGTGAGAGAAAATTGAGTTTATAAAGGATGGAAGTCCAAATTAGGGCAAAGTAAAAAATATTTGTTCGCTAAATTTTGCAACAGTTGTGGCGGTCGCCAAATACTGGCTAAAGTTTGCGGCTACCAAAATACTCTCTAAATGCGGTCACTAAACAAGCAGTCGCTAAATAGTGATCTTTAAATTTAGCGACTGCTATGTAGTCACCAAGTAGCAATCGTTAAATCTCGCGCCAACAATTTGGTTGAGCCCCCGACCCCGAGAATTTGCATTCGCTTAGAGACCACTAATGACAGTGGTCGCTAAATGCCTAATTTAGTGACTACCATTATAGCGGTTGCTAACTGCGGTCTTTAATGGCCTAAATGTCTTTTTTGATGAAAATGCACTTTGGAATTGGGAGGACAAAATGATTAAGAAAAAGGGACTGCCCAATGAAGCTCTTAACCAATTTCACACAATAAAGAGGAAGAAGATGATGAAATGAATCAAGAGGAGCCAAGTGAAGGCTCACCAAGATCCCAATTCAAATGTAAGCTCAAGTACCTCATCCCCAAGCTATATTCCCAGAAAACTGAGGAGTTTGAGTGACATTTATCAAACTTGAAATTTTTTGTGTTGTTGAACCCGAAAGTTTTGAAGAAGCTATGAAGGAGGAAGCTTGTAGAAATGCTATGGGAGAAGAAATTGTTGTGATTGAAAAGGAAAAAACATGAAAATTAGTTGAAAGACCATTACAGAATCAAATCTAGTGTGAAATGGGTGTAGAAGGTGAAATACATTTCAAATGGCTCAAATCAAAGAAATAAGCATGACTGGTTGCAAAAGGATATTCCCAACAACCGTAATTGACATTGAAGAAACATTTGCTCTGATTCTTGCTTCAATACTGTAAGAACTCTCGTTACTTTAGCGGCTCAAAAAGATTGGTTGTTGTACCAACTGGATGTCAATTCTGCGTTTTTAAATGGTGAATTGAACGAAGAGATTTATATTGAACAATCTCAAGGTTTCACAGCGAAAGCCGAAAGGTGGAGCAAATAAAGTGAGAAAATTGAAAAAGGCTTTGTATGGACTAAAGGAAGCTCGGAGAGCCTAGTATAGTTAAATTGATTACTACTTCCATGAGAAGGTTTTGAGAAAAGCAAAAGTGAGCCAGCTTTGTATCAAGTATCTTTGTTGTTGCACTTTATGTTGAAGATTTTTGTTTATAGGAAACACTAAGAAAATGATGAAAGGGTTCAAAAAAATAAAATAAAACTTGATGCTACGGTATGAATGAATGGTATGGGGCTGCTTCATCATTTTCTTGGCATGGAGATTTATCGATGAGAAATGTGTGTTCATTTCTCAAAAGAAATATGCTCAAAATATATTAAAGAAGTTTAAAATGTATGGTTGTAATCCGAAGAACACGTCACTTGAATGAGAAGCTGAAAAAAGAAGATTGTGGAAAGAAAGTTGATGCAAGTATCTATAGAAGTTTGGTTAGAAACTTGTTTGATCTCACCGCAACAAGGCTTGACATCATATTTGCGACAAGTTTGCTCTCGAGATTTATGCACAACCCCAGTCATTTTCACCTTAGAGCAACAAAAAAGGCACTAAGATACATTGAAGACAAGATTGATCATAGAACCAAGTATTTTGAAAATTCCGATTTGAAGTATGTTTTCCATTTTTATTTTGTGTTTTTATTTTATGTACTTCTGTCATTTTCACTTTATTTTATATACTTTTATCTAATATAAAATTCCAATTTGAAATACTTTTAGCTACTTTTTTGACTTGTTTGTGTACTTTTACCATCTTCGTTTGTAACAATTTTGGTAGCGTTTGAAAATACTTCTAGTTTTTGTTTTTCGTTTCTAGAAAAATAAAAACAAAAAAACAGTTTAGTTTTTTTTAAAACAAAAACAAATGGGTGTTTGGTTACCCAGTTTTTATTTTGAGTCTTTTCTTTTGGGTGTTCAATTATCCAGTTTTCATTTTGACTTTTTTTTTGTGGTGATTTGCTGTGGCGGTGGTGGGCATAGGAGTGACCGGTTGGATGGCGGACAGTGGTTGCCGGCGAAATAGGATGATTTCATTTCTCAAAAGAAATATGCTCAAAACCCACCTTGACCATCTTTAGTTCCTCTTATATGGCGGTTGGTATTGTGGTAAATGATGGTATAAACACACCATTGAGCACTTAAAACTGAAAATTTTCAGTGATTTCAAATTAAATGCATTTGGTAACGCATTTTTTTGAGCACTTAAAATAATAAGTGATATGTTAACTGAAGACCAATATTTTAAGTCACACATAATGACTTATCACTTATCATTGAACACGGTCAATGATTTGGGATTAAAAGATTTTGCCAATAAAGGACAGATTTGCTCCAACTGCCTTCTCTTCTTCCCGATCTATCTTCACCCGCTCGCTGCCGTGCTGCTGCTGGTTCATCTTCTTCTTCTTCTTCCTTGCTGATTCACCACCTCTTTTTCTCTTTTCACGGTACTAAAGGTGCGTGATTTCATGGTGTTTCATTACATGGGTGTTGCTTGATTTGTGAATGTAATTAGGGTTTTTTTTCCCAATTCATATTGGATCGTTTTTCATGCCTCTTCATATTGGATCTATTTTCTTATATTGTTTGGATCGACCTTGCATATGGCAGTGCGATTTGCATCTTGCGTCGGTGTGCTTGCACCCGTGGCAGTTTTTTGAGGTGTGATACTCGTATGAGTTGTCCCATGTTGGAATCATGGTGTTTGAAGGGATGAATACTGTTGGGTAGTCCCATGTTGGAATCATGGTGACATCCAATCAGAAGTCACTTCCTTTTACCCATTTAGTTGCTCATGTATATCTATCTATGTAAAAGTGATCAAAACCTCTTAGAAGTTAGAACATATATTAGCTTTTGGCAGCGGAAGATAAGAACATATATACTATGTTCTTGTATATCAAGGGACTCGTGATAAGGTGAAGAGCTGGTGCTAAGAGAGAAAATACATAATTAAGTGAATAGAGTCGCTTTGTGTCTGTCAGGGATATTAGGCTTGAGATGGAGATGATTGAGTTTCTTCTTGCCCAATTGCCAATGCTTAGAGATTTTAGTCTTTTATGTTTCTGGGAGGTGCAATGCATCTTGCTCTTGGGTTGATGCTCAAGAATGTTAGCTCCGATGTGTAAGGTTATGTAGGAGTGATTCCTTGAGCTTTATCATTCTTAAAGGTGTGATGCCCAAGGATTTCTAGGAGTTTTACTACAGTGCTCAAATGCCTAAGGAGCTTCAGGATATTTCTCTTGCTTCTACAATCCAATTAGGCTAAAGTGGGTGTGCACTGGCCTATTGACATCATGTGCCAGGCAATCTACCTATGGTGACTCCTTCCTTTGCTCTTTGTTGTAACTACTGAATTTTGTCTATGCAGAGTTATCATAGAGGTTTTGGCGTTTGGTACGTAGGACAATGGGCAGCTTTGCTATCTCCTATATTCTTCTATCTTTAGGAATTAATAGATTTTTAATATAGACGCGATAAAACTTTTTACATTGACATGTAACAAGCAGTGGTAGCACAAAACTCTTTCATAATTATGCGAGAAGAGACTGCATCCACAACTTTCCATATTATGGACCAGTCATCAACAGATGAATATGGTCACATTGTACTTGAACAAAACATTCACTACCCAATCTTCATGCATGCACACTACAATATTAATAGTAGTATTTACTGTTGTTAGCAAACAAACGCAACAAATTTTGGAGCAACATTATTGAATACTTGTTATTGAAAGAGACTGGGCACCATGTTTATTGTATGATAAGTGTATTCAGCGGTATCATTTTTTGATTATTTTTTTTCCTTGAAAAATGTATGAGCAATATTTCTTGTAAACCATAGTACTATAGCCACTACTACTAATGCTATAATACTTGTATAGGAATGGATTCTGGTGACGATTCTAGAGCAAACTGGAAAGATCCAGAACTATATAAATTTTTCATAGATGCATGCCTTGTAGAAGTAGCGGAAGGTGGAAAATTGGAGGTAGTTTGAAGAAGGAGTCGTGGGATACTCTAATTAAGAAAATGAAGGAGAAAAAGGGTACTGTCCTTAATAAAAAACAACTAAAAAACCAATGGAATTATTTGAAACAAAAATATGGTGTATGGTCCAAACTAATTGAAAAGATTGGAAATGGTTACGATCCCATGACAAACACCGTGAACTAGAGCTCAGATGAATTGGATGACTACATAAAGGTACAATTTTATTAACCCTAAGATATATTTATAGAAATATGAAAAATTATTTATGTATAACTAAATTTTAAACATATTGTACGACAGATGCGAAACAATTTCGATATGTTGAATTACAGTATGCAAATGAGATGAAAGCATTATTCGACGGTATTGGAGCAACTGGGAAGGAAGCTTGGGGTCCATCAAAGGATGGGTTGCCTATCGATGGTGGGTCATCATCTCAGATAAGCTTGATGACCAATTAGTTGCGGTTCTTAAAACATTGGAGAAATCAGAAGGGCCAGGCATGGAGGAGTGCAACCGTATTTTAAATGAGATGCAAACGTTACAAATGATTGACCACTTACACATCGTTGCATGCAGCATTTTTTGTGAAAGTAAAGCATACAGAGAACAGTGGATGATGCTCAGTCAAACGCCAGAAGAAGTTAGAAAAAATTGGATACAAATGAATGGAAAAAAGTTAGGACTTTTGTGAAGTGTCCTTGGTTATTTTAGTGTTTCGATTATGAATGCGTTCATAGAATGATTTTTTGACTAGTAGGAAGTTTACGAACTTTTTTTTTTTGTGTCCATTTCAGAGCGTGATTCTTGACATTTATATGTCGTTTAGTCATTACAATGGCCATTTTCTTTACGATGTTGGATAATGTTGCATTGTGATGTGTGAGCGTTACAGTCATGTTTGTCATTTACTGTGCTAATTATCGACTATACATTATTGTCTGCTTATATTGTCCTTAAACACATAGAACAGAATGGTGACTACGAATCAAAAGGATGCCCTAAGAGTTGTTGCAACCATCCTTATAATGAAAATTTTGAAACAAAGACATTTTAAGAGAAGGCCAGATACAAATTATTCGCTTAGTGGAGCTGGATACTTGGACGAGATAATAAATGGAAATCCTGCTCATTCTCAAGAGATTTTGTGGATGCCCAAACAAGCGTTTTTGAATATTTGTGACCATTTATGCACTCGAGGGTGGCTAAAGGATAGTCGTTACGTTTCCATATGGGAGAAGATGGCAATGTTCTTGGTAATTTTGAGCCATAACACAAGAACCCGTTTTGTCAAAAGAAGATTCAACAATTCAACACTAACTGTGCATAGATATTTTCACAAAGTGTTATCGGTGATGCTAAAATTTTCAAAGGAAATGATTGTTCCTACCACATATAATCTTAATGCCAATCAGATTCGGCACCATCGTCGGCTCAGACACGTGTTTCAGGTACAAATACAAAGTTAGATTTTGTTACATGAAAATGCTTATAGACGTAATTTAGTATCCACTTGTAAATTATGTGATTGTGTTCTTTTCTTATCTTTTTGTAGGGTACAGTGGGTGCATTAGATGGTACGCTTATTCATGCTGTCGTACCCCCTGATCAACAAGTACGATATAGAGGAAGAGGAAGGGGTAAATGTTACCAAAATGTTCTAGCCATATGCAACTTTAATATGGTTTTCACTTTTATATGGACTGGTTAGGAAGGAGTGGCACATGACTCAAGGGTGTTAACAGAAACTATGCGGGAACCTGCTAATCATTTTCCATTTCTGCCCCCAGGTCAAATATGGTGCCTTATATAGTATTGAGATTCATTTGAAAACAAGTACTAATTGTTGAAATAAATAAATTTATTGCAGATAAGTACTATTTATGTGACGCTGCGTATACACATACTCGTAGATTTATGGCACCTTATCGCAATGTGCATTATTGGTTGGCGGACTTTGCACAAGGTCATCGTGCAAGAACAAAGGAGGAACGATTTAACATGCACATGATAGATTGAGAAATGTCATTGAGTGTTCATTTGGAGTCTTTAAGGCTCGTTTCCCAATATTGAAGAGGATGCCACCGTATCCTTTTCAAGTACAAAGGAATATTGTTATTGCATGTGCAACGATACAAAATTTCCTTCGAAAGACGATTATCACAGATTATCTTTTTGAGCGATTTGACAACAGAGATATTCTTGAAGATACGGCTCACCAACACGAAAATGCCGTAGATATGGGAGCGGAAGCACGACAAGCTGATCAAAACTTTATGATGAACTTGCGGGAGCAGATTGCAACTCAATTGTTTAATTTGAGGTTGTAGTTTATCTATGTAATAATATAACTTTTGACTATCTATATTATTGTTAATTCTTATTGTGTGACTAATTTGAATTTTATGTTTTAATGTTACGCATGCAATTTGAATTTGAAATATCCATTATTGATATAATAATATGTGGGATGTGCAATAATATAACGAAGTTTATAAAGTTTCAAAAAGCAGAGCAAAAGCGTATTAGTGTCAAACTAAATAGTTTATAGATTTCAGTTGTTATTTTTTTTTATCAAACATAATAAACTACTTCAGTACTTAAATTGCATTCAAGATCAAATTTTTTTCATTGCTTAAAATTTAGAAGCTTAAAATTTTCAGTTGTACAAATTCAGCACTTAAGTTTTCAGTACTTAAATTTCAGTTTTATCAAACACACCTTTAATGACACTTTCTGGTTTTTTTAATAAAGTTTCAAATTTTCAATTTGTGACCACAATAAAAGACGTGAATCTGTTACAGAGAAATCATGTGAGATGTGATGAGAATCTTTCTTGTCACTAACAGAACTCTGGTGCTTCTCTTTAGCTTTCTTCTTCTTCTTCTTCTCCAATTGAACAATTCTACCAATTACGGTCACACACGATAGCTGAAATCTCCCGAACAACATGATCAGTAACATCTTGCCTCCTATTAAAAGACCAATTTTTCCTCCACCAGCCCGACCACCTTCCAAACAGCCCGAATTAGCAGTCACGTCCAGTTTGGTTGAAGCCTCCATTGGACATATACTGAGGACCAACTCTGCTTTGTGCCGGAGTTTCAGAACAGTCAAGTTTGAGTTGAGGAACTTCATGTTTCAAAATAGAACCTCCACCTCGTCACTCAGCAGATGGAGGTAAATCTAGCCATAGCCAACTCCAGCGTGAGCCTTGTTGGATATGAGATGTAGGTATGGCTTTGTGACTGAAAGATGATTGGCTTTGAGGGACGTTGTAAAACACTCTCTTTAAGTTTATATTTGCCCCACCTAAAAATGGTGTGCAGCGGGTTACAGGCAAATACCCTCCAAGATATAACGAAGCGCACTAGTGAATAGCATTTGCATACAGGATATTCACCCCACAGAAAAGTGTATGAAATACTGGATAATGGGTTTAGAACTAAGAAATTATGCAGAAATTTCTTATTGTAAAAGATCTGCTGAAAAGAAAAAAGAGTAGAGGCTCATCTATATGGTCAGATTTTCGGAACATTGTGCTCTATTTAAAGCACTAGTGGCTGCTAATCAAGGGTCACACCCTTTCATCATGCAACCAATCAATCTGGACCGTTGGATTAAAAACAGTTAAGATTAACGGTCCAGATCTGGACTGGTAACTAACCAGCTCCCAATAGTTGGGTCTGGCCCGAACTGGAACCACCCAGCTGCCTAACAGGTGCAATCGTTCAGGCATAACCCGAACCAGTGCAAGTGTAACCACTCAGCTGCTAACGGTCGGATCCTACCTGATCTGTTGCACCGATGACCTAGTTTTCGTCACAAAAACTTAAAGGCGTCTAATCCCGTCTCGCGACGATGAGCACGTGTGAAGTGCAAAGTGCGCCATCAAAGCGCCACATTGCGCCTCACAGCCCGCTGCCACCCACGCGCGCGTGCCTGAGTGCTATTGTTCCTCGTATGGTGCTTCGCACCATACTCGGTGCACATGCATACACCTTAGCATACCACATAAGTATTAAAGTAAGTGGAGTTCTTTATTATATACCCACTTACTTTTCCAATTCCCTTCTATGTGGGATTCCTCCTTCTTTGCCTCTTCACCTTCCTTTCATCATGTTGACAAAGAATATGAACCAATTGACACTATATTTTGAAAAACACTAACAATCCCTACCATTTTACAAAATATAAAATAAAAACAAAACAAAAAATCAGATCTTATTATCCAGTGAAGTACATGCATAAATGAATATGTCTTACGACTTGAATCTTCACTTAGTGATTACATAACAAGGCTAATCTGAAAAAAGTGTGGTAGATAAACTTTGAACCACCTATCCTTGCTGACTAGCCGGTCACATTTCACACATGAAACTCCTATCCATACACAAATCCAGAAAACTGTTTATACAATAAAGGCCTTGTAATTTGTATCTTATTTTCATGAATGCTCTAGAGTTTAGCCCTTAAACTCGACATCTGCCCCACTTCACACTCACTAGTCAGGTCTATCAAGAGTGTACCGTAGCTAACACTCTAAAGAATGATCCTTTTATAGACCTATTAAGAGCATAATGCTCACCTATTCTTTCATTACGGTTACCAAGCACATGTCCTTGGGATGACTAAAAATTTTGTGCTTGCAATCACCATCATAATGTACTTTTGACTTGTTGAACTCAAGACTTGGTGTTAGCAAGCGTTGAGTCGAGATTTTCATCATTGGTGATCCTTGACATGGGCTTAAGACCCATCCCTCGTGAGGTTCTAATAATCTTTTCCCTTGGAAGCCCTTAGTTAACGGATCCGCTAAATTTTTCAAGGACCTCATAAATTCCAATGTGATTACTCCTTCGGTAATCAACTGCCTCACGTAGCTATGTTTAAGACAAATATGTCTAGACTTTCCATTATACACTTCGCTACATGCTCGTGATAGAGTTGATTGACTATCATACCTTATCGATATTGGAGCCATAGGCTTAGGCCATAAAGGAATTTCTAAAAGCAAATTTCTTAGCCATTCTGCCTCCTTGCCCCCTGCAGCTAAAGCAATAAACTCTGCTGCCATGGTAGAATTAGTAATGTAAGTCTGTTTCTTCGAACCCCAGGATATTGCACCCCCACCTAGTGTGAAAATCCATCCACTTGTGGAAGCGTAATCCTCCTGATTCGTAATCCAACTGGCATCTGTGTGTCCTTCCAAAACAGAAGGATACCCGTTATAACATATGCCGAAATCCATGGTTCGTTTATGGTACTTAAAGACCCTATATACTGCATTCCAATGCATATCATTAGGACAACTAGTATATCTACTAAGTTTTCCTACTGCATAAGCAATATCCGGTCTAGTACAAGTCATGGCATACATTAAACAACCTATTGCACTCGCATATTCTAGTTGTCTCACAGCTCTACCATCATTGGGAGACAACTTAATACTCTCATCAAACGGAGTACTAACTGGTGTGTTGTCCAAATGGTCAAACCTTTTTAACACCTTCTCAATATAATGAGATTGTGACAAGGTTATGCAACCATTATTCCTTATAATTTCAATTCCTAAAATCACGTCAGCAACACCCATGTCCTTCATCTCAAAATTATCGGATAAGAATTTCTTTGTCTTTACAACTTGTTCCAAGTCAGTGCCAAAAATGAGCATATCATCTACGTATAAGCAAATGATAACGCCCTTACCGCCATCGAACTTGCTGTATACACACTTATCCGATTCATGTATTTTAAAACCATTAGACATCACAATTTGATCAAACTTTTGATGCCACTGCTTAGGGGCTTGCTTAAGTCCATACAATGACTTAATCAATTTACAAACTTTATTTTCTTGCCCACGTACAACAAACCCTTCCGGTTGTTGCATGTATACCTCCTCCTCTAATTCACCATTCAAGAATGCTGTTTTAACATCCATTTGATGAATTACTAGCTTATGGATGGAAGCTAGTGCTATAAGCACCCTAATGGTGGTTATCCTTGCAACTGGTGCATAAGTGTCAAAGTAATCAACACCTTCCTTTTAGGAAAATCCCTTAGCCACTAACCTCGCCTTAAATTTTTCAATCGATCCATTAACCCTTAACTTTTTCTTGAAGATCCATTTACAACCAATGGGTTTAGAACCGGGTGGTAAATCCACCAATTTCCATGTTCCATTTCCCATGATTGAATCAATCTCTTCATTTATTGCTTCCTTCCAAAAGGAAGAATCTTGAGACTTCATGGCCTCTTCATAAGTCCTAGGGTCGGATTCCGCATTTAAGACAATCGGTATGGAGTTGTGTATTGCCGTCCTAGTTCCTTCTACCAAATACATGTAGACATCGGTACAAATGTTTTAGCAATTCTCATTTGTTTGCTCCTCCTAGGTTCCACTTCATTTTCATGATTTTCTCAACTTCACGTTGACCTTCCTTTTGCTCAACTTGCTTAGGAAGTGATCAAAACCTACTTTCATCAAAGATGGCATCTCTAGATTCAATGATAGTGTTTTTAGAATAATAATTATTTTGTTCCACTACCATGAACCTATATGCTTTACTGTGTAAAGCATAACCAATGAAAATACATTCAATGCCTCTTTCACCCAATTTTTTCCTTTTTGGCTCCGGAACTCTTACAACGGCCCTACAACCCCAAACTTTAAAATTATTCAGATTAGGCTTCCTTTCTTCCATAATTCATAAGGAGTAACATTATTCCCTTTAGTTGGAACTCTATTTAATATGTAGCAAGCTGTTAATAAAGCTTCCCTCCAAAATCCTTTTCCTAGACCCGAGTTGGAGAGCATGGCATTAACCATTTCGACTAATGTCCTATTATTTCTTTTCGCCACACCGTTTTGTAGTGGTGTATACGGTGCAAAAAGTTCATGTACTATGCCACTTTCTTCAAAAAATGGTGGATCATAGTACTCTCCTCCTCTATCGGTTCTAAGCACTTTAATTTTGGCATCACAAAAATTTTCTACTTCATTTTTGTATGTGACAAAACTAGGCATGTCATCATTTTTATTATGCAATAAATAAACATAGCAATACCTAGAATAATTATCAATAGGAGTCACATAATAAGAGTTTCCTCCTAACGAAGGAGAGGAGTGAAAATCTCCTAAATCACTATGTATTAAATCTAAAATCTTAGACTTTCTTTGTCCATTTTGAAAAGGAGCTCTAGTGATTTTAGTAAGCATACATGTCTTGAAAAATCATTTATCTACATGCATACTAGGCAAAAGATTTAATTATCCATGTCATTAATTTTTCTAGTATTAACATGTCCTAAACGATTATGCCAAAGAAAAGATAGTGACTCAATAATATAAGCAGAAAAAATATTTTTATTATTAATATTGAGCTTAAACAATCTCTCACAAAGATATCCCTTTCCCACAGAAATCCCTCCCTTAGAGAGTACAAACTTATCAGCTTCAAAAACAAGTTTGAAACCAAACTTGTTAAGCATACAACCCGAAACTAAATTCTTCCTAATTTCGGGCACATAACAAACATTGGTAAGGGTGACAACTTTTCCGGATGTAAACTCGAGCTCGACATTTCCTTTGCCCGCAATTTGCACAATTGACGAGTTTTCCATGTAAAGAAGGCTTTCATCCTTCACCGGTTCATAGGTTGTAAAAAACCTCTTGTCTTTGCACACATGCTCTGTCGCACCCGAATCAATCCACCATGCGTCGTCATCTTCAAGGACATTTGCCTCACTGATTACCGCAACTAAATTATTTTTGGTCGCCTTTTTCTGTTTCTTCAAGGCACGGCAATCACGCTTATAGTGCCCTGGTTTGCCACAGTGAAAACACTTTCCTTTGTGTTTTTTCTTCTTGTCCTTGTCCTTATCATCGTCGTCATTTCCTTGACGCTTCCTTTTGTTGTTCTCACGGGAGTTCTTCTTGGATGACTCTCCTTCCTCCACGGCCAAAATTTGAGAAACGCCCTCGCTTTTAGACTTTTCTTTCTTGCGCAAGTCTTCCTTAATCCGAAGATGAGTACCCAACTCGTCAAGGTTGATGTCTTCCTTGTGATGCTTAAGGTTGTTTCTAAAATTCTTCTAAGAAGGAGGTAATTTATCAATGATAGATGTAACCACGATAAACTCATCCAAGACTAACTTGCGTTGGGAATAACGATCAAGAATACTTTTAATCCCATTAAACTGTTCCATAACCGACCTACCATCAACCATTTTGTAATCAAAAAAATTAGAAACGATGAACCTTTTACTAGTGGCATCCTCGATGATGTAGCGACACTCCAATTGGTTCCAAAGTTCCTTAGCGGTCTTGACAGTATGATAGGCATCGAACAGCGTGTTGGACATGCCATTCAGAATATGTCCTCGACATATCTCATCATCTTGATCCCACCTCAATCTTTCACGTGTCTTCGCAACACTTTCCTCCTCGTTTTCACCGGGTTCCGGAGGTCTTGGATTCAAGATCACATAGTACACTTTCACTGTTACTAGTAGAAAGTGCATCTTCCTTTGCCAACGAACGAAGTCCTCACCATCAAAGCGCTCCAAGCGGTGGAAATCCGAGCCCATGTCTTTCAACGTCACGAACGCCATTGTTACAAAATATAAACTTAAGATTGTTGGATATGAGATGTAGGTATGGCTTTGTGACTGAATGATGATTGGCTTCGAGGCACGTTGTAAAATGGTCTCCTTAAGTTTATATTTGCCCCCACCTAAACATGGTGTGCAGCGGGTTACAGGCAAATATCCTCCAAGATACAACGAAGCGCACTAGTG
This sequence comes from Escallonia herrerae, assembly GCA_033070095.1. Classification (NCBI taxonomy): domain Eukaryota; kingdom Viridiplantae; phylum Streptophyta; class Magnoliopsida; order Escalloniales; family Escalloniaceae; genus Escallonia; species Escallonia herrerae. The sequence goes on along the minus strand of JAVXUP010000626.1, from coordinate 307,828 downwards.
AATAACATTTGCACACATGATATTCACCCCACAGAAAAGTATATGAAATACTGAATAATGGGTTTACAACTAAGAAATTCTGCAAAAATTTCTTATTGTAAAAGATCTGCTGAAAAGAAAAAAGAGTAGAGGCTCATTTATATGGTCAGATTTTCGGACCATTGTGCTCTATTTAAAGCACTAGTGGTTGCTAATCAAGGGTCACACCCTTTCATCATGCACCCAAGCAATCTGGACCGTTGGATTAGAAACCGTTAAGATTAACGGTCAAGATCTGGACTGGTAACTAACCAGCTCCCAACAGTTGGGTCTGGCCCGAACTGGAACCACCTAGCTGCCTAACAGGTGCAACTGTTCGGGCATAACCCGAACCAGTGCAAGTGTAACCACTCAGCTGCCAACGGTCGGATCTGACCCAATCCGTTGCACCGACGACCTAGTTTTCATCAATAAACTTAGAGGCGTCTAATCGCGTCTCGCGACGATGCGTAGTGCAAAGTGGGCCATCAAAGTGCCCCATTGCGCTTCACAGCCCACTGCCACGCACGCGCGTGCGCGTGCGATTGTTCCTCGTATGGTGCTTCGCACCATACTCGGTGCATATGCATACACCTTTGTTTTGTGTGCCAGAATCTAATAAAAAATGCTTGCAGGTTTTATATTATGATCGGCCTATTTGCCTCTTTTAGTGACAAAAAGGTATAGGCTCAGCGCAAAAGGGTGTAGATTTTAGTTCCACTTTTTCTCTTTCTTTTGTGTAAAGTATTAACAATTCACATATAATCCTAAAGTCATAATGTATATATTATTTCATGAGAAGTACGTTATTACATGCGCTTTTTAGACCAGTTCGTACTATTGAGAAATTGTTCAAACTTCAAAGGAAACTCTAGACAAAGTTTGATAATTGTACATGGGTTTCAAAACATAATCGAACAGAGAAGCTCCTCTAGTGAAAACATTAAGAGTTCCTAGTCCTAGGATAAATTCTATAAAACGTGCAAGTTTTGTCGAAGAACTAAACGTACAATCATCATTGATTAATCTCATTTACTATTTGTCTTATTAGTGTTCTCAACATTAATTGTTCCACTATTTTATATTAACACACCAGCACCTTAGTGCTACCATTTTTGTTAGATAACCTCCATTATTGTCACCAACCATTATAGTTGCTATCATCTTTACAGTCGCCGCCATTACTACCACTACCACCACTACTTCCATTGTATAACACATCGCAGGCAACTACTGCCACCTCATGCACAACCACCATCATTACCACGAACTTAATATCAATCACATGTGCAAGATCAATGGCACCTTTACTACCAATGACACGTCTACCTCCATTTTTGTTACGGTTAAAAGTTGTAAGGTTTGTGACTGAGTTAGAAGTTGTCTTAGATCTCATTTATCTTACATTACTTTTTGTTCTCCAATCTTATTCTAATCGGAACTACTTATTCCCCAACCAAATTCAATTACCCCTTGTAATTTGGTTTCAAAAGGAATTGGTTCTAAATCAAGTGTAACATCTTAAACTTAAAAGATTAGTGTAGGAGACTACAAACTCACAAAAAACTTACAAAAACATAATAAGATTTTCTCCAAAGTTACTTTTAGCAATCTCAGTAGAGCAAATGCTACTCTACTTCAAATTTCTTGGAGTTTCTAAACCTTCTTTTATTATTCTAGAATGAAATATATGACAAACACTATAGTTAAGTATATAAAAATTGATCAATGATTAATGACACGATGAGCAACCAAGTGAAAAAGACATATAGCCTAAGGAGTTTCAAAAAACCTGATCGTGTCTGGAACATAGTTTACATTATCTTCTTCAAAAATTAGCTAGAACATAATTGAAATTATGGACCGCAGGTAGAATAGAATATTTGATCAAGGTGCCAATAGGTTTACTTTTCAAATGTTGCAACCAATTGATACTATACTTAAGCCCTCAGTATACCTTTTCACTTCTTTTGACAATGGAGCTTATCATTTTCTTTCCTTTAAGCAATCCAGATTAGTGTGTTTTGTGAACCCAACATCTGACTTAATCCACAGTAAATTAAAATATCAACAATGAAGTGTGATGGTTGTAAAGCAACAAATGGAGAGTAGAAAAGCGTAACATCTTTTGAGGCAAGATGACATTCGCTCTCCTATTTGTATATTTATGTAATATAAAAGTTGTTATAAACTCATAATTTTTGTTAACCTACACGTCAAATTGTAGTAAGTTACGTCGACAATGAGATATCTTTTGAGGCAAGACGACATTCGCTCTTCTATTTGCATAGGTATGTGCGCCCCTTTCGGGTAAGACACTCCTTATTTTATTTGCACACGCTTTTATGAAACATTTGTTGGTAAGTATAGTCTTTTTACTTTCAAACCCACGTTACACAATTTCCAAATTAACCGATGATTCTTTCTTGAAAAAATATCCCCAAGACTATCTCGTAGTTTGGCATGTTCTAGCTTGACCTTCATGAGCATTTAACCTCGTTGCACATTATCAATGTTATCTCTTAAGAATGGGTTAGTAGATTAATGAGGGGAGGATGTTTCCACCCCCCAATATGCCATTTCAGGTCCTTATTTGTTGTTAGAATGCTGACAGTGTTGCAAGAAAGATGAATGAAAAAACATATAAAAGAGAGGAAGTAGAATCCATTGCATAGTAAAAGTATCTGATAGTCAGTATCCTAAAGAAAAAGAGGTGCGTAAGCAAAGTGTTATATTAGCAATAACCTGAAGAAAAAAAGTTGCACAAACACCCTTCTCGAAAACTTGTTTAGGCCATATAAAAGCAGCTTTCAATCATCTAGTAAAAAGATCAAGTTACCTTGTCTTCCCTGTTAAGATCCAGATTTCATACACTCTATGATGAGTATCACAGGTACATTAACATCCCTATCAGATGAAACAGACGGAAAACATAGTATTAAAGATCCACCGGGTAAAGAGTGAAGATAGTTTTACATCTTGACAAAGCTATGCAGAAGTGTGTAGGATGAAGCATACAACCACAAATGTGCGAACCATTAAGGCCCTGCCCAAAGCTTGGCCGAAATAGACATAAAAAAAAAAAGATATTCACCCCTTGCATATTGTCAAGGCACGACCAGCAATTTCTACTTAGAAAATATTTGAGTTTACCTTGCATGGTGGTCTGCCGAGTGTGACGTCTCATCTGGAAGATGGAGAGAAAGCAGGAGAAAGAAAGGATAGACCATGGTTTTGTATGTTAATACGATTGATTCATGAGATTTTTGTCATTGATTAAGACACTAAATTAAAGTCACGCATAAGAAGTGTTAAAAGAAGAGTCCAACAAAATCGGGAGACTCTCAGAATGAAAGTTGTGGCTGATTTGGCAGAAAGAGAGGATTTCAAAAAACTGATGTGACGTAAATATAAGAAGTTTGAAAAGCTTATGTGTCAAAATTCTAAGGTTTTTGTCATTGATTAGGACACTAAATTAAAGTCCCGCATAGGAAGTGTTAAAAGAAGAGTCCAACCCAACCGGGGGACTCTCAAAATGAAAGTTGTGGCAGGTTTGGTAGAAGGAGAAGACTTAAAAAAACTGATATGTCGTAAATATAAGAAATTTGAAAAGCTTATGTGTCGAAATTCTAAGAGACGTCTTTAGCTTTATATATATATATATATATATATATATATATATATATATATATATATATATATATATATATTGGTACTTATCAGACTAGCTGATTGTACTTGCTTGGAATACTGCTTACTCATAAGATGATGGCAATACTTGGAGCAATGTTCTTATTCACGGAAACCCGAGTGCAAGGTTTGGAACTTCACTATTGTCAATTCTTGTTTGGATGGTGGATAAGCTGAAACTTGTCATTACATGTATGATTTTCCCGTTGTTTTGGCGAACGGTAGTGACTTCCTCCTAAATTGCCTTGGTGACTGCGAAGAGGGAATAGGTGGTGGAAAATATGGGAAAGGGATTGCTTCCGAAGCAAAGTTGCTCGGCTTGCTAATTATAGCTATTCTAACGGATGGTGCACGTGCTTCTCAATTTGCAAGTGAAAGGACATCACAATTCACACAGATTTGGAAACTTTGGTAATGCTTAACAGTGGAGACCAGAATGCATTAGTGTGTGTGACTGTAAAAAAAGGGTAGGAAACTCACCCCTATTGCTGCTGGTATGTTTCAGATGCTATTTTACAAACACCATATAAGCTTCAGTACCATGAAGCTAGAGTTCTAGATTGTCACGGCTAGTTTCATGGGGGCTAGAAATGACTGAGATTGACATCTCAGTGGTGCATGAACTCGAGATGATCTTAATGGAAATGGGGTGTGAATCATAGGATATGAAGGACTTCAAAGTCTTGTTTTATATGCTGAAATGAGGTCCTTCTACATATGTTCAGTGGAAGAGGAGGATCTGACTAACTTTACACTTTATCTAGTGGTGTTTTGTCACACCAAGACTACGTTGATCCTAATTGCTGTAGATGAGTGTAACAAGGAAGAGCAGGTAGTACAGAGATTGCAATGAGGGAGTATTTGATACTTGTCATTAGCATAGAATTCGGGTCACAGCATGGAAAGTTCTAGCTGCATATACTGACTTGGTGACAAATAAGAAAGATGCCTATCATTTGAGAGTTGGAAAATATAGGATTCCATGCTGGAGTTGTTGCAGTTCTCGCACATCTCTGTTTCACCTTGATTTATTCACTCTCACAACCATCGAAATACATTTTCAATTCTCTTTTCGACAGCAGTGTTCTCTCTGCAGCTGCACCTATTGAAGCGAGCATGAAACTTGTCACTTATGACTCACAAGGCACAGATTGGCTAATAGTCATTAGGGGTTCATGGATCAAGATTGTTGCTTACTCAAAGGCAGCCCAAGGGGTTCCACAAGCACTTACAGAGCTGATTACACTGATTAAGGAAGAGCAGCATTTCAAGTTAAAAGTCAGTACATACTTTTTGTTGACCCTGGGGGAAAATTACTTGTCATTTCCAATTTGGTGGCAGAATCAAGTGGCTTACAACAATGTTGGATGGCTCATCGATGAAGCTATTTTTAGTGCTTAGCATGGCTGAGCTGGAGGAAATAGTCTCCAAGAAACATAGTTGCCAAAATACAATGGAAAATGAAGCACCTCACCTCCTTATAACATGAACCACAATTAGAAATGGTGCCTCAGCAAAATTGTTCTTGAGGATTGGCGTTTTTGTGCTTATAGAGATGGACTCACAATCAAGGATGCTTGAAAAGGTGAACAATGAATCTGGCCAGAAGAAGTTGGTGCATCTGCTAAGAGACCCCTCGCTACATTTGTGTTTGATCCGGGTGGAAAGAACTAAAATGATTAATGATGGGCAGCTTGATTTCCCATCCTTGAGGACGAGGATGATTTTTAAGGAGTAGGGAATGAAACATGTGGCGGTAGAAGAGAAGGGACATTGAGATCAATGGCAATCAAGTCCAAGAAGAAGAAATTCTCATGCCAAGTCCAAATGAAGTTGTCTAGAGCATCTTTCATATGTTTGTTTCAACAGTTGTACTGTGCTAGCGTTGTTGCATGATTAGTGCAGAACTGACCACGAAGTGAGCATGTCTACGATATTTGTAGAAGTATGACGCTATGTTCCTTCTCGGCTAGATGTGAACCTGACTGATGCACATGCTCTTGCCTTTGTTCTTTGATTTGGATGTTAGCTAATAGCTACCTTTTGGGTATTCTTTGTTAGGCCTAATGAGCAATTAGGTAAAACATATCGAGTCACTAACTTCACTCTTGCAGCCTGCCAAAACTAGCAGTGTTGTGGCAGTACCTAAGCATGGCAAACAGGGCAGATATGAGGTTAGCCTCATTTTGCTGAGTCTCCTTCTACAGGGCTCAATGGGTGATCTGAATTCTATAATTTGAACCAGCAATCCACAACATTCCTGAAAGTACCAATCCACCTATTACGAAATAGTCATGACTGGATGTAACCTTTTTATGCATCCCTTCATGTGATTCCAGAAAGAAATTGATCCCAAAGATTGATGTCAGCTGTTTGAAAGATTACTTCGGTTTCCATCCGCTCAAAACACAAGAAATTAATTTCAAAGCAACTGTGCATATCAAAACAAAATATTGCATTCTAATTGAAACGGGTAAACTCTCTATGCAAAAAAGGACAAACAACTCAAATGTGATCGCAAAGAGATATAGCAAGTATTCTCCGTAGATCACGTTCACATCAATCTTTCCACCCCCAAGGTCAATGTCGTCTTCATGTACAGCTCATAGAGGTTCACATTATCCTTTCATGAACAGACAAAGAAGAAGTCAGCAAATAATCTTAGCAATAAGTTTCTTTGATTTGAACTGGACATAGAAACCAAAAGAAGGCAAGTAGATCATTTCTCACCTTCTTGATGTCCGACCCGGACAAGCTTTCATGGGATATACCAGAGACTGATTCAAAGAAATGGTTTATCTCAGGTATGTGTCGAACCCTTGAGCGGTCCACACTATCTTCCTCTCGTATGCTATCCAAAAGCTCCGTTGACACAGGTGATACCAAATCTAGCTTTTCAAGACTGGCAAGATGCTCGATACCTCGAGGCAGCACCTTTAACTCCGTGCAGTTCCCTACATAAATTCTCTGGAGACCTTGCATTACACCCCTCTCTATAATTATCTCATCTAGCTGTGATAGACTGCGAAAGTACAGATAAACTAGTTTATTGAACCCTGTCGAGAAGCATAATTTGCTTCCGGCATATGCATTGATAAGGGCAAGTTCCCCTAAGTTGGCCAGTGCTTGGATGTGAGGAAGTACATCTTCAATCAACTTGGAGCAATGTAAATACAGACTTGTAAGGTTCTGAAGTGAGCAAAACCAACGTGGTACTTTTTCAAGTTTTCCTACCAAAACAAGAGTGTCAATGCCAGGAGGAGCAAAAGAGGGTGAATCCATTTTAAGGTACTCCTCCTCATCGCTAACCATCACAAATAAATTGCAAAGCCGAGACATACTTTGGAGGGAAATGCACAGATCCTTTTCATCCTCTTTTCTCACGTTTGTTATGCCAAAGCTTATAAGCTGCGTCATGTTTGTCAGTTGCTTCAACAAATTTGGTGCGGCTGTGACACAGTCCAAGACTTTCAAGCCTTGTAGCTTGCAGATACTTGACGGACATGTTGTGCCAAAAACAAAACAAAAATTATCGACATTAGGATTGTCACGATATGCATGTAGATTCTGCAACTTTTGCAACTTTCCAATCCCATCTGGTACCACGTCTATCTTTGTGCCTCTAATGTCTAGAGTTTGCAAATTGCGGAGCCTTCCTATGGATTTTGGAAGCTCCTTCAACTTGGTTCTTCTCAAGTTTAAGTACATCAAATTAAAAAGGTCTCCAAATTCATCAGGCAATTTCTCAATCGGTACATCTTCTAGATACAAGATTCTGATCAATCTCAACCCAGTTGGTAATGCAATGGCAGAAGATGGAGGGATGAAGCTTGCAAAGAAAACGAAGAGAGATCGAACCTTTGCTAGGCCTGTGATTGATTTTATCTCTCTGGAAGTTGTTTGAATAGACAAGCGAGGTGCTGTACGAATCTCTTCATCAATGTATACAACACTGAACTTCTCAGCCTCTGACGTCGAGATAGCAAGCTCCCGCACCAAGTCATGCATCTGGCATGTTTTTGGCTGTCCTGTGTGTGTCCTGATTACAGCTTGAAGCATGTTTCGATGAACAAGTTCCTCGAAATATTCTTCTGCTAAGAGTTTAGGCGATTTAGCCTTATCGTGCTCAATAAAACCTTCCGCGATCCACAGTCGAACGAGCTTCATTCGGTACATTTGATAATCTTCTGGAAATATACAGCAGTACAAGAAGCAGCGTTTTAGTTGGTATGGCAAATCACTGAAGCTGAGGAACAAGATACCCTTCACTACTTCTAGTCCAGGGTTATTTCTCAGTTCCCGGTTCAAGCCACTACTAAAATCAATCCACTCTGACAATGTTTTCTTCGTGTACATGACACCGCCCAGAGCCAAAAGTGCAAGAGGTAGTCCTCCACACTTTCTAACAAGTTCGGTGGCTATGTGTTGAAGCTCTTCTGGACAAGATCTGCTTGAGAATGCTTTAGCACAGAAGAGATCCCAAGCATCACTAGGCTTTAATGGTTTGATGTGGTGAACATAGCTTTTAACTTCAAAACAAGACAAAGCTATTTCCTCTTTTCGTGTTGTGAGTATGACCCGACTTCTTCTTCCCTCATCTTGGAGTGACACGTTAATGTCGGTCCACAGGTTTCTATCCCACACATCGTCCAATATAATGGTGTACCTTTTTGGAGCCAAGTAATCTACAAGCACGCTGAGCAGCTCCTTGTACCTCATGGAGCTCAAATCTGCAGGAACTTTTCCATTTGTGGAGCCATAAAACTCCTCAATCATGCGTCTAAATATGTCCTCAATGACGTAATTCTGGGAGACAACTATCCAAGCATAGCAGTCAAAATGTTGCTTGATGATTTGGTTTTTGTAGACCTTAGCAGCAAGAGTGCTCTTACCAGAACCACCCATTCCTACAACCGAAATAATGCTGCGCCCAGGGTACTCGTCAGTCAACCACTTCACCAGTAGATGTTCATCATCTTCTATCCCCACTAGATGGTTATCCTTAGCAAAAAGTAAAGCCTCGCTGTCGTTTTGCACCCTCCGTTGGTTTTCATTGGAGATTGTAATTTGAACGGGATCTACGAGGTAACGCTGCCTTCTCTCCGGAATGGACTTGAGCTTCTTGTTGATATCCTGCAATCTGGAAGCCACTCGATGCATCTGCAGCAGATTCTGTGGGAATTTTATTGCCCGGTAGAGATGCTTTGTGAACTTACCTCCCTTTTGTGGCTTGTTCATGTGATAGATGAACTCCTCTATGATATCCTCAACAGGGTTGCACATGTCTCTAACATCTTCTACCCACGATTTCTCTCCTTGAGTGAGGGCTCTCTTTCTATCAGCATCTTCAAGACAGGATCTCATGCTCTTCAGCTCGCGCTTGAGCTCATCGAGTTCATCATAAACACCTCCAAGCAATGATGCTTCACACTCTAGGATGGAAACTACTTTGCCGATCATTAGGTCCACTCCAACCAAAGCCATGCCTACCTTGTACCTTCTCCTCTTACACTCTTTTACATGGTTGTACTCAAATTGAAATGCCTAGCACCACAATTAATACTCTTCTGCCAGTAAATATCAGCAAGGTGGCTCCAGATTTTGTACATACTGGCTAAATTCAGGTGGAAGTGCAGCCAGGAATGGCTTACGAAACTTCGTGTTACTACATATAAGGTTCATAAATAATTGAATGGCAAGCCGATCAAGGCTCAGCTAGTGAAGGCATATATTGATCGTCTGTACCAGCCTGTCTCGTGTTTTCTACAGAAACTCAACAGAAAAATAATAATAAAGGGAAGACTAATTTAATAAAGGGAAGACTAATTTTAACAAGTCTTTGAGTTGTATGAACTGAAGGCACAAGATTCCCTCTACTCTTGGTTAAACAAAGCGTTTATACCTGCTACACGGACCAACCAGTGCTTGCCAGCAATGGCATGTATATTGGACTAGTTAATGAACCCGTGGGTATGCAGGGGATGGGATTGTAAATGGGCCTTTCGCCCAAACAAACAATTTTTGAATATACTTGTTTTAACAATAAATAGGTAGGATAAAACTAACTATATATAGTAGATTAATCTTCTAGCTCTTCTATACCATTTACTTTTTCTTGAGAGTTTTGATTTGAGGGTGCTCAATATAATATTTGCATCATTGTCTTCTGATATATTAACCATATTATCTTCAACACTGCCTTGGTTCTTTATTATGCATCTTTCTTTAAAACTTCTTTGGTGTTTTGGTTTGCAAGATGTAATCATTACATCTTGCAAACTAGAGGGGCGGGGCGAGGCGATGTTTCATAACTAGCGGGGCGGGTTTGGATTTTACTAGATCCGCATCCGACCTGCCTCATTGCCTTCCCTAATGTAATGATTGTCTTCGCCTAATAAAAACAAATGTGCAATGAATGGATGAATTTATATGTTTGCCTATTGGCATCATGTGTAAAAAAAAGAATCATCTTACTCTAACTTAAGCAATTATTTCAACAATACAATAATAATTCTTAACATTCAAAGTTTTGTACGCCTAATTTTGGAGCATGCGTAATTTCAATTAATGTTAGGTGAAAGAGCATTTTCAAATAATATTTTCAATATTTGTTAATTGTCTAGTCTTCCATTTCAATTGTAGTAAAAATTCAATCTATATCAGTTATAATAATAGACCCGTACACATGCAAGAGATGTTCTTTTGTTCTGGTCGAGAAAAGTGGGGCTAGAGCATTAGGTTTACTCACTTTTGGTGGTATATCACTCCCAAAATCACCATTACTTCACATGTTGCACACCGCCTAATTACATTTTCAACATGTTAACTAATACTCAAAGGGCGACGCAATAAGAAATATTTTGAAGGTATTCATAATAATAGTAACAATTTCATTGTAACATCTGACCTTAATCATGTACATGAAATTTAGAGGAATCTATATATATATATATATATATATAGGGAGCTGATCCACTGCTAGCACTAGCAAGTTGCTAGCGCTGTTGGGCCGTCCACTACATAATGTAGCGGACGATTTTTTTCCCGTCCGCTACATTATGTAGCGGACGGTGAAAAAATTCGCTGTTGTGACGCGCGATCTGGCCGTCCATTCTCGCCCGTGGACGGCCAGATCGCGCTAGCAACTTAGATTAAGTTGCTAGCGCTAATAGTGGATCAGCTCTCATATATATATGGGAGCTGATCCGTTACTAGCGCTAGCAGCGCTAGCATCGTCCGCTACATTATGTAGCGGACGGAAAAACAGCGCTAGCAACGTGCTAGTGCTAGTAATGGATCACGACCATATATATATATATATATATATATATATGAAATCCCAAGCTGAGAGAATGCTGTCCAGTCGTCGGTTACTGGGACACTCTCTTAGTTTGCCATGTGGACTTTCCTATTTTAAAACCTTTGTAATAATGATTTAGATTCTCTCTCTCTCTCTCTCTCTCTCTCTCTCTCTTTGAGATTCAACCAATTATATAAATTTTATATTTGTCTCTCTTCTATGCCAACATTCCCCACTCAAAAAATTTATTTATATCTTTACAATTATTTTAAATTCTAGATTTTGACAAAAGATCACAAACTTATTTATTCAAAATAATAATTTCTCATAGAAAAAAAAATTTAGGGTATAACAATAACTGCATTTGTAGTGGCAAGCGCTAAAGTATTTTGAGGTAGTGTTAGTGTAGTACTCGTGGACGGGTTACGCAGAGAATCTTAAGCGGACAAGCGATAAACTTAAATAAAAACATAATGATTTCAGGTTAGTTCTATACTAGCAACCTGAAGGTACATAGACTATATCCAGGCTAGAAGCAGTAAATTTTTTTCCCTAGGATGACTTTTATCTTCCGATTTTGATTTTGGTCCCACATTTTGATTCCTTAAAGTTTCATCAGACGATGTTTTTATGGTTAACGACTTTCTAGCCCCTGGCTACACTAATCTAATATTCCAATGATATTTTCATTAAGTCATGTTAGTAAAATTTTAATAATTTTTATATAAATAGAAACACTTTCAATGTTATTTTTCCTTTTCATTATGCACGGGACAAAAAACACACACAAAGAATTTCTCAAAAAAATGCGTTTGGTAACCATTTTTTTTTCCTTCTTCAATTTAAAAAATCAGTTTTTAAACTGAAGTGTAACAAAAAAAATTCCAAAAACTGGTTTTTTATTTTCACTTTTGGTTTTTTTTTTGAGACCACCACCACCCTCTCACCGCCGGCAGCCACCTCAGGCGACCACCGTCGGCCGCCGACAGCCACCTCTGGCCGCTGGTGACTGCCGGCAACCACCTCCGGCCGCCAGCGACCACCACCGGCAGCCACCTCCGGCCGCCGGCGACCACAGCAGGCGACTGCAGGCAGCCACCGCCTGCAACTGTCGGCACCTCCGGCCGTCGGCGACCACCGCCGGCGACAGCCGGCAGCCACCTCCGGCCGCCGGCGCACACCGCCTGCAGCCACCAGCCCCCGTCGGCCACCACCACCGCTACGTCCCACCATCGCCACCGCAAACCACAAAAAAAAAAAAAAAGTCAAAATAAAAAGGGTTACTAAACACCCAAAAAAAAAATAAACTAAAAAAAACAAGGGTTATCAAACACCCACTTGTTTTTGTAAAATAAAAATAAAAATTAAGCTAACCAAAAAAAAAAATTTGTCAAACCAACCCTTAACAAATTAGTCTTTCCTTTATATTACTTTTGTGCTGAATTTCTGTAGAATACACGAGACCGGTGGTTCACATAATCAATGAATGAGCCTTGATCGACTTGCCATTCAATCTATGAATTTTATATGTAGTAACAGGCAGTTCGGTAAACTATTTCTCGGCTTTAATTCCACCTGATATTAGCCAGTAGGCACAGAATCTGGAGCTGCCCTGCTGATTTTTACTGGCAGAAGAGTATTCTTTGTGGTGCGAGTCATATCAATTTGCACACGGCCATATTGAAGAGTGAAAAGGGCGAGGAGGAGAAGGTAGAAGGTGGGCATGGCATTGGTTGGAGTGGACCTCATGATAGGCAAAATAGTTTCCATCCTAGAGAATGAAGCATCATTGCTTGGTGGTGTTTATGATGAACTCGATGAGCTCAAGCGCGAGCTGAAGAGCATGAGATCCTGTCTTGATGATGCTGATAGAAAGAGAGTCCTCACTCAAGGAGAGAAAACGTGGGTAGAAGATGTTAGAGACATGTGCAACCCTGTTGAAAATATCATAGAGGAGTTCATTTATCACATGAACAAGCCACAAAAGGGGGGTAAATTCACAAAGCATCTCTACCGGGCAATAAAGTTCCCAGAGAATCTGCTGGAGATGCATCGAGTGGCTTCCAGATTGCAGGACATCAAGAAGAAGCTCAAGTCCATTCCGGAGAGAAGGCAGCGTTACCTCGTCGATCCCGTTCAAGTTACAATCTCCAATGAAAACCAGCGGAGGGTGCAAAACGACAGCGAGGCTTTACTTTTTGCTAAGGATGACCATCTAGTAGGGATAGAAGACGATGAACGTCTACTGGTGAAGTGGTTAACTGATGAGTACCCTGGGCGCAGCGTTATTTCGGTTGTAGGAATGGGTGGTTCTGGTAAGAGCAGCACTCTTGCTGCTAAGGTCTGCAAAAACCAAATCATCAAGCAACATTTTGAGTGCTCTGCTTGGATAGTTGTCTCCCAAAATTACGTCATTGAGGACATACTCAGACGCATGATTGAGGAGTTTTATGGCTCCAAAAATGAGAAAGTTCCCGCAGATTTGAGCTCCATGAGGTACAAGGAGCTGCTCAGGGTGCTTGTAGATTACTTGGTTCCAAAGAGGTACATAGTTGTATTGGATGATGTGTGGAATAGAAACCTGTGGATCGACATTAACGTGTCACTCCAAGATGAGGGGCGAAGAAGTCGGGCCATACTCACGACTCGAAAAGAAGAAATAGCTTTATCTTCGTTTGGAGTTAAAAGCTATGTTTACAACATCCAACCATTAAAGCCCAGTGATGCGTGGGATCTCTTCTGTATGAAAGCATTCTCAGGCAACTCTTGTCCAGAAGAGCTTCAACACACAGCGAGCGAACTTGTTAGAAAGTGTGGAGGACTACCTCTTGCACTTTTGGCTCTGGGCGGTGTCATGTATTAGAAGAAAACGTCATCAGAGTGGATCAATTTTAGTAGTGGCTTGAACCAGGAACTGAGAAACAACCCTGGCCTAGAAGTAGTCAAGGGTATTTTGTTCCTCAGCTTCAGTGATTTTCCATACCAGCTAAAACGCTGCTTCTTGTACTGCTCTATATTTCCAGAAGATTATCAAATGGAGCGAGGGAAGCTCGTTAGACTATGGATAGCGGAAGGTTTCATTGAGCACAATAAGGCAAAAAAGCCTCGACTGTTAGCAGAAGAGTATTTTGAGGAACTTGTTCATCGAAGCATGGTTCAAGCTGTAACGAGGAGCCACAGAGGAAGGCCAAAAACATGCCAGATGCACGACTTGGTGCGGGAGCTTACTATCTCGACGTCCGAAGTAGAGAAGTTCAGTATAGTGTACAATGGAGGTCCGTACAGTGCCTCGCTTGTCTATTCAAACAACGTCCAAAGTGATAAAATCAATCACACGCCTTGCAAAGGTTCGATCTCTCTTCATGTTTTCTACCAACCTGATCCCTCCATCTTCTGCTATTACCTTACCAACTGGGTTGAGATTGATCCGAGTCTTGCATCTAGAAAGTGTACCCATTGAGACACTGTCTGATGAAGCCGGAGATCTTTTTAATTTGAGCTACTTGAACTTGAAAGGAACGAAGTTGAAGGAGCTTCCAAAATCCATAGGAAGGCTCCGGAATCTACAAACTCTAGACATTAGAGACACAAAAATAGAAGTGGTACCAGATGGGATTGGAAAGTTACAAAAGTTGCAGAACTTACTTGCATATCGCGACAATCCTAATGTCGACGATTTCTGTTTTATTTCCGGCATAAAATTTCCGTCAAGTATCTGCAAGCTTAAGGCTTGAATGTCTTTGACTGTGTCACAGCAGAACCAAACTTGTTGAAGCAACTGAGGAACATTACGCAGCTTATAAGCTTTGGCATAACAAACGTGAGAAAAGATGATGGAAGGGATCTATGTATTTCCCTCCAAAGTATGTGTCTCCTTCGCAATTTATTTGTGATGGTTACCGATGAGGAGGAGTACATAGAAATAAATTCACCCGCTTCTTCTCCTACTGGCCTTAAAAATCTTGTTTTGGTAGGATAACTTGAAACCGTACCACATTGGTTTGGCTCACTTCAGCACCTCACAAGTCTGTATTTGCATTGGTCCAAGTTGATTGAAGATCTACTTCCTCACATTCAAGCACTGGCCAACTTAGGGGAACTTGCACTTATCAATGCATATGCTGGAAGCAAATTGTGCTTTTTGACGGGGTTCAATAAACTAGTACATTTGTACTTCCGCAGCCTATCACAGCTAGATGGGATAATTATAGAGAAGGTTTGCCCGTTTCCTTTCCATGTTTTTAGAAGAAATCTGCTCTGGAACAGTTTTTAACCGAATGCAATGCTTTGTTTTGATAAGCAATCACGGAAGAGTTGCTTTGCAATTCATTTCTTGCTTTTGAGAGGAGGGGACAAAAGTATTCTGTACAAACAGTTGACATCAATTTAATCTTTCTGGAAACACGTAAAGGGATGCATGAACGGGTTACATCCAGTCATGGTCTTATCGAATTATCGAATTATCGAATTCAGATCTCCCATAACCTTAATACCTCATCTGAACGGAGTAATTATCGAGAAAGGGGTGCCAAGTCTCCAGAGACTGTGGCTAGGCAATTGCCCGAAGTTGAAGATGCTGCCCGCGTGGTATTGAACATCTTAATAATCTTAAGCAGCTAGATTTGAACCGTGTTCAGACAGAGCTGATTGATAGCATAAGGAGCGCTGAGAGTGTGGATCCCCATAAGGTCCAAGGCATTCCTGAGATCAACCACTCCCACCAATCAGAATCCGGAATGTCATATGAAAGCTTGTCCGGACTAGACTCAAGGACCATAAAAGATCAAATCAGCTCATACAGATATGACGCGTAGCTTTGGAGGAAGGTTCACTATTGCTGGTTAAGAAAGGGCAGTGTCGGGGGAGGAGAAAAATAGTACGGTAAAAATCTGTTTCGAGGCCTGGCTCAGAATTCTTTGCGCTAAATTTTTTTACCGCAAAGAATTCTGCCACCAAATTGGAAATGACACTTGATTCTGCCACCAAATTGGAAATGACAAGAAATTTTCCCCCAGGGTCAACAAAAAGTATGTACTGACTTTTAACTTCAAATGCTGCTCTTCCTTAATCAGTGTAATCAGCTCTGTAAGTGCTCGTGGAACCCTTGGGCTGCCTTTGAGTAACCAACAATCTTGATCCATGAACCCCTAATGACCATTAGCCAATCTGTGCCTTGTGAGTCATAAGTGACAAGTTTCATGCTCCCTTCAATAGGTGCAGCTGCAGAGAGAACACTGGTGTCGAAAAGAGAATTGAAAATGTATTTCGATGGTTGTGAGAGTGAAGAAATCAAGGTGAAACAGAGATGTGCAAGAACTGCAACAACTCCAGCATGGAATCCTATATTTTCCAACTCTCAATTGACAGGCATCTTTCTCATTTGTCACCAAGTCAGTATAGGCAGCTAGAACTTTCCATGCTGTGACCCGAATTCTATGCTATCGACAAGTATCAAATACTCCCTCATTGCAATCTCTGTACTACCTGCTCTTCCTTGTTACACTCATCTACAGCAACTAGGATCAACGTAGTCTTGGTGTGACAAAACACCACTAGATGAAGTGTAAAGTTAGTCAGATCCTCCTCTTCCACTGAACATATGTAGAAGGACCTCATTTCAGCATATAAAACAAGACTTTGAAGTCCTTCATATCCTATGATTCACACCCCATTTCCATTAAGATCATCTCGAGTTCATGCACCACTGAGATGTCAATCTCAGTCATTTCTAGCCCCCATGAAACTAGCCGTGACAATCTAGAACTCTAGCTTCATGGTACTGAAGCTTATATGGTGTTTGTAAAATAGCATCTGAAACATACCAGCAGCAATAGGGGTGAGTTTCCTACCCTTTTTTTACAGTCACACACACTAATGCATTCTGGTGTCCACTGTTAAGCATTACCAAAGTTTCCAAATCTGTGTGAATTGTGATGTCCTTTCACTTGCAAATTGAGAAGCATGTGCACCATCCGTTAGAATAGCTATAATTAGCAAGCCGAGCAACTTTGCTTCGGAAGCAATCCCGTTCCCATATTTTCCACCACCTATTCCCTCTTCGCAGTCACCAAGGCAATTTAGAAGGAAGTCACTACCGTTCGCCAAAACAACGGGAAATCATACAAGTAATGACAAGTTTCAGCTTATCCACCATGCAAACAAGAATTGACAATAGTGAAGTTCCAAACCTTGCACTCGGGTTTCGTGAATAAGAACATTGCTCCAAGTATTGCCATCATCATATGAGTAAGCAGTATTCCAAGTACAATCAGCTAGTCTGATAAGTACCAATATAGTCAATTCTAGAGCCATTTTCTCATATGTCTTTATTATGTCAATGTATAGAGCATCTGGTGCTCTTATTCCGACTAATGAACTTTACTTAAGGTGTGTAAGGCTAAGTGCATTAAAGTAGGGGTTTGAAACCAAGAACAGCTTACTGCCAGGATCAAAGTTAAAGGTGGAATGGTGCCGCATAAAAATAATTTGCGAAGACCCAGAAATATGTACACGACCTCTGCATATAGAATAATCCTTTTGGTAAACCTCAATAAAAATCTGCTTCCCGGTTGGGAACAAGTTGCCGGTTAACTTCTCTGAGATTGAAGCGTTTATTCCTCGTAAAGCTAGGGTGACGTAATTCTGCAGATCGTGGAGGCATTTTAACAAACAGGTTCCGCATGACTCGATGATGGATATAGTTTGAACATGGAATTGTGTACTCACTCAACTAAACTGTCCCTAATCTGAGATGTTGATTCAGAAACGAATAGAAATGAGCAATTCTTAGTGAGCATTTTCTTGGACTTTTCAGCAAACACCTTGGCTTCCCACGTAACTTCCCCGTGTTTGGCCACAAAACTGGCTGTTGATAAGGTCAACGGACTTCATTTATGCACCAGAACGTTGATTGAGACCCCCAACAAACATTTGACAGTGATCTCCTCAGAAGCCTCGTCCAAAATAGATTGAAGCCCAACAGCTGAGTAGCTTAAATTCATAAGAATATTTATGGACGAGTGAAGTTTGTTGTTGATACAAGAAAAGGTTCATCAAGGAAATACCGTGTCATTGCTCAATCTCTCAAATATCATCTCCGGTCAGATTTCGACCTTGAGTTCGGCACTCGATTTCACAAGAAGGAAGAGCAGTAATGAGTTGATTCTCTTCATCATCATCATCCACTATAGTGACCTGTTGTCTATTGGTAGAGTTATCAAAAGGGCCGGCGGCCCGAGGACGCCCGACCCAGCCCGTTTCTGGCCCGGCCCTCTCGGTGAACAGTAACTGCCCTAAACAGTTGGACTTTAGGCTTGGGCTTGGACCAGGCCAAGGTTTCACCCAAAACAGCCTGGCCCGACCCGAAAAAAGCCCAAATTTAGCCCGGTTTTAGCCTGGATTTTGGCCCTTTTTCTGGGCCCAAATTTGGCCATTTTCTGGCATTACAATGGGCTGGATCATTTTATTTCAAAAATTATTTTCCTTCCACTTTTCCCCCCAACGGCCATATTCTTTATTGTTTTCTTTAATAACTATGTTTTCTCTAATATCTATGTTTTCTTTGATATGATTTTGGATATTAATGACTCAGGTTTATGCAAATTTTTGTCCGCCTAAGAATTCTTTATTATTTTATCCATCAAGTCTTAGCTTTTTTATTAATCTTCAATTTTTCGACTTGCCTCAAAAGCAGGACTTTATTGAAAAAAGTCTAATAAAATACTATGGTTTGAGAAACGTAGTTGTTGGTACATTACAATGGGTTTAAAGTCGGTACTAATAAGTAAACCTAGAGATAACACAACGAATGAAGTGAAATAAATTTGGGAGAATTTAGCAATATCTCCATCTGTCGCCAAAGATGTAGCATTTTTGTCGCTAATACTTTAGTGACGAAAATTCAGATGCGTATAACCGCGAATCCTAGTAAGAAATAACATATAAACAGATTTGAAATTCAAAGTTCAAGTGCACTTTGATGGTGCACAAAGTAAGATGTGTAAGATAGTAAATTCTAGTTAGATAAGTGATATCCTGCCATTTCCAGTTCCAAATTTATAGGGAAGCAAGCAAATACCCTCTTGTCAATTTCAATCCAAACTTTAACTTATGCAGGTCCATTCCATTCCATGCTTCAACCATTTACTAGCCACATGTTTAGTATGCATGTATTCTAAATGATTTTTACAACATGTACACATATTACGACATTTACTTGTTCGCATAAACACAATTTGCTTACATATAATAAGAAATTACCACAATTCAAATCTTTAATTTGAATAACAAGAAGTTGGAAAAGAGAGCAAAAAAAATAAATTTGGGCCCGGGCCCAGCCCAAGCCCGGCCCTAAATATTGGGCCTAGGGCCTAGGCTTGGACTGGGCTTATATATCCCAAAAATTTGGCCCAGCCCGTTTTCCTCCCCTCTGGCCCGTCCCCGGCCAGTTTTCCTCTGAGGCCTACTGGGCCCGGGCTGGGCCGGCCCAAGCCCGGCCGATTGACATCTCTATCTATTCGTCAAAATTTGAGCGGAGAAATCGTAATCAAAACGAGGCTCACACTAGAGTTGGCTATGGCTAGATTTATCTCCATCTGCTGAGTGACGAGGTGGAGGTTCTATTTTGGAACATGAAGTTCCTCAACTCAAACTTGACTATTCTGAAACTCCGACACAAAGCAGAGTTGGTCCTCAGTATATGTCCAATGGAGGCTTCAACCAAACTCGACATGACTGCTAATTTAGGCTGTTTGGAAGGTGGTCAGGGTGGTGGAGGAAAAATTGGTCTTTTAATAGGAAGCAATATGTTACTGATCATGATGTTCGGGAGATTTCAGCTATCGTGTGTGACCGTAATTGGTAGAATTTTTCAATTGGAGAAGAACAAGAAAGCTAAGGAGAAGCACCGGAGTTCTGTTAGTGATAAGAGAGATTCTCATCACATCTCACATGATTTCTTTGTAACAGATTCACGTCTCTTATTGTGGTCACAAATTGAAAATTTGAAACTCTATTAAAAATCAGAAAGTGTCACTAAAGGCGTGTTTGATAAAATTGAAATTTAAGTACTGAAAACTTAAGTGCTGAATTTGTACAACTGAAAATTTTAAGCTACTGAATTTTAAGCACTGAAAAAATTTGGTCTTGACTGCAATTTAAGTGCTAAGTAGTTTATTCTATTTGATAAAAAAATAACTGAAATCTAAAAATTGTTTAGTTTGACACTAATACCCTTTTGCTCTGCCTTTTGAAACTTTATAAACCTCTTTATATTATTGCACATCCCACGTATTAATATATCAATAATGGATATTTCAAATCCAATTTGCATCCGTAACATTAAAACATAAAAGAAAATTCAAATTAGTCACACGATAAAAATTAACAATAATGTAGATAGTCAAAAGTCATAAATTTAGATATATGAACTACAACCTCAAATCAAACAATTGAGTTGCAATCTGCTCCCGCAAGTTCACCATAAAGTTTTGATCAGCTTGTCGTGCTTCCGTTCCCATATCTACGGCATTTTCGTGTTGGTGAGCCGTATCTTCAAGAATATCTCTGTTGTCAAATAGCTCAAAAAGATAATCTATGATAATCGTCTTGCGATAAGGTGTTAATGACATTTCTCAATCTAGCGTGTACATGGTTAAATCGTTCCTCCTTTGTTCTTGCACGATGACCCTATGCAAAGTCCGCCAACCAATAACGCACATTGCGATAAGGTGCCATATATCTACGAGTATATGTACATGCAGCGTCACATAAATAGTACTTATCTGCAATAAATTTATTTATTTCAACAATTAGTACTTGTTTTCAAATGAATCTCAATACTATATAAGGCACCATATTTCAATACTTGGGGGCGAAAATGGAAAATGATTAGCAGGTTCCCGCATAGTTTCTGTTACCACCCTTGAGTCATGTGTCACACCTTCCCAACCAGCCCATATAAAATTGAAAATCATATTAAAGTCGCATATGTCTAGAACATTTTGGTAACATTCACCTCTTCCTCTATATCGTACTTGCTGATAAGGGGGTACGACAGCATGAATAAGCGTACCATCTAATGCACCCACTGCACCTTACAAAAAGAAGAGAAAAGAACACGATCACATAATTTACAAGTGGATACTAAATTAAGTCTATAAGCATTTTCGTGTAACAAAATCTAACTTTGTATTTGTACCTGAAACACGTGTCTGAGCCACGATGGTGCCGAATCTGATTGGCATTAGGATTATATGTGGTAGGAACAATCATTTCCTTTGAAAATTTTAGCATCCCCGATAACACCTCGTGAAAATATCTATGCACGGTATGTGTTGAATGGTTGAATCTTCTTTTGACAAAACGGGTTCTTGTGTTATGGCTCAAATTACCAAAAACATTTCCATCTTCTCCCATATGAAAACGTAACGACTATCCTTTAGCCACCCTTGAGTGTGAAAATGGTCACAAATATTCAAAAACGCTTGTTTGGGCATCCGCAAAATCTCTTGAGAATGAGCAGGATTTCCATTTATTATCTCGTCCAAGTATCCAGCTCCACTAAGCGAAGAGTTTGTATCTGGCCGTCTCTTAAAACGTCTTTGTTTCAAAATTTTCATTATGAGGATGGTGCAACAACTCTTAGGGCATCCTTTTGATTCGTAGTCACCATTCTGTTCTATGTGTTTAAGGACAATATAAGCAGACAATAATGTATAGTGGATAATTAGTACAGTAAATGACAAACATGACTATAACGCTCACACATCACAAAGCAACATTATCCAACATCGTAAAGAAAATGGCCATTGTAATGACTAAACGACATATAAATGTCAAGAATCACGCTCTGAAAAGTTCACAAAAAAAAAAACAAAAAAAAGATAGTTCGTAAACTTCCTTCTAGTCCAAAAATCATTCTATGAATGCATTCCTAATCGAAACACTAAACTAACCAAGGACACTTCACAAAAGTCCTAACTTTTTTCCATTCATTTGTATCCAATTTTTTCTAACTTCTTCTGGTGTTTGACTGAGCATCATCCACTGTTCTCTGTATGCTTTACTTTCACAAAAAATGTTGCATGCAATGATGTATAAGTGGTCAGTCATTTGTAACGTTTGCATCTCATTTAAAATACGGTTGCACTCATCCATGCCTGGCCCTTTTGATTTCTCCAAAGTTGTAAGAACTGCAACTAATTGGTCATCAAGCTTATTAGATTTGTCCTTCTTATGGCGTTTGACTTTTGATTTCAGTACATCCGTTTTCAAATCAAGCGTAAGAGGCACATCAGAGTCGTCGTCCACAAGTATCTGAGATGATGACCCACCATCGATAGGCAACCCATCCTTTGATGGACCCCAAGCTTCCTTCCTAGCTGCTCCAATACTATCAAATAATGCTTTCATCTCATTTGCATACTATAGTCCAGCAT
Source organism: Escallonia herrerae (assembly GCA_033070095.1). NCBI lineage: Eukaryota > Viridiplantae > Streptophyta > Magnoliopsida > Escalloniales > Escalloniaceae > Escallonia > Escallonia herrerae. The sequence goes on along the minus strand of JAVXUP010000626.1, from coordinate 285,382 downwards.
ATCAAAATTGTTCCGCATCTGAATTTGCCTGTCATACAACGTGTTTAAAATTTAGTTACACGTAAATAATTTTTCATATTTCTATAAATATATCTTAGGATTTACAAAATTGTACCTTTATGTAGTCATCCCATTAATCTGGGCTCCGGTTCACGGTGTTTGTCATGGGATCATAACCATTTCCAATCTTTTCAATTAGTTTGGACCGTACACCATATTTTTGTTTCAAATAATTCCACTGGTTTTTTAGTTGTTTTTTATTAAGGACAATACCCTTTTTCTCCTTCATTTTTTTAATTAGAGTATCCCACGACGCCTTCTTCAAACTACCTCCAGATTTTCCACCCTCCGCTACTTCTACAAGGCATGCATCTATGAAAAATTTATATAGTTCTGGATCCTTCCAGTTTTCTCTAGAACCGTCACCAGAAGCCATTCTTATACAAGTATTATAGCATTAGTAGTAGTAGCAATAGTAGTATGGTTTACAAGAAATATTGCGCATACATTTTTCAAGGGAAAAAAATAATCAAAAAATGATACCGCTGTTTTTATACACTTATCATACAATAAACATGGTGCCCAGTCTCTTTCAATAACAAATATTCAATAATGTTGCTCCAAAATTTGTTGCTTTTGTTTGCTAACAACAGTAAATACTGATATTAATGTTGCAGTGTGCATGCATGAAGATTGGGTAGTGAATGTTTTGTTCAAGTACAATGTGACCATATTCATCTGTTGATGACTGGTCCATAATATGGAAAGTTGTGGATGCATGCAGTCTCCTCTCGCTTAATTATGAAAGAGTTTTGTGCTACCAGTGCTTGTTACATGTCAATGTAAACAGTTTTATCGCGTCTATATTAAGGATCTATTAATTCCTAAAGACAGAAGAATATAGGAGACAACAAAGCTGCCCATTGTCCTACATACCAAACGCCAAAACCTCTACGACAACTCTGTGTAGAAAAAATTCAGAAGTTAAAACAAAGAGCAAAGGAAGGAGTCACCATAGGTAGATTGCCTGGCACATGATGTCAATAGGCCAGTGCACACCCACTTTAGCCTAATGGGATTGTAGAAGCAAGAGAAATATCCCGAAGCTCCTTAGGCATTTGAGCACTATAGCAAAACTCCTAAAAATCCTTGGGCATCACACCTTTAAGAAGGATAAAGCTCAAGGAATCACTCCTACATAACCTTACACATCGGAGCTAACATTCTTGAGCATCAACCCAAGAGCAAGATGCATTGCACCTCCCAGAAACATAAAAGACTAAAATCTCTAAGCATTGGCAATTGGGCAAGAAGAAACTCAATCATCTCCATCTCAAGCCTAATATCCCTGACAGAACACAAAGCGACTCTATTCACTTAATCATGTATTTTATCTCTTAGCACTAGCTCTTCACCTTTTCACGAGTCCCTCGACATACAAGAACATACTATATATGTTCTTATCTTCCGCTTCCAAAAGCTGATATATGTTCTAACTTCTAAGAGGTTTTGATCGCTTTTACATAGATAGATATACACGAGCAACTAAATGGGTAATAAGAAGTGCCTTCTGATCGGATGTCACTATGATTCCAACATGGGACTACCCAAAAGTATTCATCCCTTCTAACACCATGATCCAACATGGGACAACTCATACGAGTATCACACCGCAAAAAATTGCCTCAGGTACAAGCACACCAATGCAAGATGCAAATTGCACTACCATATGCAAGGTCGATCCAAACAATATCAAAAAATCGATCCAAAATGAAGAGACAGGAATATTGATCCAATATGAATTGAAAAAAAAAAAGCCCTAACTACATTCACAAATCAAGCGACACCCATGTAATGAAACACCATGAAATCACGCACCTTTAGTACCGTGAAAAGATAAGAAGAGGCGGCGAATCAACAAGGAAGAAGATGAAGCGGCAGCGGCACGACAGCGAGCAGGTGAAGACAAATCGGGAAGAAGAGACGGCAGCTAGGGCAAATCTGTCCTTTATTGGCAAAATATTTTAATCCCAAATCATCGACCGTGTTCAATGATAAGTGATAAGTCATTATGGGTGACTTAAAATATTGGTCTTCAATTAACATATCACTTATTATTTTAAGTGCTAAAAAATGCGCTACCAAACACACTTAATTTGAAATCACTGAAAATTTTTAGTTTTAAGTGCTGAATGGTGTTATCAAACACACCCTAATTGTCAAGTTTAAAACAAACATATCAAAATGACAACTGAAGTCTCACTTAAATTTAAAATAGAGGTGTCAATGGGCCAGGCTTGGGTCTGCCCAGAGGGCCAGGGCCAAACCTAGCCCAGCCCACTGTGAGGATATCTTGGCCCGGTCCAACCCCAAGCCCTAGGCCCTAACTTTAGGGCCGGGCTTGGGCCAAGCACAGGCCTGAATAATTGTTTTTAAAAAAAACAATTCTTCTAATCCATGTTTTATGTTATGAAAAAAAATCAAATTTAAGATAAATTTGTTCAATAGCCCTCCTTCCTTTTATCTGGGGTTAAGATCAGTTGCTATATATATATATATATATAGGGAGCTGATCCGTTGATAGTGCTAGCAAAATAGGAGATTTTGCTAGCGCGATCTGGCCGTCCATCCCTTCGTGATGGACGGCCCAGATCTTTTTTCTTTGAAAGCTGTCAGTCGTCCGCTACATAGTATAGCGGACGGACTTTTTTACCATATTGCCCCTCGTCCCTCGTCCGCTACACTATATGGCGGATAACTTTTTTGGCCAAGTAGTCCGCTACACTGTGTTGCGGACGACTTTTTGACTGATAGCGGTCAACTCAACCATAACCCCCCCCCCGCCCCCCTGACAGTTGTCACACCAGTCCATCGTCCGCGATACTGTATAGCGGACTAGACAAATCTAACTATACCGAAACTGTGTTTCATTCTCTTTTCGAAACTCATTCATCTTTCTTCTCACAATTTTTCTAGCGGCGTTGGCAAGTAGATCTGCGCAATTTCTTCCAAACAAATCCTTTAATCGTCTCATCAATCACGTAAGTTCACATTCTAATCATTTATTCATTCATAATCTAGAGTTTGTTATGAGTATTGCGGCTTATGCATGGTGTTGAATATGTATGCGGTGGATTGTGCTAGCGTTTGTCAATATATGTGTATTGCTTATTGTGTATTGCTTTATTGTTCATGTGATTTCACTTGCATATATACAACATGTCAACTTATGTGAGCACATGCTAGCGTTGTATGTTTGAAAATTTTTACGCTTCCAACCTTGCCATTTTTTCGTAATTTCAGTCGCAAAAAAATGGATTTTAACCCTGGACCAGAAGATCCCTCGGTATTATACGACCAAGCAAATCATGTTAGTACGCTCTTATGGGATGGTGGGGTAAGATCCTTATTTTATCAACTTTCCTATTCTTACAAACATTGCGTACCGTTTGTTTTGGTTAAAATTGTATTTATTAATTTGTAGGAAAGAGCACTTCTCAACACAATAGAAGTGTCTGATAATTTCAAAGCCTGGAAGTTGAACAAAGTCCAGAAACGGTTACTGCGTGGGCTTGGGTTTGGGATTTTCACGCATGGGCAAATCTTTCAACACCTTGACCGACACTTAATAGGTGCCCTTGTTGAAAGGTGGAGAAGTGAAACGAACATTTCACTTCCCTCTCGGAGAGATGACGATTACCCTAGAAGATGTAGGGTTCATCTTAGGGTTACCGGTGACGGGACTGCCGGTAATTGCTCCTCCGTCGGAAGTAACGAATAAGAGAACCGCTAGGGACTTCTTTACTTCAATACCCCAGGATCAATTTAGCACTGGTGGTATCAAGTTGAAGTGGTTAGTAGATACCTACAAGGTTCTTCCAGAAAACTACACGGATGAGATACTTGTGCTATACACACAAGCTTTCCTCTTGTGGGTGATGGGGGCAATTCTGTTCTCAACAACGTCGAAGAATATGGTCAGCGTCAAATATTTACCGTTGTTGGGTAACCAAATGGAGGTTGGGGATTATGCCTGGGGTGCAATAACTCTTGCGTACTTGTACCGAGCATTGCACAAGGCAACGAGGCCCGACTCCAAAGCTATATGTGCTTGTCTCTCGCTATTGCAGGTATATCATACAAATCTTCATTACGTGCTTGTTTTTTTTGTTGAATCGACATTTAATTTTGACGATTCTTTATTTAATCTGTCTTTGCTCTCAAGTGTGGTCTTATGAACACCTTGCCACCGGCGCACCCAGGCGTAGGGACGGAACGGATAAAGTGTGGCCTCGGTTGTGCGCCTGGGAGTACAGTCGGAAGGACAGCCACTACCCGAGGAGAGACGATCCCCATCATAACATTAGGTACTATCAGGGGGAGCTCGACTCGCTATCTCTAGGCCAGATGCGATGGGCACCGTACAAACGTTTGGCGCGACGGGTGGGAGAGTCGTTCATCTTCGGGTTGCAACGCACACCCCTAATCCACTTCGAGGTTACAGAGTGGCAGCTACCAGATCGTGCTATGCACCATTTTGAGTGCCTGCAGAGGTTGCCAGCCGATGCACTGGATATGAGGGGTAACAGGAACCCACCAGGTGTCCGACGGTCTGGCAAGGCAAATGCGCACGACTTGGGTGCATGAGAACTTGAAGTTTGGGATTCCTGGCAGGACACATTGGTAGCCATTGTTTCGGAGCCTGACCCCGTGATCAGCATCGAAGAGTACAATGAGTGGTACTACCGCATCACCCAGAGGAGAGTAACTCCAGTAAGGTTTGAACGCGGAGAGAAGTACCACCCTAGGGGTCAGATCGATGAGCAGATGGCATACAATCTGGTATGCCTGCCCAACCAGTGCTTTTAATTGACCTTGATGATTCTAAGTGTGTATGAAGTTACTTATTTATTATCTTTTTGGATGAAGGTTAATGCATCGTTCGCCTTCTTCCAAAAGTTGAGCGAGCGCAAGGATCTGGTGGATGCAATGGGCGAGGAGCTTCACCAACAGGCCGAATCGTTGGCGTATGGCTGCAGCCATTTTTTGCACCAAGCATCCGGGCAGCCTTCGGGCGTCCACCCGGGAATGGGGGAACCTGGGTGGCAGCCCCCTTATGTGAGCTCGGGATACGGTGATCCCTCGAGGTAGACTATGGGGTTGAGCCAAGGATACGGTGGTCCCTCTGTACCGGGAATGGGTGGTGATTGGGGACAGCCAAACACCATGGGCCAGGCTCAAGCGTCGTGGGAAGAGTACAGTGCGCCATCCTTCTCTTTGCTTCTGGACTCGGAACCCCAACCCCTCTCTTAGAGTCAAGTCACGCAGGACTGGGGTTTCAGAAACATCAGTCTGTCCGAGACACTGCCCATTGTCCAGTGGGCGGGACCATCTGTTGCGGAAGGAGGACAATATCCCCCGGTACTTGGTTTGCTATGAACCAACGGAAAAAGTCGTATCGGTGATCGACAGTCTCCACGACGATACCCCCCACATGCCTGTGTTGTGGATCTATAAAGCCCAGCTAGACTCTATGGTAATCTTGAAGTTGATTGTTTAATGCTTATTGTAACTTGCCAATTGTAAACGTTAACTCGTGTCTTACGCCATTTTTTGTTTCTCGCAGAATATATTTTGTGCCATGGTCAATGCTATCCGTGGTGTACCTGTACCGGCGCGGCCAAAGCTCCATTTCCGATTGAAGAAGACGAGGCCCAAGCAACATAATACTTTGGACTGTGGCGTCTTCCTATGCATGTACATGGATTACATCTGTCGGTCTGAGAGCCTCAAGGCGGCCCCCTGGAGTTTAGGATGCGTAGAACGCTTTAGATATAGGATAGCTTGGCAAATTTTGAAAGGCCGGCCTAGAGAGATTAGGTTTATTGAAAATCCGTCTAAGGACGAACATCCGGCTGAACATGAGGACGCCTAGTTGACATTGTACCATTACAATAATTTTATTTAATAAAATCGTGATTATTTATTTAGAAAGCTGTCATTGGTGTGATTTTTTTTGTGTGTTGAGATCAGTTGATTTGTGTTGAATGATTGAGTGATTTATTTGTGTCCATATCAGTGGACATTTGATTCGTGATTAGAGTTGGTTTTTTTTTGCTCTCATTAGAATGATTGAATGGTGGGAAACAAAATTCATTGAGAATTTTTAGTTGAAAGTATCCGTCCGCTACACCGTGTAGCGGACGTTCAAATACTGAAAAATCTTCTAAGTGTTGAACTTGATCGTTGCTGCATCTCCGTCCGCTACATAGTGTAGCGGACGTTCAAATATTGAAAAATCTTCTAAGTGTTGAACTTGATCGTTTCTGCTTCTCTGTCCGCTACACAGTCTAGCGGACGTCCAAATATTGAAAACTTTTCTAAGTGTTGAACTTGATCATTTCTGCTTCTCCGTCCGCTACATTGTGTAGCGGACGTCCAAATACTGAAAAATTCTAAGTGTTTGAACTTGATTGTTTCTGCATCCCCGTCCGCTACACAGTGTAGCGGACGTCCACATACTGAAAAATTTTCTAAGTGTTTGAACTTGATCGTTCTGTCAGCTACACAGTGTAGCGGACGTCCAAATACTGAAAAATTTTCTAAGTGTTTGAACTTGATCGCTCCGTCCGCTACACAGTGTAGCAGACGTCCAAATGAAAAATTTTCTAAGTGTTGAACTTGATCGTTTCTGCTTCTCCGTCCGCTACATTGTGTAGCGGACGTCCAAATACTGAAAATTTTTCTACGTGTTTGAACTTGATCGTTTCTGCATCTCCGTCCGCTACACAGTGTAGCGGACGTCCACATACTGAAAAATTTTCTAAGTGTTTGAACTTGATCGTTCCGTCCGCTACACAGTGTAGCGGACGTCCAAATACTGAAAATTTTTCTGTGTTGAATTGATTATTTCTGCTTCACCGTCCGCTACCCCTCTACACAGTGTAGCGGACGTCCAAATGAAAAATTTTACAAGTGTCGAAGTTGACTGTTTCTGTTTCTCCGTCCGCTACTCAGTGTAGCGGACGTCCAAATACGTTGTGTTGAAGATCTCATGTTTTTAATAAATTGGCGACCGAAGACTTTTTTTAGCCACGGAATCAACAATCTCAATATCGATTAATAATAAAAAAATGTACGATTAACAATCAACAATCTCAACATCGACGGAATCTCAAATGGCACAATTAAGAACCTAAAATTCGGAAAAATAATGAACATTCGACGGAATCTCGAAGCTTGAAGGGAGTTGAAAATGGAAGCGAGTCTGAAGGAGAAGAAAAAATATTGTCCGCGATACGGTGCAGCGGACGTGTGCTGTATCTATGGTACAGACAATCTGGAATTGTGTCAGTCGTGTCAGTCTAAAGTTGTCAGAAAGTCATCCGCAACACAGTGTAGCGGACGACTTTTTGACTGACGGTGTCAGGCCAAAAAAGTTATCCGCCATATAGTGTAGCAGACGAGGGATGAGGGGCAATATGGTAAAAAAGTCCGTCCGCTACACTATGTAGATGACGACTGACAATTTTCGAAGAAAAAAAGATCTGGACCATCCATCCTAAAGAGATGGACTGCCAGCACCATATATATATACAATTGGACACACAGCACCATGGACATTGTTAATGGTTTACCAATTTTTGGAAGCAAAGATTTTATTTTGGTAGTAGTGGATAGACTGCGCAAATATGTATATTTCAAAGCATTAGCTCACCCTTATATTGCTAAGTTTGTAGTCCAAGTCTTTCTAGACCAAATATTCAAGTTACATGGTATACCTAGCTCAATTGTGAGTGATAGAGACAAGGTGTTCTTGTCACTATTTTGGTAGAAGCTATTTGCATTGATGTGAATTAAACTTGCCCTGAGCACTACTTACCATCTTGAGACTGATGGCCGGACAGAAAGAGCCAATCGATTCTTGAAAATCTATCTCATATGTATAGATATAAGAGTTGGTTGAAGTGACTGTCCATAGAAAATCATAGTATAACATTACTAGCTGTCAATCATTCCAAGTCATACCCTTTGAAGCACTCTATAGCTACAAACCAAAACCCTTGGAAATGCTTCAATTTGAGACTATTTCCATCCCTACACTAGAACAGTACTTGAAGGAGAGGCAAATCATGTTTGTTTTGCTGTAACATCTTAAGGAAAATCTCACTGTGGCTCACAATCGAATGTAGCAATATGGTGATGCTCATCGCCGTGAAAAGGAATTTTCAGTAGGGGATCAAGTCTACCTTAGGTTACAGCCATGTAGAAAAACTTCAATGGCCATCAGAAAGAATCTTAAGCTGTCCCCAAGTTTTTATTAACCTATGAGATTGAGTAAAAAGTGGGCACCGTTCCTTACAAGCTGAAACTACCGACCACTGCAAACATTGACCCAATATTTCAAGTGTAAATGTAGAAGAATAAGCTACACTTCCAACACCAATCATTCTATGAAGCTACCCCCAGTCACCGTTGCCGGTAAGATCATCATAGAACATGTGGCAGTTCTAGATCATAAAGATTTAAGGAAACAATGAACCCATGGCACAAGTCTTTGTCAAATGGTTGAATTTGGTTATGGAGAAGAGACTTGGGAAGATTGGAGTGCTCTTAGCGGTAAGTTGCCAAATTTTGGCTCTTGGGATCAAGGGCCAACTCATGGGGGTGGGAATGTTATGCCCTGTGGTCAATGACCCCTGAGGAAGATTAAAAATAAGCTTAAGCGTTGCCCCCTAGCAGCTATTGATGGAAATGAAGCAACTGAGATCCCCGGGGAAAAGGCGATAATGAGGGAAGCAAGGGTCGAATTTGAATTGAAGAATAGAATCGGGAGGTCGTGCTTAAGGAACTCAATAAGAGTTGTCATGTCACCATTAGTTAGCTGAGTTGTTTATTAGTGTCAACAGATCTATTTTAATTGGTTGTTTTTTAGCAAGTAATATGAGACAAGGTTTGCCTCCCCTGGGTAACGCAAGATGCTTCCAAAATTCTATTTAGTTTATTGGTAGTTATAACAGAGAGAATGAGGACAGAGAGCTGTTGAATTTTTCAATGATAAAATGAATTAATCTTCTTCTCTATCCTTCTTGCTTCTCGCTCCCTTCTAAAAGTTCCAACTCAGTTGTCACTTGTTCAGATTTCCAGACCCCAACCACGTAATACTTAGTGGGCTCGAAACATACCGTAAGAAATACCCAAAAATTTTGATGAAGGGCCATTGTTGTTACGAGTTTCCAATACGCTTACTTTATTCAAAGGTACGAAAATGGCTATTAGAGTTGAGTTCTTCGTCTATGATGCAAATCATAAAGCTTAGTGATACTTTAGAGAGAGTGCAACGTGGGGAGGGATTTTTTTATATGCACAATAGACTTCTGTCTTGTGAATTATGATTTATTGCGATATTTCTAACCATTATATAAAGATAGTATTAGAGACTGAATTTATCTATAAAAAAAAAAACGAGTGTTTAGTCATTTAACTCTTTATGATCATATTTATACAGCGGGGATCTACAACCAATTTCACTAAATTCATGCTCACTTGTCACTAAAGCAAGCATTAATGAACATTTAGCCACGTTAATATGTGACAAATTTTTTTACAGAAGAAGGACGTAGGAATTTGAATATTGTATCTTTGAAACTAAGAATTAAATGAACTCGAAAGACCTAGCAAGACACATAATTTTTTTTTAATTTCTTAGGCAATAAATCTAGTAACTATAACTTTCAAAGATTCTGCTAAATGTTTTACTATTCACTTTTAAAGTTTTGATCTTTTTATCCGGCAAACATACACACTAAAGTTCAAAATATCACCATATGTGACTTCCTTTTTTCCGTCAAGCGCATTCATTAAAGTTAAAAATATCATCATATGGGACTTTCAGGTTTGTTCATTATCCATCTTGTTTCTTTTTGTATAGTATGGCAATTTCTTGTAGCAATGATCATTAGAGGCCAAATTACTTCCTCTATTAATGTTAGTTTCTTTTAGTAATGATTTAGTCCTATTAAAAATGTTCATGTCTCTTATTTGAACATTGAAGTATAGAGCAATTCATTTTCAATTTTTTCTAGCTTAGGTTCTAAACATCAAGTACAATTTCTCTAAAGTTACGCTTAATCTTAGTGTTAATTTTCTTTTTTCTCTTTTTTCACTTAAATAGTCGATAGTGTTCCGATAGGTTTTTATATATATAAATGAGTAAAAAAATAGTAAATATATAAGCATTGCTCTTGTGGGATTAAGTTTTTGAATCACATTTTTCAATGTTCATTTATTAGGAAGATGGACGTGTGCTAGTGTGTCCTCAAAGTTATGTAGTTGAATATGTAATTGCACTTGCAAAATTTGTATTTTTTTGTTCAGCTTCATCTTCCCAAGTATTAGACTGTTTAAAAAAAATTGAAATTATTTGTTAATAAGACACAAATAGAACTCATCAACAAAGTCTAAGTTTAGAGTAACTTAATTCAATTTGTCTCTAAAAAGTGTGTTTAAATGCAAGTTTTTGTGTTTGTAGAAAAATTTATGAACAATTTTTTTTTTTGAAACTTCTTAATATAATATAAGTTTAATTAATTAGAAACTTTTAGCAAAGAGTCAAAAAGCACCTTTAATGTTAACAAACTCTAAAATTTCAAAGTCTCGATATTTTAATAAAACAAAGTCAAAAAACACTTTTAATTTTACAAAGCTCTCAAAGTAGGTATTTTAGGGAAAAAAAGGCTTTATTCTATGTTGAAAGTCAAAAATATCTTTAATTTTAAAACCAACTCTAAACTGCATAAAAAGGTATTTCAAGTAATAAAAAATTAAAAAAGTGCGTTCTTAAGAAAAAGAAAGTGTTTAGCCATTTAACTCTTTAAGATCGTATTTATACGGTATCCACACCCTTTTTGGTTAAATTCGTACTGTAACATTCCGAAATTTTTTGGAACGTTAACGCTCAATCAATCAGTGACACTAAGACATGATAACCTCATAACCAAATGATCAGTCATCATCAGAGCAACTAAACCTTAAATCAAACAATATTCTCCGTGGATTGTCATAAATGATACATCAACTAAGTCTAAAAATTCTTAGATAACAATCACTACCTACACAGGGGTTCTAACAAATAATACCAAAAAATAAATTCATTTTCTTTCGCTCGCTCTAATCCATGTTCAAGTAACCTACGGCTGGTTAACTTGCGGAAAGAAAATTAGGAAAAGTGAGCTTTCGAGAGCCCAGCAAGGTCGATCAAAGACTTAAAAACAATAAAAACGATCCGGACAATTTTATATTTAAACCAAATAAAAAATTTTAAACAGAGAACAAAATGATTAAAAACGATTTTTCTATATGCAATCAAACGACAATTTTAAAAGGGTTTTCAAAGAAACCCATAGCATTTCAATGTAAACATGGGGAGGAGTATCAACTCATTTCCCTTAAATAAATAACCATTATTAAAACACTTAAAGTGCAATAAACATAAATAGGAAACGTTGAACATGAGTAGTACAGAAGCAAAGCCAGCCCGGCAGTGCTCGATATGCTTACATATGTATATGTACACTGACTGATTCATCTAGATACTAGTTAAACCCATCCAACAGACCATCCTTATAACCCCAACAATACTGACCATCCTTAAAGTTCCTAAATCATGTCAACATTGAGAAGTAGTAAATAGAATTCAAAAATGCTTTACGATGACCAATCAATAAACATATCAAATGAACAATGGATTCCAAGATGAGATGAAACAGAATCCAAACGATCACTATAAGGTTCAATTTAGGGTTTCATGGGCAATTTAGAAATATTTTTATATCAATCAATAAAAATCAACATTCGATCTAGTTTGTAAAAATGTTGTTATAAGCATTTGAAATCAGAATAATGAAATAGGGTTTGGATAGAATTCTTTACCTCGGTTCAAGCTAAGCGATGCTATCAAACCTCGATCAATATTAAAATCTCTGAATGAACCTAGATTGGCATTTTATTGTTTAGAACATAATTTATGTCAAATACGCTATAAACCCTAATATCAACTACCCAATGCGTATCCAATCTCTCCGAAATTGCGCACTCAAACCGAGCCTCGCACGCGGCCAACCTAACCGAGAATCTATACACTCCTTAATGGGTACCAACACTCTAGAATTTATAAAAATTTACACTAAAACACTTTTATAGCTTAAAACATTATTAAGAGTCAAAATATGCATTTTTTGAATTTGTTTAATATTTTTGAATTAAAATAATTTCTTTAAATACAATAAAAATCCAATAATAGCCATAATTACTTTCAGCTGCAAAATAAGTCCCATAATTTTTATAAGAACTTTAAAAAAAAATATATATATATATATATATATATATATATATATATATATATTATAGAAATTAAAATCAGAATTTAAAAGACATAAACATTATTTTTAAAGTTTTGGTTTTGGTAAAACCAATGCGATATGGAATCCATAGCAAACCAACTCTAAAATTCACCAAACATATGCTGAGTCTTCCTTATACTATAAGAACATTGCTATAATTTTTCCCAGAGTATTTTCAGGATTTAATGGCTCCAATAGAAGTTTACGTACCTGAAATTACAGAAAATATTGAAAATTCATATGATCTCAGAAAATAGTAAAATTTTGCCAAGAATTCTAATATGGTCTAACGTATTATACTATAAATTTTCACGTGTTAACGATAAGCGTGCACTAACATATACATGTGCCAAACTTAACGCTAACCCAAATTACTCGTTTCGCGCTTCCCGCCGTCTTCTTTTCACCCTCGGCACTCTTTTATCTATCGCACTCACTGACCCATTATCACTCCTCTTCTTCTCGTTTTATTCAACACAGCATGCACACCCTTATACACCTACACGATGCACAACACATTTAACCTTCCATCCCTCTCACAAACTCACTTCTCACAAGAACACACACACACACACACACACACACACACACACACACATATATATATATTCACACATTATACACTCCACCATATACAGCCATACCTTCCCATACAAACATACTAAACAGCCACACCCACTGTCAAGGTTTCTCCATGGAAAACACACACACACACATAACTGCACACAAAATTTACTTACATGACACACGCACACAGTATACACACACAGCTCTCACACTTACACACTACTCACGGCTGAATTTTCACCCTCTTCTTGGTGGGTACACACACACACACATACAAGCACACAATTTACCCACACACACAGCACATAAAAACTGCCATTGACAGCCTCACCATGCACCCTCATACAATTTCATTCACACACCTCACAAACACTCTTCCTGCCTCGCTGTTTATACCCATTCACAACACATTATACATACACAACACACCCACATCAAACACTACACACGGCAGCCTCTCCTTCGCACTTGCACCCATAATTTCTCTCTTGCACGTGTTGGAGAGAAATTGCAGAAAGGAAGAAGAAAACGAAAATTCAATGGCTTGAGGCGCGTCTAAAGACACTATCTTTAAGGCGATATTTACCCCCACTCGACTAGAGTTTGCTACTGGGTTAATGACAAATCACCTCCAGGATTACTCAAACCAACAATCTGCAGATAGCAATTCTGAAGATTCGTTTCAGAATTACTCCTCGAAATTGTGTATATAACTGAATAATTTGAGATACGAAATTTGGAAAATGCCAAGTAGTTTTTATTCTGAATTTCAGAATCTTATATATGAGCTCAACAGCCACCCCTTCATGAAGAGACATAACCATTCAAAAAATAACAGAAATAACTGTTATTTCTGGTGCCTTTTTGAAATTACTTTCAAAGTCATTAAAATAAATAATTGAAAGAAACAATTCCGAAAATTAGTAAAATTATGGGCCATTAGATCATAAATAAATCAACGCGCCATACGCGCTCGCGGCAAGCATGCAAAGTGCTAAGTGCGCCCACTAAAGTGCACACAATACGCCACATGCGCGCATGCAGTGCGGTGCACCGCACAATAGCATTCCCAATCTTCCCTTCAAAGCATCTCAAAATAATTCAAATGATATGTACCATGTGCTTGGTTATAAGGAGAGAGAAAGTTAATTTTCTCTCCAATGTGGGATAAAGAACAAAACCTTTTGGGTCTTGAACTTCTCAATAAATACAAACACATTACATAACAATCTACCACCAACACTAACAATCCCCCACTTTGATTGTTATGTTGATTCCCAGTTACATACTGATATTGTCATGCTTAGTAAATGTATCTCTCGATTTAAACCCTTACTTAGTACAAACACATCAAAGCTCTAATTGAATCCATGGTGGCCTAAGCTTAAACCTGGATTCATCGATATTAGAACCGGATATGCTGCACACATAACGATATCCAATCTTAGTGGGCAATTCACCAAATAAATAATATATTAACACAGCCATTTGCCTCATCCCGGACTTCATGAACATTTACAAAAGTAAACCTTTAACTTTTGCTAGAAGCGGCTCCACTTCTTATGTTCATATAGATGAAGTTCCATCCGTGTCCCTGTTACTTGAACACTTATACGGAAATTTATTGAACTTCATTAAGAGTTTACAACTCACCATCTATGTCGTAACAGTCAGCACTTTCACATCCTGGATTGGGTTACCAAAAATTAATTAAGTGCTCCTCCAACCACTTATCAATAACTTGTTATTACCCGTTAAACCACAAGACTATGGTGATCACACATCAGTAACTTGTTATTACTTGACCTAACATACACTATGGTGATCACACCATTTAGTATCAATTCTCGGACATACTCATGTCGTAAGCTTATATGCCTAGACTTACCATTATAAATGGTACTATATGCTCTAGACATAGTCGCCTCACTATCAGAATGCAAAAAAATTGATGGCACCAGTTGTGGCCACAACTTTATATCAAACAACAGATTTCTCAGCCATTCTGCTTCTTTGCCTGCGGCTGCCAACGCCAAAAATTCAGATTCCATCGTTGAGTGTGTTATACAAGTCTGTTTCTTTGAAGCCCAAGAAACAGTAGCTCCTCCCGCGAGGGTAAACACCCAACCTGATGTAGACTTGTTATCGCTCGCACTAGTTATCCAACTAGCGTCAGTGTACCATTCAAGTACTGCAAGAAAGCGATTGTAAAATAGTCCTAATTTTATGGTTCGTTTAAGAAACCCAAAGACTCTACAAATAGCTTTCCAATGATCAACACCAGGATTACCTGTATATCTAGAAAGTTTGGAAACTGAAAATGCTATATCAGGCCTAGTACAATGCATTGCATACATTAGACTACCAATGGCACTCACATATTCTACTTGAGCAACTGCTCTACGAGAATTTTCACCCAATTTGGAGGAAGAATCATATGGGGTACTCACTTCTTTAATTCCTAAATGCTGGAATTTAAGAAGCATTTTCTCAATGTAGTGTGATTGAGATAAAGCGTAACCCTCACTATGTTTCTTAACCTTAATTCGTAAAACAGTATCAACCTCATTAAGATCTTTTATCTTAAATCTGAAATTAAGATACTCTTTTGTTTCAAAAATTCCTTCCAAATTCGTACCAAATATGAGCAAGTCATCCACATAAAGATATATAATAACACCATATGCATCTATAAATTTTGAGTAAATGCACTTGTCAGCATTATTATGTCTAAATCCATGAGATAAAATAATAGAGTCAAATTTTTCATGCCACTGTTTTGGTGCCTGCTTCAAGCCATACAAAGACTTAACCAATTTGCAAACCTTCCTTTCATTTCCCGGCATAACAAATCCTTCCGGTTGTTCCATGTACACCTCTTCATCAAGGTCACCGTTTAAAAATGTAGTCTTAACATCCATTTGGTGTACATGCAACTTATATAAAGATTCCAGTGCAAAAAGCACTCTAATCGTGCCACAGGTGCATAGGTATCAAAATAGTCTATGCCCTCCTTTTGTCTAAAACCTTTTGTTACCAATCTGGCCTTAAAGGTTTATATAGACCCATCAGTATTATATTTCCTTCTAAACACCCACTTACATCCAATTGGTTTAGATCCTTGCAATTCAACTAACGCCCAAGTATTATTACATAATATTGAGTCCATCTCATCATTGATTGCCTCTTTCCAAAAGGCAACATCTCTGGAAGCCATTGCTTCAGAATATGTCTTTGGATCATCTTCCATATTTAGTAACATGGAAATTTCCTTGAGAATATTCTCTCTATCACCCTCCACCAAGAAAGCGATTGCTTGAGAGTCTATAAAATCGGGATCCAATATTTTCTCTTTTCTAGCTCTTTGACTTCTCCTAGGTTCCGTTGTGTTATTAGGCACAACACTCTCATTTTCATGAGACGAACCTACATTCGAGTCAATTTCAAGTGAAATTGTGGGTGCTGAAAAATCAGAATCAGAGTTGAATTTATCTTCGATAAACTCAACATCTCTAGATTCTACAATGACATTAGACTCTAAGTCTAATAGGCGGTAGGCCTTGGAACTTTCAGCATATCCCACAGACACTTTTGAGAGCTCTTGGTCCCAACTTTGTTCTCTTATGATCAGGAACCCTATAGAAGGCAAGACAACCCCAAACTCTAAGATAACTTAGGTTAGGTTTTCTTTCTTTCCATAGTTCATATGGTGAAACCTTGGTTTTCATCGAAGTTATCCTGTTATGCACGTGACAAGCTGAAAGTAATGCTTCACCCCATAAACTAAAAGGCAATTTAGCATTCAAGAGCATAGCATTTATCATTTCCGTAAGTGTCCTATTTTTTCGTTCAGCTAAACCATTTTGCTGTGGGGTGTAGGGTGCACTTTTCTAATGTATGATGCCATCCTCTTCACAATAAGAATCAAATTCAGTAGGAAAAAATTCTCCACCTCTATCACTACGAAAAATTTTAATCCTTTTCTCCTTTTGATTCTCAACCTCAGATTTATAGCGCTTGAACATATCAAAAGCTTCACTTTTATGTTTCATTAAATACACATAACTATATATCTAGAGAAATCATCTATAAAAGTGATAAAATATCTATTGCCACCTCTACTTAAGACTCCATTCATTTCACAAATGTCAGAATGCACAAGTTCTAACAATTGTGTATTTCTTTTGGCCTTAGGAAAAGGTTGTTTAGACAACTTTGCTTAAATGCATATTGGGCATTTAGCATTTTTCACATGATTATATGAAATCAAACCATGCTTAGACATAAATTTTAATGATTTAAAATTTAAATGAGCTAAACGAGCATGCCACAAAGAAAAGGAGTCAACAGAGTAGGCCAAATCAGATACGTTTTTATTAATCGATAACTTAAACATGCCATCACATGAGTATCCTTTCCCAACAAACACTCCCCTCTTAGACATGACCAACTTATCGGACTCAAGCAAGGCTTTAACGCCTTTCTTACAAAGAAGACTAGCAGATACAAGATTTTTTTCTAATTTTCGGAACATGGAGCATATTGTGTAGAACTAGTTTCTTCCCTGAAGTAAACTGAATTTCAACACTCCATTTGCCCAAAACCTTGACAGAACTATGATTCCCCATCAGCACCACTTGTCCATCCGTTGCCTCTTCGTAATCCTTAAAGAAGGACTTCTCGTTGCAAACATGAACTGTAGCCCCGGAATCATACCACCAATCAGAATTTTTGCTCGAAGTTGCCATATGCAGTTCAGTAATCATGCCAATCTGCAATTCAAAAATCATGGCAACCACTTCATTGATGTCATCTTCCACCACGTTTGCATTATGGGGACTTCCAGCATTTTCTGTGTTTCTGTCTTTTCCTGCTTCTGCATTCCTTCCTGAAATGTCCATTTTTTTCCACAATTATAACAAGTTTTGTTCTTCTTGTTATTCTTTTTGGAGTTGCCAGAGTTGTTTATTTCAGAAATTTTCCTCTTGTTTCCACCAGAATTTTCATTCTGAGAATTTTTCTGATCCACAAAGTTTACTTTTGAGTTAAAATTCACCGAAAAACTTTTATAGCAAAACCGAGTTTCCTCTTCAATTCGCAAGTGTTTCTGAATTTGCTCAACAGTAAAATCTTCTGTGGTATCCAGAAGTTTCTTTCTGTAACCATTCCAACTAGGAGGCAATTTAGAAATAATAGCCCCCACTTGTAATGGTTCAGAAACTTTGACCTTTAGGTCTTTCAGTTTGGAAACAAGAATTTGCAACTGATGAACTTGATCCATAACAGATTCACTATCATTCATAGTAAATTCGAAATACTTGAGAGTGAGAAACTTATCTGCGCCTTGCTTTTCATTATTGTACTTGTTCTCCAAAGCCTTCCAGATTTCTCTTGGACACTTGGACGATGTAAACAGGTCATAGAGGCGATCCGAAAGTGCGTTCAACATGTGTCCTCTACAAACTAGTTCGTCATCTTCACGTTTCTTTCGGGCTGCTTTGGTCTCGTTAGAGTCGTTGTCAGTAGTTTCCGGAAGTGGTGGCAGATTAGGATCCAAAACATACTGAACCTTTAGTGCAGTGTGTAAGAACATCATCTTGTCTTGCCAACGGGCAAAATTCGTTCCATTAAACCTATCCAGTTTCATGAAGTCCTGATTCATCACTTGAAAAGCCGTCATTGCTGATTATCCTTCCTTTGAAATATCGCCTTAAAATTGTTGGAGAGAAATTGCAGAAAGGAAGAAAAAATGAAAATTCAATGGCTTGAGGTGCGTCTAAAGACACTGTCTTTAAGGCGATATTTGCCCCCACTTGACTAGAGTTTGCTACAGGGTTAATGGCAAATCACCTCCAGGATTACTCAAACCAACAATCTGGAGATAGCAATTCTGAAGATTCGTTTCAGAATTGCTCCTCGAAATTGTGTATATAACTGAATAATTTGAGATATGAAATTTGGAAAATGCCAAGTAGTTTTTATTCTGAATTTCAGAATCTTATATATGAGCTCAACAGTCACCCCTTCATGAAGAGACATAACCATTCAAAAAATAACAGAAATAACCGTTATTTCTGGTGCCTTTTCGGAATTACTTTCAAAGTCATTAAAATAAATAATTGAAAGAAACAATTTCGAAAATTAGTAAAATTATGGGCCGTTAGATCATGTATAAATCAACGCGCTATACGCGCTCGCGGCAAGCATGCAAAGTGCTAAGTGCCCCCACTAAAGCGCACACAATGCGCCACATGCGCGCGTGCAGTGTGGTGCACCGCACAATAGCATTCCCAATCTTCCCTCCAAAACATCTCAAAATAATTCAAATGATATGTACCATGTGCTTGGTTATAAGGAGAGAGAAAGTTCATTTTCTCTCCAATGTGGGACAAAGAACAAAACATTTTAGGTCTTGAACTTCTCAATCAATACAAACACATTACATAACAATCTACCACCAACACTAACAGCACGGCCCATGGTTTTCTCTATCTAAACCTACAGCCAACATCAAATCTCACAGCTCCCTCAAACCCACGATACTATTTACCTTCTTCCCTTGTTCTCCTTTTAGTTTGAGCACAGTCATACCACTATTTTAGTCCACCATGTATATATATATATAGCACACCCATTCATATGCTCCCGCAAATTGCCCCAGTTCACAGCCTTTCCCAAATCACACACACTACAACCTAAGGCAGCCCACGACTGTCCACACTCACCCCTTTGCAGTCACTACACTAAAAATTCGGGGCACAAACACACATGGTTGACGGCAACTATTCCCTCTCCTTACACGGCAATCCCAAGGCTGCAACGACCCCAAACCCAACAAGACTTTCATCGTTTTACCCAGAACACACACCCATACCCAGTAAAGCACTGCAGCCACAGTCTCTCTCTTTCTAAACCCGCAGCCTTGTTACGACTGGTTCTAACCCAACCACAACTCCTCACGCCAGTTACTCCCATAGCCATAAACCCATAAATATACAAGAAGGAAGACTAGAGCTTATCGGAAAGTTTGCCGGAAAAATCTTCGTCACAACGTGCTCGATCTCTCTCTCCCAACTATGCGCAGAATTTTAGAGGAAGGGTTTGGATGGCTGCTCTCACATAAAGCTCTCTATATATTAAAACCTTAAATGGAAGTTTACCAAATAATCCCTTAAAGTTTTGATAGTCATTCAAAGTTTACCTGATTTTGTTTTATTATTGCGAAAAGGCCCGAAATAATTATTTACCATAATTTTATACCCTAGAATAATTTTAATAGGTTGTTAAACTACCCTTCTTCAATAATCGTCGCTAAAAGTTGCTATGTAAATACGCTAATACTAAAAATGAATCGCCGATAAAAGTTACTAAATAAAATATCAATGCTAACGAAAAGAAATTGGTCGCTAAAGTTTCAAACAAAAATATATCGGTGCTTACTAAAGTTTCGTCGCTAAAAAAATATATTTGTTGTTAAAAATTTTAAATAACTCCGAAAAATATCAGGGTGTTACACATACTCTCTTGTCACTATATAATATATGAAAGAACTTTTGACCTCTTTAAGGATAAAATGTTCAAATTTAGCTACAATGCTGTAATTTAGCCTCACTCTTTCGAAACCCTTCATTTCTGTAGACCTTTTCAATTCAAAAGGGTCTTTTTCAAGGGGGAAAAGAAAAGTGTTTAGTCCTTTAACCCCTTGCGATCAATTTTGTACAATGGGACTAAATCTACACCCGTTTGAAATAAACTAAAATTTTTTGCAGCTAAAAGATACATTGGTAAACTTTTAACCTCTCTGGCAATAAAAATATTTAATTTAATAAAAAATGTTGTAATCTAGACTCACCCTTTTAGAAGTCAAAAGCACCCTTAATTTTTCTAAAAAAAGTCAAAAAGGGTATAATTAAGGAAAATATTTAGCCACATAACTTGTTGGGATCATTTTTATACGGTGGGGTTGGGTGCCCACTCATTTTAATTAAATTCGTTCTCTTTTGTGAATAAAAATTACAATTTAATCTCTTTAGTGATGAAAAATTTAAATTTAGCCTGACACTTTTAAAAGTCAAAAACACCCTCAATTGTTAAATTTCAAAAAGGTATCTTGTAAAGAGAATTCTTTAGCCGTTGAATGATTTGCATATCAAAACTTGAGAGCTTGCAAGTTCGAAAAGAAAGAATTAATAATTCAAGCTCAAATAAGTTGGAGTCTTTATAAATTTCATTTTAGTTAATCCTATTACCATCAAATTGGAATATACAAAAATCAATAATCATATCAAGAGCATGTTATCATGCAAATATATGGTATTCTAAGTTACAGCGGAACAACAAAGAAAATAACCATGTAAAGAAAATGCTATCATGCAAATGAGGAAATTTTAATAATTTTAATGCAAACTTAGAAGTATGTATTTGTCATGAACCCAAATTATAATCAAAGCCGAATACTTTGATATAGTGATTTATTAAAAGTCATGAATATGTATTTAAAAAGACCTAGAAAATTATAGTTTTATGATAATTTTCTTACACAAATATATATGTATTTGAAACTTAAAAATAAACCTCAGTTTAAATAGCTTCAATATACTAATATCTTTGTAAATTTATATGTATGTACAATAATTGAAAGGTTACAAAAAAAGTTGTGACATGCAACTTGTTTTCTTCAATCAAATTTTATGGAGAAGATGAAATAGCTAGCCACATGTTCTATATTAGTTCTAATGTGAATGAATGTAGGTTTTAATAGAGTTTTTCCCGTAACAATATTCACATAGCATGTAGCAATTGTTCAAGGATAATTCTATAAAGTTTTTACAATATTTTATTTATTTATTAAAACTTTAAACAACTCTTGACTCTAATAAAAGCATGTACTTACAATAAAGGAATTGTAAGTTTTCTCTTCTTTCTTTAATAAAAGCCAAAACGACCTTTAAGTCTAATAAAAGCATGTATTCCAAAAAGGTATTTAAGGAAAAAAAAAGCTTAATATGTTATGAGAAATAAAAAATACCCTCATTTTTTTAGTAACAGTCTTATAAAAAAAGGTATTTAAAGGGAGAAAAAACGTTTTCACTCAAAAGCAAATCTTTTATAAAGACTTCAATTTAGTACGTGCATTCTAAGAAAAAAAAAGTTAGCTGTAAAAAAGCTTGATATCTTATGAGAAGCTATGTTACACGGAGTCTTAAAAAAGCGTGAAGTACACATGTTGGAGACTCAACACTTGAACATGAGCCTGAAATATATGTCCAACACATCCATTAAGATATGCCACTATGAATACTGTATTATTATCTTAGTTTTAAATTGAAACAGCGTGCCTGACTTAAAGCACCACGTAAACTAAGGAACAACTAAAAAATAAGAACATATTGTCCTGGTAACATAGATGAAAAGTAAAAAATGTCCTCATTTAATAATAGCACTCTTATCCAAAAAGAGTGTTTAACGGGAAAAAAATGTTTATAAGTCAAAAGAACCTCTTATCACGACTAATCTTTTATGAAAACTTCAATTTATTAAATGCATTCTAGGAAGAGAAAAATTAGCCATTTAAATCTATTAGTGTTTTTATATATGTATATATACTAATTATTAAGTCAAAACTTGGTTCGATATAACACATCTTTGGTATTACATAACTACCAACCTACAACGATGACATGTGACATTTCAAAAAAATTCTAAAAGTGACACAAAATAAAAATCTTAATTGGTAAGTAACTATCTATAAAATTATATTTAGTTTACACAAATTAAATTCATCAAAAAAATGGAGTTAAAGTAAAATATAACGCCCAAGTTTGATAGGATAATAATTTTTTGCTAACTTATGTTTGGACACGTATGGCTAACTTATTTTTCTGTAATTTAAGATTTATTTTACTAACACGTATACATGATTTTTTTTTATAACAAAATTTGTACTATTAATTTCATTGTGTGTCAAGATGACTCGTACATATAAATACAGATACATAAATAGATGACTTATGTCGAGTATATTGTGTACATCGGGAGGCAAACGCAAACCCAGATAAACACTCAGCAAGCGTACTAAATCGTAGACAAGCCCACGAAGATAACAACATCGTAGTTGACTCTGATACATGTAAATGCTGAGAGCTTACCCATACCTGAACGATTTCCATTGCCAATGGTATTTTTCTAACCCCCAGCAACAATCTTGTTCCGAAACTGTCGCTGAAGTTAAATAAAATTAGGTTCTTGAAATTTGATGCCGTAAGTTCTCTTAAAGCCAAACGCCATGAAAACCCAGCACATAAAAAGGTGAACTCCACAAAGATGAATCTGCCGACGGGCGGTAAGTCGAGGCGTGCGGTCAGCTTTCTCCTCGATTGATTTAACAATTTGTTTGAGGTCGCTAACAACGTGCAACAGAGTGGAAAACTGTGAGTACACAGACCATAGGACAATAAGCAAACGAGACTTACATACAATAGCTTATTGATGTTCAATTTGTGGTATACACGGCTTTTAGATATTGCAAAGCTCTAAGTGTTCAGTCTTCTCTATGTAAATAGTATTTCGGGAGGTATATGCTGTGGCTACGAAGATCTTACACTCATTGCAATTTGTGTAGCGGCAAAAACATCTCAATTAATTTCAGCTATGTTACAACCTAGTGTTACGACTTAAGAAAAGCATCACACGGCCAAAGGTTCACAGAAAAGTGTCCTAAACGACTTTGCTGAATTAATCTCAGCTACCTGTTGAGCTTATTATTATTTTTTAAATGCTGTTGTGACTAAAAAAGTGCACCCTTTCACAAAGAGAGTAATTGTTACTATAATTTTGCTCCCACTCCATCATCAAAAGTCCTAAAATCCTCACTATGTATCTTGACCGACCATTCGGATAGCCCACCAGTCAAGAATCATGGTTACTGCCAAATTTCCGGAGTCATGATTAATTGAAAAACATTTCTCTTCTATGGGTTATGTTGTTACCTCTTTCAGGTGTCTAGAACTCTCAAATTTCACATAGCAGGAGCATATAAAGAAAGGAGCAGAGGAAAGTAGCCTGGTGCGGGAAGTCACCTCTTAGTAGCTGCATCTGATCAGAAGGATACTGCCGCTGGCAGTTCTGCAACTCCTTTTATTGCTTCCTTCCACTTTTTCACATTTTCCCTTTTAAACTGCTTATTGTACATTCCAGGAAGTGACGCACCCAGGCGCTCCACTTGCATCCTGACTTGATCCTTGCTCACTTGATAAAAGACCGGTATGATGACAAGCCTTTTTGTTTCACTGCTGTATTCAAAGATCTTGAGGAGCTGATCAACGCACCGTGGGGAATATGCATAGTTCCTCGAGAAGACAATTATTGAGCTCCTCGACCGGCTAATTGCTGCATCCAATTCTGAACCGCCGTCTTCTTCTCTATCCATCCCGTTGTCCTCAGCTTTAAAAGGGATGAACTTTGAACTTCTTAACTCACCATCGAGGAGCTCGATGAAGTTCTTACGATTGTCCGTGCTTTCATAACTTAAGAGCACATCATATTTGAACTCAGAGGCTTCTTTTATAGAGATACCAAATTCCTTTCCAGTCGTTTTCACGATATCATCGATAAAGTCCACCGGGAAGCTGAATTTCGATCAAAAGTTTAAATTTGAAGAGAAGCATCCGTAATACAACTGTGAATGAATTGGGAATGATTTGAAGTACCTGGTAGTAGGCATCTATATATTTCCTAATTTAATCGAGCTTTATATTAACCTGGTTCCACTGTACGAGCCTTTCTCACTAAAAAGTGCAATAACGATAAAATGTGAATCTTTTAGGGACAAGTAAGTGGGAAAAAACATACTCCATAACCCATGGAAATAGACATTCCCGAAAAAGAATACACAACACTATTACCTGTATTTCTGATTTGGAAAGGTTAATCCGGCCACTTCTACACAACCTCTAAGTGCTCCTCTCCACTGATCCACCTTCTCCTTCCCAAATCTCTTCTCATGCTCATCAAGTGCTTTTTTAAACGGGTTCTCACGCTTTTCATCTGCTTCATCTATAAGCCACATGATCGACGGATCCACGTGATAGAAGTGGGGCAATATCCCACGAGTCTTGGTTTTGCTGCGATACTGGTCGAAGATGTACAGCAGTTCACCGAGGCACCAACTGGAAGAAGCAAAGTTTTAGGAGAAGATAATAATGGAAACCCTCGAGTTCTGGATTGCTTCCTCCAATTCTGAAGTGATCGTATTTCCTCTCTTTATCCCGTCATCATCCATAAACGGTTTAAGATCAGCAGCCTTGAGAGCTCGGAAGAGAGTCGGTAGTAAAGGTGGTGCGAGTGTCTTCGCCACTGAAACTTAAGAATGCATCATGCTTGAAGCAACGAGAGTTAGCAGAGGCCGACGCTTCTGGGTCAACTGGAAATTATATTACAGATTCTTCTGCCCAAAAAAGAGTGTTGGGTTTTGCGCCCCCCTTAATTTTCCCAGATTTCAGCAAATGAGCCAGCTGCTTTCCATGGTTGACTTCTCGTTGGGTGCGTCCTGCAAGTACAGACAAAAACTAGTCTTAGAATATGTTGCTTACCAACATGAACAGTTGCCATAAGGACATCCTCGAATTGTAGCGAGAACATATTCTGAAAAACTTTTGTCATGTATAAAATCATGCACAGTTCCATGATATTTATTTATTTTTCTTTTTCGGACATAATTTCGTGCGAATTTATTTTGCAATATTGTACATATTGCGCAGGGAAAGAGTTGCAAGTTCTCATGCTGTCTGCTATAACCATCTGTCAGTTGTCTTATTATGTGAAGGCAAAACATCAATGCACAGGCACCACTAACAGGTTTGCTTAATACCCTTTTGTTGCGGTTTTAAATAGTTGTTTGTGGTCATCAGGTGCAGACAATGGTGGTAGGGAAAATTACATAAAAGTGGGTACTAGGATTAGAAGTTAGTGGCAGGTGATTTCTTTTTGTAAACTAAAGGAAAAATGAGTTATGTTTTGAAAATTTCTGAACAATGACGGGGCTTTACAAAAATGGCTTTTTTTCTTTTTTTCAAGACTTCATCTTTTGTTTACCCAAAACACCCCTCCCCTATCTTTCCTTCCAAATCAGACACATACACATAAAGGCACAAATCAGATTTCCTCCATCTCCTACCCCCCCCCCCCCCACATGCAACACATACATGTGAATATTGAATATTGATTTGTATGAAATTGGGGATTAGATGATGGGATTTATGAAGGTTGAAGAGTGCGGTGGAGACTAAGGGAGTGGTGACAGTCACTCGACAACTATTTGATGAAATGCTGCTGTGAAGATTTGATGGGTGAGTTGTATGTGGGTTTAAGGTTAGGAAAGTGTGGTGGGTTTAAGGTTAGGAAGGTTTGGTGGTCGTGAAACAAGTCTTACTCTACAAAAAAGCAAGTAATTAGATGCAACAGTTTCGTCTGTTGTATCAATATTCAACTACTCTGTAAACACCTACCAGCAATTCAACAAGTGAAGTTTCTCTAACTTTTTGGTTAACCATTTGACACTCTAGCTTTCTCTTTGTGTGTGTCGGTTATCACATTAACATAGACTATAACTATATAATAATTGCATCTCTATAGATGTTAAATGTTGTGGTACTGAGGACACTGCTACTTTTGATTGAACCAAGATTCAAAAAAGTCGAATGTCATTGCTCAGCCTTCGGGAGTCTAAATACTTGAATTATAAAATGAACTACAGATCCAAAGCTTCTAAGCTCATTGAAGATGCTTATTTGTTCGCAAAACCAGCTTGGTGAGAAAGCTACTTTTCCTCGTATAAGTAATTTATCCACGGCGGCAGTTGAAGACCCTCCTGTTTGACTAGTATTAGAGCTTAATGTGTGCAAGCTCCCACTTTGATGTTTCTGCATACCTGACATGCTCAAGTCACGTGAACTACTCGTGAAACGACCTTGGTGTGCCTTCCCCCTTAAGGGGGTTGGCCACCTTGGGGGGGTCGGCCACCTCGGGGGGGGGGGGGGTCAGCCACCTACCTTGACGACCAACGACCGTCGCTCATGGTCGCGCGCCGTAGTCGCAACGATCGTCGTCTCCTCCGAGCCCCGTCGCCACGACGACCATTCGCTAGTCATCACGCTCTATCATCGCGACAACCGTCACTCGTGGTTGCTCGCCGCTGGATGCTATCTTCACGACTCATGTCACCCGCGCGCTATCTCTGCGACCTTCGTCACCTGCATCCGCGTGACAGCTTCGCAACTCTCGTGCCCGCGCTCCAACTCTGCGACTCTCGTCACCCACGCGCCATCTCTGCGACCTTAGTCGCCCGCGTCCGAATTACAACTTCGTAACTCTTGTCGCCTGCGTGCCGTCTCTGTGACCCCCATCGCCGGCGCCCGCTCAACGGACTCTACAGTGCTCACTCACCACTAGTGGTTGCATGACGCTCGTTGTGGCCCACGCATCGTCGTCACGACAACCGTCACTCGTGGACGTGCATTATCATCTGGGTACCGTCTTCGCGACAACTATCAACTACTTGTTCTTTATCACTCATTCTCGCGCCCCTGTGCCACGATCATATCCCATGCTTTCGGGGGAGGCTTCGCTCGTAGTGCTCCGGCACGAGGACCCCTCGTAGCGGGATGGGCTCACAACCCTAAGGCCATCGCATGCATAATCACTAGAGGGCTCCGGCCCTCGCAGCATGGGCTCACAACCCTAAGACCATCGCCAGCATAATCACTGGGAGGACTCCGGCCCATACAGTGGGATGGGCTCACAACCCTAAAGCCATCGCCGGCACAATCACGGGGGGGTCGGGCCCTAGTAGAGGGATGGGCTCACAACCCTAAGGCCATCCCCGGTATAATCACCGGGGGGCTCTGGCCCTCGCAGAGGGATGGGCTCACAACCCTAAGGCCATCACCGACACAATCACCTGACGGGCTCTGGCCCTCGCACCAGGATAAGCTCACAACCCTAAGGCCATAACCAACACAATCACCCGATGGGCTTTGACCCTCGCAGTGGGATAGGCTCACAACCCTAAAGCCATCGCCGACACAACCTTAAAGCTGTCAACATCACCCTTACAGGGGGGAGGGGGCTCTGACACGAAGACTTCCCCACAATGGACTCTAAGCACTGAGCGGCGCTCTGTGACGAGAGTAGATCCTTGGAGGGCATCGCACCTAGTCCGCCTGGCAGTTGGCTACAAGGGTAACCCTCACTGCTGTCAAGTTCTTTGCGCGTCTCTTGACGCAACTTGTGGGATTCAGTAAGGGCTTGGACTGGTGGCTGGGGCAACGGGCTACTCTGACCATGCTATCGCAGTATGATCAGTCTCCTCAGACAGGCAATGAGATGCTGCAAGGGCAGGGCAGCACGAACTTGGGGACCGGTAGTCCAACGGAGAATCAGTACTTTGGACCCCCTAGTAACGTGTTGCTCCCGGGGACGACATGTGTCAGCTGATGACACATTCACAGTTTTGCCTATAAATAGTGAACTTTGGAGCTTATTCAATGATCTTTCTCTCATTTGGCATTTTCACTTTCTCTCTTTAAAAAGCCATTCTCTCTTGAATTCTAATGAGAGAAACACATTTGGACTCCTGACATTGAACCCTTGACGTTGCACCCTCGACTCGGACTCTCGACCGCTGGCCCTGTTCATCATCGCCTTGCCTGCGCGGCACTGCCAGCCCTCGCGACCTATCTTGGGAGACTTGCTCTCAACCCTTACTCCATCCTTGCTGCCTCCCACTTTGCCTACCTGGAAGCTGACTCAGACTGCATCCTTTGTGGCACCTCCACATAAGCACGAACCCACTTTGCTTTGGCATCAAGATGAAATATAAGTATGCATTTGATATTTCATATTTGACAAAGTTATTTCCATCCCTTGATTTTTCACTTGCTTTTGTTGCTAAAAGAAATACATATGAGTTACAATTATAATTTTTTTCACAACAAAGATAAGGTAAAATAACATACATAATGGGTAAAAATAATCTCTCCCATACTAATTTCACATCGATAATAACAGGAAAACAAACATTCATTAAAGGCCCAAGACAAAAAAAAATAGATATAGAAATCCTAGGATTAGGAAATAAGGGAATTTAAGAATGGTTGTGTTTCAATATGAATTAAGTAATTCTTAAAACACTCTATCCAAAGTCAAATCTAGAGGAAAGGGAAAAACAACACACACCCTTAATCGAGAATTCAATTGCAAATTTGATCAAACAAGTTGTTAATGAATATTTGGGTTTATTATATTTTCCCCCTCATAGTATGCCCTATTTTTATTTCAGTCCATGTACTACTAAAATTCTTGAAACTTGACCATGTACTATGCCCCGTCTCTATTTTAGTTCCTCTTCTTGTTTTTCTTGTTAAATTGAAAGCTAAATTGGTCATTTAACGCATTTATAAGAAAAATGACTTATTATATGCATGTGACACCTCTTCGCTACTGCCTTCGTGGATGCAATAACCACTACTACGCCATCACTACTGCAGATCCATTCCCTGCCCCCCCAACAAACCCACCCCACCATCACTGCCTCCACACTCATCACCCATCATCTTGCTCCCCTTCCCAACCATCATCATCTAACACCACCACCCATAATGCTACCTCCACACACATCACCTCTCATCCTCCCCATCACCATCTAACACCACTATCCATTACCCTGCCTCTGTACCCATCGCCCCTTTCTCCACCCAACTATCGCCAACACCCATCACCCTCCCTCTACACCCACACCCCTCCCCCTCTCACCCACTATCCATCACCCTGTCTTTGTACCCATCACCCTTTCCTCCCTCCCAACTGTCACCATCTAACACCAACAACCATCACCCCATCCCCCTCCCAACCATTGCCATTTAAAACCACCACCATCACACCGTATCCACATGCATCACCTTTTTTTCCTTCTTAACCATTACCATCAACATATATATATATATATATATATATATATATATATATATATATATATATATATATATATATGGGAGCTGATCCGTTGATAGCGCTAGCAAAATGGGGTATTTTGCTAGCGCGATCTGACCGTCCATCCTGAAAGATGGACGGTCCAGATCGCGCCTTTTTCCAAAACTGATCCCCGTCCGCCATACTGTCTCGCGGACGGGATTTTTACCTTTTTGCCCTCCTCCCATGTCCGCGAGACTGTCTCGCGGACGCCTTTCTGTTCCTGACATGTGTCAGGAAAAAGGCGTCCGCCAAACAGTATGGCAGACGATCTCTAGGCTGACACATGTCAGGACCTGTCCTCTCGGTCGCCTATAAAGTCTCGGGCGTGAGCCCCGAGAACTGTCCCCTTGGTATCTGTATGGCTTCAACAGTGTCCGCTTTGTGGGAAATCTCCAATGTAGCGGACGGCGTCCCTTCGTCAACTCTCTCCTGCTATAAATATTTAATCAGATCGGGGTATATATATTATTGTAGCAGACAGCGTCCCCTCTCTCTCTCTCTCTCGAACATCTAACCCAAGCCGCTACCCCATCTACGGCGACCCACATCTCCGGTCACCCACATCTCCGCCGACACCACCGTCCTCCCCTCAACGCCGATCTCGATGGCTTCTGGATCGGAGACCACCTACGCCTACGATTATATTGGCAACTTGCACCTGGTAGGCAAACACTTTTTCAAAGTCATGATGCCGGGATTTGAGCATGAACTTGTAGGCTATCCCTCTTTCTCTTTCTCTGTATTTTCGTGTGTTAAAAGTTTGATCTTTTGTTTTTCTTAACCAAAACTAACCTATTTTTTGTATTTTGTGTTTGGTAGGACATACCGGAAGCATTTACCAATCAATTTACAACAATTCATGATAGTGCAAGATTATATAGCCGCAAGGGGGCATGGCAGGTTGAAATCAAGCTGAAGCCCGGCCGATCCCAAAAAAAGGAATTCGCAGAGGGTTGGAACGTCTTCGTGCGCCAGCATGGCCTCGAACTCGGGGACTTTGTAGTGTTCGAACACCTTGGGTGGTGGGATTTTCAAGTTGTAATCTTTGATCGGAGCGCTTGTGAAAAGCTTTCGTACCCCATTTGTGAACCATAGTTTATTATAATAAAAAAAATTATGTTCTTGTTTATTATGTTTCCAAATTTTTTCTTGCTTAATTGTGCCTTTTTTTGTTGCCTTGATATATTGAGATCGTTGATTATGAATCGTACATTATTTTTTGGAAAAATTGAGATTGTTGATTCCGTCGCTAAAACAAGTCTTCGGGCGTCAGTTTATTAAAATAGCATTAACCTACTATGTCGCTAAAACAAGTCTTCGGGGCCAATTTATTTCAATTTATTAAAACTGCATTACGGGCGCCAATTTATTCCAATTTATTACATTACGCTACATTGTATAGCTCTATATATATAGCGGATATAAGGCCCTCCGCTTAGGCCGGGGTTCGGGAAGGTCGGAACTAAATGTCTGGTCCATACCAAACTAAATGTCTGGTCCGTGCCAACCATTTTCTGCGGTATGTATATCTGCGATACTATATAGCGGACAGTCTATCAGCGTGGCGGGGCCATCCGCTACATAGTATAGCGGACGTAGAGAAGACAACCAAAAAAATTCTGCGGGGCCGTCCGCTACATAGTATAGCGGACGTAGAGAAAATAACCAAAACAACCAAAAGTCTATCGTCCGCGATACTATATAGCGGACAAGGAACAGACTAATGTCATCCGCGATACTATATAGCGGACGGCAAATATATATTGTCCGACGGACAGCAAATATATATATTCAAACCCAAAAGAAAGTCCTATAACTTCTACACTCTTCTCCGTTCTTCCTACTCACAAATATTCCCAGCGGCGTTGGCAAGCAGATCTGCGCAATTTCTTCATAAGAGCAGCTTTAATACCCCCTAATAGATCACGTAAGTTCACAAAATCAATCCTTTACATGTTTCTAATCTATAGTTGTGATCAATATTGCGTTTTATGCGTGGTTTTGATTATGCATTGAGCATGTGCTAGCGATGATGAGGATTTATATATGTATGTATTTGTTCATGTGCTAGCGTTTGTAAAATCCGATTCCATAGTTTCAGTTGCAAAAAATGGAATTTATCCCTGGACCAGAAGATCCATCCGTGTTATACGACCAAGCCAACCATATCAGTACGCTCATATGGGATGGTGGAGTAAGATACATTATTTATCAACTTTCTTATTATTACGAACGTTGTTTTACCGTTCATTTTGCTTAAATTGTATTTATTAATAATTCGTAGGAAAGAGAACTTCTCACCACCGTAGAAGTATCTCGCGAGTTCA
The DNA here is from genome assembly GCA_033070095.1 of Escallonia herrerae. Classification (NCBI taxonomy): domain Eukaryota; kingdom Viridiplantae; phylum Streptophyta; class Magnoliopsida; order Escalloniales; family Escalloniaceae; genus Escallonia; species Escallonia herrerae. The sequence goes on along the minus strand of JAVXUP010000626.1, from coordinate 253,059 downwards.
CGAGATGGAAATTGAACAAGTCCCAGAAAAGAATACTGCGTGGAATTGGGTTTGGGATTTTCACGCATGGGCAGATCTTTCAACAGCTTGACCGGGCCTTGATAGGTGCCCTTGTTGAGAGGTGGAGAAGTGAAACGAATACGTTTCACTTCCCGCTCGGAGAGATGACGATTACCCTAGAAGATGTAGGGTTCATCTTGGGGTTGCCGGTGACGGGGCGGCCGGTAATTGCTCCTCCGTCAGACGCAACGAATAAGAGAACAGCGCGAGACTTCTTCACTTCGATACCCCAGGATCAATTTAGCACTGGTGGTATAAAGTTGAAGTGGTTGGTAGATACCTACGGGGTTTTGCCGGAAAACTATACGGGCCGTGAGCTTGTGGTGTACACAAAGGCCTTCCTCTTGTGGGTGATGGGAGCAATTTTATTCCCAACGACGTCGAAGAACACGGTCAGCGTGAAATATTTACCGTTGTTGGGTAACCTGTCGGAGGTTGGGGATTATGCCTGGGGTGCAGCGGTTCTTTCGTATCTGTACCGAGCATTGCACAAGGCAACGAGGCCCAACTCCAAAGCCATATGTGCATGTCTCTCGCTATTGCAGGTATATCATATAAATCATGTCTTCGTTATTGTGTTTTATTTTTGTTGAATCGACGATATAAATATAATTTTTTGATGTTCTCAGGTGTGGTCTTACGAACACCTTGCTCCCGGTGCACCAACGCGTAGGGATGGAACCGATAAAGTCTGGCCTCGGTTGTGTGCTTGGGAGTACAGCCGGAGGGCTAGCCACTACAAGAGGAGAGTCGATCCCCATCACAACATTACGTACTATCGAGGGGAGTTCGACCGTCTATCTCCGGGCCAAATGCGTTGGGCACCGTACATACGTTTGGCGCGACGGGTGGGAGAGTCGTTCGTCTTCACGCTCTCCGGGTTGCAGCGCACACCCCTGATCCATTTCGAGGTCGCAGAGTGGCAGCTGCCCGACCGAGCAATGCGCCATTTTGAGTTGGAGCAGGGTTTGCCAGTCGATGCCCCGGATATGAGGGTTAACAGGAACCCACCGGATGTCGGAGTGTTTGGCACCGCCAATGCGTACGAATTGTGCGCGGCCGAAATAGAGCTTTGGACTTCTTGGCAGGACACACTGGCGGCCATCGTCTCGGAGCCAGACCCCGTTATCAGCATCGATCAGTACGATGAGTGGTACTACCGCATCACGCGGAGGAGAGTAGCCCCTGTAAACTTTGAACGTGGGGAGAGGTATGCGCCTAGGGGTCAGATCGATGAGCGTATGGCATACAATCTCGTAAGTTGCCCAACAAGTCTGACTTGAACCAAATTAGTTGAATATAAATGTCTGATTGAAGTTACTTAATTTTTTATCTCTTTGGATGTAGGTTAATGCCTCGCTTGCATTCTTCCAGAAGTTGAGTGAGCGGAGGGATCTGGTGAGCGCAATGGGCGAGGATCTTTGCCAACAGGCTGCGACATTGGCTTTAGGCTGCGGGAATTTTTTGCGCCAAGCATCGGGCCAGTCTTCGGGAGTCAGCCCGGGAATGGGTTATACGGGCGTCAGCCAGGGATACGGTGATCCCTCTGGACAGGCTTCAGGGGTGAGTCAGGGAGTTGGTGGTACCTCTGAAGCGGGGATGGGACAGGCTCAAGCGTCGTGGGGCGATTACAGCGGCCCCTCCTTCAATTTGTTCCCGGAACCCCTCTCTCAAGTCACGCAAGACTGTCCTTTCGGAAACTACGGTTTCTCCGAGGCACTGCCCATTGTCCCGTGGGCGGGACCAGTTGGCGGCCCCGGAGGGGAATATCAGCCGGCCGAAGAAGGAATTGGAGGCCAATATCCCCCGATCGACCCCCGAGGGCAATATCCGAAAGGGCATCCAGCCAGGCCCCTAAAGCCGCATAAATGCGATCTAATCCGAGCCCGTTATTTTAGCGGGGCCCCCCAAGACGGAGCGTCGTATGACATGGATCACCCGGAGGGCTTGGATTACAATGCCTCGTGGACAGAGATCGCCTCGCTGGCGCCGGGAGCTTGGTTAGACAGCGGTGTCATCTCGCACTACGTGCAAATTCTGAGGCGAAGGTGTCGGGAGCATCCAAACATCGGTCCGCGCGTGTTTATCTTGGATGCTTTTTTTCATCAGCTCCTAGTACAAGAGTGGCACGACTGGGGCAATGCAAGGAAGGGGAGAACCATGGCCCAGTGGAAACCGTCCCCTAACCTACAAGCATATCTTGCTAGGGATAGTCCAGTGAGCGCAAGTGTTGCCGACGTGTTTCTAATCCCCTTTTTAGGGAATGCCCACTGGTACTTGGTTTGCTACGAACCATTACAGAGCACGGTTTCAGTCGTCGACAGTCTCTACGATGATACCGACGTGATGCCTGTGATTGATATGTACCGAGGCATAGGCCAGTTGGATGCCATGGTAAGATCATGTTTCCTTCTTATTGTAACTTGCATATTATAAAACTGATTAATCTTATTTTGCTAGCTATGTTTAATGCTTATTATGTTTCTCGCAGAATCTTTTTGCTGCCCTGGTCAATGGTAGGCGTCGGGAGAAGGTATCGGGCCGGTCCTCATTTTCCGATTGAAGAGGAGTAGGCCCAAGCAACATAATTCCTCGGACTGCGGCGTCTTCCTCTGCATGTACATGGATTACATTTGCCGGTCTGAGAGCCTCAAGAAGACTGTCTGGAGCGAAGAATGCATACAAGACTTTAGGTATAGGATTGCTTGGCAAATTATGAATGGCCGGCCTAGAGCTATTAGGTTTATTGTAAATCCGTGTAAGGAACATCATTCCCGCGAGAGATGATGTTCCCCAATTCACATTGTAACGTTACAACACTTTTTTTAAAAAAATTTATTGAATGCGATTGATTTTATTGACCGATATGATTTAACGGTGGGAAACCAAGTGTTGGATATCTGTCTATCTGCAGGGCAAGTGTTCAAAAAATAACCAAGTGTTCGATAATCTGCGGGGCCGTCCGCTACATAGTATAGCGGACGTAGAGAAGTAAACCAAAACAAAAAAAAACTAAGTGTTGTAGGGGGTATTCTGCGGGGCCGTCCGCTACATAGTATAGCGGACGTAGAGAAGTAAACCAAAACAAAAAAAAACTAAGTGTTGTAGGGGGGTATTCTGCGGAGCCGTCCGCTACATAGTATAGCGGACGTAGAGAAGTAAACCAAAACAAAAAAAAATAAGTGTTGTAGGGGGGGTATTCTGCGGGGCCGTCCGCTACATAGTATAGCGGACGTAGAGAAGTAAACCAAAACAAAAAAAAAACTAAGTGTTGTAACTAAGTGTTGTATGGGGGTATTCTGCGGGGCCGTCCGCTACATAGTATAGCGGACGTAGAGAACCAAAAGAAAAAAAAACTAAGTGTTGGAGAGGTGGGTATTCTGCGGGGCCGTCCGCTACATAGTATAGCGGACGTAGAGAAAACAACCAAAAAACCAAACTAAGTGTTGGAGAGGGTATTCTGCGGGGCCGTCCGCTACATAGTATAGCGGACGTAGAGAAGTAAACCAAAACAAAAAAAAAACTAAGTGTTGTAGGGGGTATTCTGCGGGGCCGTCCGCTACATAGTATAGCGGACGTAGAGAAGACAACCAAAACAAAAAAAAACTAAGTGTTGGAGAGGTATTCTTTAATACCTTAGGTTTCTAATGTTGTGCTGCGCAGTGTAGCGGACAGTGTAAGAAATCACATATAAAAAAATGAGAGTAAAGGTTATTACAAACGAGTCATTACTAAAATATTATTACAAAATGTCCGACACTTTTGATGGCTCATAAAAGATTATTACAAAATATTCAGTACACTAAAGTTCCACTGCAGCTTGTTCGTCCTCATCCTCGGCATCATCTTCTTCCCCGTCTTGCAAAGGCACTGGACTTATCCCCAGTGCCTTGTAATGGTTCCGCTTGTCGTGGTCTGTCATTTTGTTGCACAATGCACACCTTCTTAGCTTTTTTGGTTGAGTTGCCGTCTCAATAGAGCTTTTCATCCGCGTAGATCTCTTGCGGCCTTTCGTTTGCGATATAATTGGATCCGAAGGCCGGATATCATTGTCGTCTCCCTCCCCCGGCTCGTCATCTTCTGATCCCGTCGTAGGCTCGGTGTCAACCGCATTGCTGACTGAAGCTGCTTCCAATTGGTCGACGATGGGCTCTTGCTGCTGAGCTACCTCGAGGAGATGTTTATATCCGACCATTGTAGCAGCACCCTTTACGGACAAACGGGTGAACATCGTCACCAGATGATTATACCGCAACGTCTCTGATTCTTCAAAGTCAGTATACGGGTGCTCCGGAAAGGAAATGGTACCGTGCAACCTGTTTGCACCTTTCGTCCAACGTGGCAGGACGTATTTATCGGGGATTGTCCTGATATTCTTCTGTGTGAAAAACCGCAGAATGTGTCTACACAGGATGCCATGGAACTCAAACTTCTTACAAACACATGTCACCGAGTCCGTCAATGTGTCGTGGGTCACCGTATAAATTCTGCGCAGCTTCTCAGGGACGAGGTCATTCACGAGCGAATAAACCTTGTACTCACGCGACGACTTTTCTGCCACCTTATATATACTGTATCGGCCCGATTTTTGCAGCTCTACTTGGTATAGCAGGAAGATCTCCTTCGTATAGACTTTGGCACCGTTCAGCTCCAGCGGGGTCTCAAGCAACCTTCTCCTTTGCTTGTACGTGGTTGCAAAGTCTGCAGCCCTTTCTTTCACGAACAACGACGCAACCGCTTTTTGTGCTGATGTGACGAAACTCTTCAAATTGGTAGCTGTACCCACATAACTATCGAACGTGGCATTCATAGATTCACTCCTGCCCGTCGTTTTCATGCCCGCAGAAAAATGACTTCTCGTGTAAACGCCAATCCATTGCTCTTTGAGCCCGTACAAGTGCTGGAGCCACTCGTTGTCTTGCAATGAGTAATCCCGAACAAGCTTTTCCCACCTCTCCTCGAATTCCTCAATCGTTAATGACTTGAGGACGCATTTGTCAAAATCCTGTTTAAAGTCTGGATACTTTGCGTACATGTGATGCAGACGTTCCGGGTATTTGTTGCTTATGTGCCAAGTGCACAAGTTGTGTCGAGTATCTGGGAAGACGGTAGCAATAGCCTTCTTCATTGCCAAATCTTGATCGGTGATGATAACAGTCGGTGCTTTGAAGTTCATTGCTTCCAGCCACACCCTAAACAACCATTCAAAAGAACTCTCGCTCTCGTCCCTTAACAAGGCGAACCCGAACAGGATGGAGTGATAATGATGATTGACGCCCGTGAAAGGAGCGAACGGCATCGAGTACTTGTTGGTACGGTATGTGGTGTCGAAAGTCACGACATCCCCAAAATGCTTATAAGCTAGCCTCGAACGACCGTCGACCCAAAAAATTGTGCTAACTCGATGCTCGTCGTCAAGTTTATAGTCGAAGGTAAACTGCGGGTCCTCCATCTGCATCCGTTTCAATAGGCTCATTGTCGCTTGCGCATCATTGAGGTCATACGCGGCTCGTCTATGGGTTCGGACCGCGTTACGAACGTCTGTCGTGTTAAAGTTTAAATTTTGAATTCCCCCAGCCTGTTCAGCAAGAACATTAATCATGTCGGTAGGTCCTAGCCGCGCATCGCTCATTGTGTGAATTAGGCTCCTCGCGACCTTACCCATCTTCTTGTGTTGATGCATCTGACTCACCTTAGAAGGGGTTACTAACGGGTGATTGTGTGCCAGTTCCAGGCTGGTAATAAGCCAATGATCTTGTTTGGCTTTATAGCTTACGAACATCTTGACCTGGCAATTCGTGCGCGCAAAGCAATCCCGTCTTCTCCGCGCATACCCTATTTCGTCATCATCACTGTCATCGTTGCCTACGCGTGTCTCATTTTGCACTGGGTTTCTGCCCCTATGACACTCGTATAAGCGAGAGCATATCCTTTTCGATACGCTGCTTGTTCTTGTAGTTTTTATTCTAATGCCAAAACCAACCCTCAATGAATAAGCTCGAAAACATTCTCCAGCTTCTTCCAACGTTTGAAAGGTTCGTCCTAGATACGGATCACTAGCATCTACGGGGGTGCTGGAGCTCGACACGAAATCAGACATTGTGAAAAAGACCTATGTAGAAATAGAATACGCTTATTATCTCAAAATTATCTTGACGATTAGACCGATTTAGGATACCATATACATAATCTCAAAAGTGTCTCCCATTTTGCTAATTATATATTTACTGAACATAACAAATTAAAATTACTAAGATAAACGGTAGCAAGATCACAAACTTACCTTGCTTGAGTGATGCTTGAACCAAGTGTGTTACTCCAAGAAGCTTGAAGGGGGCTGAAAATGGAAGCAAGTGAATCTGAAAGCCCGCAAAAATTTTGCTGAAAGAGCCGAGAATTAGGGAGACTTTCTAGGCGACCGACGGGACAGTTCTCGGGGCTCACGCCCGAGACTTTATAGGCGACCGAGAGGACAGGTCCTGACATGTGTCAGCCTAGAGATCGTCCGCCATACTGTATGGCGGACGCCTTTTTCCTGACACATGTCAGGAACAGAAAGGCGTCCGCGAGACAGTCTCGCGGACATGGGAGGAGGGCAAAAAGGTAAAAATCCCGTCCGCGAGACAGTATGGCGGACGGGGATCAGTTTTGGAAAAAGGCGCGATCTGGACCGTCCATCTTTCAGGATGGACGGTCAGATCGCGCTAGCAAAATACCCCATTTTGCTAGCGCTATCAACGGATCAGCTCCCTATATATATATATATATATATATATATATATATATATATATATATATATATATATATATATATATATATATATATATATATATATATATATATATATAACATTAGCACCACAAGTCCGGGGCCGCCAACACCATACACACCTAGTAAAAAGAGAATTGAAAAGGAAATAATCGTAAAACAAAAAGCCAATGCAAGGAGGAAGTAGGATAGCGACAAAGTGCTATGGAGCGGTGAAGTCGACAAGTAGTTGTTACAAAACACCGTAATGACAAAGCAATATATAGAAGAACAACGAAATGAGAAATTTAAAAAACAAATAAACCAAACGCACAATACAAGAACTACGAGGTTGACCAATATAGCTATGTCTCTGAGTATGACTAGATTTTGATTTCACTATTCAGCAGTGTCACAACCAAAATCCTAACCCCCACTCTTTGTTAGTTTTCTCTCTTAAACCAAAAAAAATAGAAGACCGCTTATATTTATTTAGAGGTAAGAAGTGACATTTCTCTAAATAACCAATGTGGGACAAGACAACTTATATACTTGGGCTAAGTTGTGACCTTCTTTTAATAACCAATGTGGGACACCTTCATAAAAACTAGTTTTCAGGTCACTTCCTCCATTGTAACAATGTCTTTGGATTGAAATTAGGCTCCACATATAACAATCTCTCACTTGGAGACTGATACAATTCCAGTGCTGAAACTCCATACAAATGCTGGTCAAACTCATCCAAGAAGCATGAACAAAGACTAATCAAAGTTGAGCATAGGCTTAACTTTTTCTTGTTAACCACCTTCGTTAACATGCCTGCGGGGTTCTTGTTGCCTTCAATATTCTCCAAGTTCAGTTGTTCATCATCTAACAGAGACCGTATAAAGTGATACCTCAACTGAATGTGCTTGGTCCTCGAATGAAATGTTTTGTTCTTAGTAAGATGTATTGTACTCTGACTATCAGTCCATAACTTACAATCTATTTGCCCATATCCCAGCTCCAAGTTATTTCCTTGCTTGCTTCTATCACAACAATATATTTTGCTTCCATTGCAAACAATGCAACAATCTTCTGTAACTTAGAGATCTATCTTACTGCAGTCCTTTCTATAGGAAAAACATATCTCGTGGTGCTTCTCTCATTCTCTCTTTCCCCTACATGGTCTGCATCTACATAGCCTCGCATATCTATGTTATTACCCTCAAAACATATGCAAAACATGGATGTTCCTTTCAAATACCTGAGAATCCACTTCACTGCTTGCCAATGTTCCTTTCTTGGGTTTGTCATGAATCTGCTCACAACTCCAACTACATGTGCAATATCTGGCCTTGTACTAACCATGGCATATATGAGACTTCCCACAGCAGAGGTAAATGGTACATGTGCCATGTATTCTTCATATTCCTTATTCTTGGGACTCAACTTCTTTGAAAGCTTGAAGTGGGCTGCTAAAAGGAGTCGTCACATGTTTAGAGGCGTGTAAGTTAAATCTCCTAAAAACCTTCTCAATGTACTCTTCCTGTGACAACCATAACATTTTTTGTTTTCGGTTCCTGGTTATCCTCATGCCAAGAAGTTGTTTTGAGTCCTTCTTTGAGAAAGTACTTTCCAACTTCTTCTTAAGTTCAATAATCTTTCCCATGCTTGAACCTGCTACAAGCATATCATCTACATACAATGTTAAAATAGCGAAGTCCTAACTATTAAACTTCTGAAAAAAAAAACATAGTGATCGGAGTCCCATCTAGTGAAGTTTGTCTGCTTCATGAAACTGTCAAAAATCAAATACCACTATCTAAGAGCTTGCTTTAGACCATACAAGCTCCTCTTCAACCTGCAAACCATTCCCTCCTTAGACTTGACTTTAAAATCCTCTGCCTGATGCATGTAGATTTCTTCCTCCGAATCCCCATGGAGAAATGATGTATTAACATCCAGTTGCTCCAAATGTAAGTCCTCTAAGCTACAATGCTCAATATCATACAAATTGAAGTCATCTTCACGACAGGAGCGAAGATTTCTTGGAAATCAATACCTTTCCTCTACCAATTCCCTTTCACAACTAGTCTTGCCTTGTATCTCTTTGTTCCTCCAGCTTCATTTTAATCCCGCATACCCATTTATTGTACAGAACATTCTTACCTGTAGGAAGCTTTACCAAATCCCAAGTTTGGTTTTGCTCAAGTGAAGCCATCTCATCTTTTATGCATTGCTCCCATTGTAACCTGGACTCATCTTGTGTCACTTCTTGATAACATTTTGGCTCACCAGAATTAGTATACAAAATATAATTGAACGGAAGACAAAGTCTGTCAGGAGCTTTCCTTACCCGACTACTTCTTCTGAGGTTAAGAGTTTAAGGCACTCGTTGTTGATCACCAGCTCTAAATTCAGTATCAGTTTTCTCATCAAGGACTATTGGATTTTCTTTCATGGGTACTTGTTAATCTTCTGGCTCATCAAGTTCCATGCATTCCTTGTTTTCTTTTTCGATTCCATGCTCTTGTAACCTGTGCTTATACAATCGTGATTTATCAAATTTGACATCCCTACTCCTGATGATTTTGTTTTATTTGTAGTCCCACAAACGATAACCATATTCATGACCACCATATCTAATGTAAACACACTTCTGAGATTTAGAGTCAAGTTTTTTCCTTTCTTCTTTATCAATATAAGCATAAGCAATACATCCAAAAACTCTCAAAAAGAATAATTACTGGCCACCTGACCATTCTTCTTTAGGAATACCACCATTGAGAGCACTGGCTGGACTTCTATTTATTAAATATACAACAGTATCACAGCTATTGCCCAGAACTATAGAGGTAAATCAGCATGTATCCTCATGCACCTTGCTCGTTCCATGATGTTCTATTCATCCTCTCTGTCAAGCCATTTTCTTGAGGTGTCCTCTTAACAGTCATTATTAACCTGATACCATTATTGGAAAAGTATTCTTGAACCCTCCATTGCGATACTCACCCCCATTATCAGATTTTAGGCATTTTATCTTGTTCCTTATTTCATTCTCAATAAGAGCTTTCCACTTCTTAAAAGTGTGATAAACATTAGATTCTGACTGATGGCATATATCCAGGTCTTTCTGCTAGCATCACCTATGCAAGAAACAAAGTAGAAATTACCTCCAAGAGACTTTACTGTAGTAGGTCTGCAAACATCTGTGTGAATGAACTAACTCCAACCTCTCAGTCTTCTTCTCTTTACCATCCCTATGAAAACTGACCTGCTTTTGCTTTCCATAGACACAACCCTCGCAGAAATCCAACTAAATGTTGTTCATCCCTGGCAATGCACTCTTTGAGTGTAGAATTCTCATACCATTCTCACTTAAATGTCCCAGCCTGTGATGCCATAATGTGGTCCTCTAATTTTTTGTAGAAGCCAAAGAGATAGAGTGATTATAGGTACATGAAAGAGTATATAGGGTTCCTACTCTTTCACTTCTTGCTACCACCGTCGATCATTTGATCACCTTCCACTGTTTTTCTCCAAATGCCACAAAATAGCCTTCTCGGTCCAACTTGCTGACGGATATAAGGTTCTTCTGTAGTTCTGGAATATGTCTAACGTCTTTCAAAACCAGGGTTCCTCCATTTGACAGTTTAATTTCCACTTTTTCCTTTCTAACAATGTTACACCGATATCCATTCCCGACAGTCACATGTCAATAATCACCACGAACATAATCACATAAACAATTCTTATAAGGTGTACAATGAATCGAGGCTCCTGAGTCCACATACCACACTTTGGAAGTATCATCCACTGTAGCAGAGAGACATAAATCATCATATGTCCATTCATTTGAACTTACCATGTTTGCCTCTTCATCATCACCTTGTCTTCCCCCTGCTCCCTTTTTTCTCTTTGGTTCTGCACAACCATTCTTCTTAGGACCCTTCTTGTTGCAATTCCAGCACACTATGGTTCTCCTTTTGGACTTCGAATTGCCTCTTGATTTTGATCTTCCTCTTGTAGGACTTTTTCCCCTGTTATTCTGCTTATTATTCTGTCTACCATTGGATTCTACGGACAAAGAAGTATTAGAAGATATACCACCACCGATTGTCTTTCTCTGCATTTCTTCATTCATCACAGAGCTCACAACCTCATTAAGTGTTAGCGTTCCAGAGATAGTACAATTACTCGCTGTCATCACCAAGTTATTCCAACTATTAGACAGTGAACATAGAAACAACAAAGCCCTAATTTCATCATCAAAATTAATGGCGACAGATTCCAACTGATTTATAACACCGTTAAACTCATTTAGATGATCAATAACATAACCATTTTTCAACATCCTCATATTTAACAGTCTCTTCATAAGAAATACCTTATTCAAAGCAGGAAGGTTTTTCATACAATTTCTCTAATGCTTGCATCACAGTAGCAGTAGTTTTCTCCTTGGAGATATTGAATGCTACTTACGGTGTTAGGCTAAGCCTTATTGTAACCAAGTCCAAAATTGCCTACTCGTTCGCATTCATCGCTTCAGGTTTCTCTCCCACAAGTGGCAGATACAGATCCTTCTGATACAAGTAGTCTTCAACTTGTGTCTTCAGCTTGCATCTTCTACCACTGAAATTTCATACCATTAAAATTCTCGATCTTTCCTTTACCTTCTTCGGCCATTGCTCCCACTCAAACGTAAAACCGACGTGAGTAAAACTCGAACCCAAGCTCTGGTACCAGTTATTATGAAATGCATCAATTACGAAGCAATATGTTGAAGACAAAGAAACGAGAAATTATTAAGACAAATAAACTAAACGCACAACACAAAAATTACGAGGTTCACCAATATGGCCACATCCCCGGGTATGACTAGATTTTGATTTCACTATTTAGCAGTGTTACAACCAAAATCCTACCCCCGACTCTTTTATTGTGGTTTTTGCTCTTGACCCAAAAACTATACAAGACCACTTATATTTATTTAGAGCTAAAAGATGACATTTCTCTAAATAACCAATGTGGGACAAGAAAACTTATATACTTGGGTTACATTGTGACCTTCTGTGAATAACCAATGTGGGATACCCTCACAAAAACTAGTTTTCGGGTCACTACCTCTATTATAACAATGTCTCTGGATTGAAATCAGGCTCTACATATAACAGCAGTGACTAATGGTTCTTGTATGTGGTAGTAATAGAACTGAGGTTGAATGGTGGAGGGTTCATTGGTGGTGGTGGTGGTGATTGAGTGATGGTTGAGCAGTGGTAGGGGTTGACAGTGGTTGAGCTGATTTTGTTGTTTGGCTTGGTGGTCGATACTAATGGCGGTGGCAGAGTGGTGATTCGTGGCCATGGCTACAAGGACTTAGAAGAAAGCAAAGAGAGAGGGAGTGGGGAGTACATGGACTAAAATAAAAAAGGAGCAGAGTAGAAGGAAGAAAAACGAAATTAATCCCAAATATTCATGTATGCATAATAATTGGCGCTCTCAACTAGTTTTAGTCGAACAACATAATTAGGCTAGAACTCTTAGGTCCAAAATGAGTTAGCATTTTAACGCTCCATTAGCCTTATCAAAAGTTGGACGTAATTTTGGGATTCAATTGCATTTGTAGTTGGTTGCTAAATAATAGCAACAAAAAGCCGTGGATTTTCATAGCTAGTAATTTTTTGGCTTTATTCAATATCGATGAATTTGGGCAGTTGTTGCTATAGTCATCTCAACGAAGAAGTGCAGGGGTACAATTGGACGCCACTGCATGCATCCATGGATTTCGATGCGCGAGAGATGAGACCACCGGATGAAAGCAGCATATGAGAGATTTGGAGACGTGAGAGGGAGAGAGGCTAAGAAAAAACCAAAGAGATCAGTAGATAACATCTATGAATGATGCAATAATGGTCAATTTTTTTTAGAGCCTTTTCAACTTTGTCTTTCTTTCATCTTCTTATAGTTGATGTTACTTCCAACCTCTAAGGACTGTACTCATACACCTAGTTTTAACGGAAAATACAACCTGCGAGATATTCCTCGTATGTGTAAAGTATTAAAAAAAGAGGTAATAACAACAATATTAATGATAATAATAGGATTGTTATTTCCACCTCTTTATATGATTTTTCTACTTTTTTTGGTTGTTAAAAATGAACCTTAGTAATTGTTAGTTTTAGCAACAAATGAAGAAGTGAGATAGCATATAAAGTGGTAAGAATATTACCTTCCAATTAAAAATAGTAATGATAATAATAATTCCTATGATAAGGTTTGCATTAATAAAGATGACCAAAAAAAAACAAAAAGGTATATAAAAATGATAGAATAAAATAAGGGTATAAGATTAAATGAATATGGCTTACAATGAAATAAAAGGGAGAGATTGGAATATTGTGCTTGTTAAAAAATAGGAAAGATTTAGGATTAGAGGGAGAGGGAGAGGCTAAAATTTAAAAGAGTGTGTGTGTGTGTGTGTGAGAGAGAGAGAGAGAGAGAGAGAGAGAGAGTTTTCACAAATCTTTAGTAATTGCTGCGGTTGCAAACCTATTAATAAAATATTTAAGTAGGGCATGTTGACGTGGAAGACAGAGAAATGTGAAATAATTTTAATGATTGAATATCAAACTGTAAAATAATAGACATGACAAGTAGAAAAGAGAACATTATAATTTTCTCAACTTCAGCTTTACTATTTACTTTTGTTTTGTAATAAAGTTTAAGAACTTTATCAACAAAATAGGTTTTAAATAAAATACAAACTTGATCAACCAACTAAGAAAACACAAATAATAAACATTTCGATACTAAAGAAATATAAGAGCATACGATAATAAGCAATAAGAAAATCAGGATCCCCGTTCAACTCAGAGTAAGGCCTGAGGGGTCCAATCGAAGTGCAAGTCGGTGGAACAATGTATTGCACTTGCAATTCTCTCTGCCTCGAAGATTGACGCTCGAGCGGTAAAGCGAAGTCAATTAAACAAGCTTGAGGATGTCGTTTGTGCTGTATTATTTACGCCAACGATTTGATTTCACAGTAGCATTTTTTTGTTAAGTTGAAGTGAGAGATTCCTGGAGTTGAGGCCCAATCTAATGCCTGATTCATAAAGCAAACAAAGCAGAATCTCTGGATAGAGCAGATTCTTTGGTTTTCAGTTTCAAAAAAAAAACCTAAAGAGCAGTTAATTTTTTTTTTACAAAAACAAGTGGGTGTTTTGATAACCCAATTTTTTATTTGAGTTTCCTTTTTGTGGTGGCGGTGGTGGGGCGTGGCTGGTGGCTGCCATCGCCGGCTGCCTGTAGTTGCCGACAGTGGTCGCCGGAGGTGGCCGACGGTGGTTGCCAGCCAACGGCGGTTGTTGCCAGAGGTGGCCTCAGGCCGCAGGCAGTCACCGACGGTGGTAGTCGGAGGTGGCTGTCGACGGTCAACGTTGAAGGGTGATGGTTTAAAAAAAAAAACTCATTTTTGAAGTTTTTAAAAACAGTCTTAATTTAAAAACTAGTTTTTAAACTGAAGGAAAAAAATATAGTTACCAAACGCGCTTATTTTTTTTTGTTTCCAAAACTTTAAAAAAAAAATTGAAAAAAAAAGCCCTGTCAAACGGGACCACAATTACCACGGTAAGATTGCTTTAAGAGTTAAGGACTACAAAAATTTGGAGTTCTAGAAGCCTATGGGAGGACCTAGATTTACACCCGTATGATCATGAAAGCCTTCGGCCAAAACAATAAGCATACTCTTGAAAAAAAATATTCTCATTCTACATCTTCCAAATGTGCCACTAATAAGAGGGAATAGGACGATCACTTGCATAAATGGTCATTCTTGAAGACGGATTTCAGAAGTCAACAACTAGAGATCCAAACCATAACATCCGCAGCATAGAGCAATCAAACAACATATGATCAACTGTTTCCTCATAGCCATGAGTGAACACGCAATCAGCAAATGGCCTCCATTTTGAGGGTAGAAGCCCTTTTTTTGGTAGGTAGCCTGTCTAGACATGCTTTTTTAACAGCAAACGATTCAATTAACCGACCGACAAAAAGCCCTAGGTGGGGTTGGACTAGTTTTATGCATAGAAAATACTTCACGGAGAACAACTTGGGCCTAGGTGGGCTTAAATGGCTAACATTTTCTTTTTTTAAATTATTTTTTTTTAATTAATTTTTTTATAAAATGTTAAGGGTGAGTAATGATGTTTTTGACTTATAATATTTTTTTATTAAATACCCTTTCAAATTAAAATGTTATTTAAAAATGAGGGAGTTTTTTTTAATTCTTATAAGATATCAAGTCAATTTCCTTAAAATATCCTTATTGGAATATATGTTTTGCTTAGAGTTAAGGATTGCTTTGACTTTTAATTAAATTTTTTTTTCATTAAATACCTATTTTAATAAGAGTGTGGTTAAAAAAAAAGGATATTTTTTTACTTCTCATACAATATCAAGCCTCTTTCGTTAAAATATCTTTATTGGAATATATGTTTTTGTTAGAGTAAAGAGTTGTTTTAATTTTTATTGAAAAAAAAGGAGAGGAAACCCTATGAAAATCCTTTAAAATAGCCCTTAAACTCCTGCATGCTCTCTAATTATTGAAAAAATTTCTATCAAACTCTACCGCCTCCCTTCACATTAAAACTAAAGTACCTTAGAGTTAAGGAGAGGAAACCCTATGAAAATCCTATAAAATCACCCCTGAGCTCCGGCATGCTCTTTAATTATTGAAAAATTTTCTATCAAAATCTACCGCCTCCATTCATGTTAAAACTAAACTACATTAGAGTTAGGAAATAACTTGCAGAGAACAAATGTTTTAATTTTGTAGTATTTCATATTTGTATGCTACAGATCTGAATAAATTTGCATGTATATAGACTTCAATATAAACATATTATTACATTTAAAATATCGCAAACATGAAGTCTAATTCTAGATTTGAATATGGACATATTGTTATAAGGAAGCTATCGTAAAACTGGAGTGTTTTAGGATTTTCTATATGCATATGTAATCCTGACTGGAGTTAAATGGCTAATCATCTTTTTTTTTTTCATACAAAATTAATGTCGATTAAGGGTATTTTTTACTTGAAACATTTTTTTCCCATCAAATACCATTTTGAATTAGAGTATTTTTTAAAAAAATAAAGATGTATTTAACTTCTCCTAAGATATCAAACACCTTTCCTTAGAATACCCATATAGGAATCTAAGCTTTAGTTAGAGCTAAGGGTTGTTTTACCTTTTGTAAAAAAAAAATAAATAAATCCTATGAAAACTTATAAAATACCCCTTGAACTCTTGCACGTTATTTGATTACAAAAACTTTCTATCAAAACCCGCCGCTTCCATTCACATTAAAGCTAAATACCTCAGAGTTACTACATTTTCTCGATCAATTCCGATTAATGAAAATAAATTGTAGAGAACAATGTTTTCTATAGCCTTTAAGAATAAACATAATCTATGTAAACTAAATTGAATATTTTATCAGAGATCCGATTCTTTTTTAATTTTGTATTACATATTTGTATGTTGATGTATATGCTACAAATCTCAATATATATATATATATATATATATATATATATATATATATATATATATATCATTGCTGGCCAGCACAAGTTGGTGCCGGTAGCAGGTATGAACGCTTTGTTTAATTGAGAATAGAAGGAACCTTCTGCCTTCAGTTCATACAACCCAAAGACTTGTCGAAATTAGTATTGCTGATTTTTACTAGCGGACGTGTATTCATTATGGTGCTAGTCTTATCAATTTGCTTACAACCAAATATAAGAGTGAAGAGGGCTGAGAGGAGAAGGTAGAAGGCGGGCATGGCCTTGGTTGGAGTGGACCTCATGAACGGCAAAATAGTTTCCATCCTAGAGAATGAAGCATCATTGCTTGGAAGTGTTTATGATGAACTCGATGAGCTCAAGCACGAGCTGAAGAGCATGAGATCCTGTCTTGAAGATGCTGATAGAAAGAGAGTCCTCACTCAAGGAGACAAATCGTGGGTAGAAGCTGTTACAGACATGTGCAACGCTGTTGAAGATATCATAGAGGAGTTCATCTATCACATGAACAAGCTAGAAAAGGGGGGTAAATTCACAAAGCATATCTAAAATTCTGTTTTTGGGAAGGAGTCCCTAAAACGATATCCTTGAGGTTTCTCAAACATTCTCATTGGCAGCATCGTTTACTTCGTTTTGTATTATGAGATGAACTATATTGCATTCCACATATTATATTTGAAAATGTTATTTTCACCCTTGAAGTATTTTCCACCCCTTCAAGTATGAAACACAAACTTATATTCTTGATACGGTAAATAACATGAATAAAGCGGGTATTGTTGCGTGATGGGCACAATATAAAAGATGCAGTGAAAATACTTAAAGTATTATGGAAGAGGAGGAAGTGGAGAGAAGAAACACTCAATAATATTTTTCACTGCTCAATCAGCACTTCTTTTATAAAACTCACTCATTCTTTCTTAGATTGATTCATCACATTACTAGGAGATGCTCCAATATATACTATTACAAAGAAAACTCTAAAACTTTACATTTAAAGACTCATTCATATCCTAAAGATAACTCCCCTAACCTTTCACTTTTCATTTTCTGATTTAATCACTCATAGGTTAGAATTAACTCCCGTAACATTTCACTTTTCATCTTCTGTTCATTGAATCAAGATTAACTCTCAACAGAAATAACCTCTACCACGTTAATTTCACGTTAATGGTAAAAGGAAAATAAATATACATACACGAAACACTCACAACAAAAAAGAATCTCTAAACAATAAACACTTAAATCCTAGGATTTCAAAATGAGGAAATTTTATAATGACGGGATTTCAAGATAAAGGAACTTTTGAAACACTCTATCCAAGCACACTCTAGAGGAAAAGAGAAAACAACACACACCGTCAATCAAGAGGTGCATTGCTTTCATTCTATTGATGATTTGATCAAACAAAGTGTTAATTATATTGGGGTTAATTCTATTTTTCTCCCTCGTAGTTTGCCATTTTTTAAAATTTCAGTCCTTGTACTTGTATATATGTTGAACTTGTCCTTGCACTGCACTTAACTACCATTTTAGTCTATTTGTTTGTTCTTCATGTTAAATTGAGGGTTAGATTGGTCATTTCATGCCTTTAAGCCAAGAATGACCCATGCCATCCACGTGACATACCTTCGCGCCCATGTTTGCGGCTGCAAATGACTGTTGCCATGCCATCACTGCCGCAAAACCCTTTAGTTGCTAGTGTTATAAAATTAATATAATATGACCACAACCACGTTTGGTGTAGGAAGGAAGCGACATCAAATAAACTTGAATCATTTTTAGTCTTCAATTGCATGAGATATGCAAAAGAATAATATGTCTATGTGTATTAGTTCTTGCATCACATCTATATTGAAGTTATATACTTGTGTGCACTTATACTTGCACATTAGTGTAAAAATACTTTGATTAAACGCTACTCATGTATGGCATTTATGAGTATATCAGTTGTACGTAAATGAAAATTTTATATTTAAAATTGAGTAGCAAGAAAAAATATTAGTCAAACTTTGAGTTTGTCTACCAAAAAAATAGGAGAATAACAATTTTTCTTGTGAATGGGATATAGAACAACAAAATATAAGGAATTAGATATTCACTCCAAACTTAGACTCTCTCAAAGTTCAAATGATTTTTAATGGCACGTGTCAATAACACGATTTGAATCCTTAAAAATAACAATAAGTCGAAAGTGTTCAAATGCTAAAATATATATTAGGAATTTTTAAGTTTTTCATTTTAATACTTTAACCAAATGTCACGTTGGTAACATTAAAAGCTTTTAGTGACATATATTAGGAGGGGTAGAGGGAGGGGGGTGGCCATGGTTCCCCTGGCCCTACATTAGTTCTGCCTCTGCTCGGCAACAATGCCTCCACATTCATCGCTGCTCCCCCTCCTAACCATCAATATCTGACATGCCAGCCATCACACTGCTGCCACACCTATCACCCCATCCCATTCCCAACCGTCACTGTCAAACACCACCACCCATCACACTACCTCCACACCAATCACCCTTTACCCTATTCCAATCGTCACCATCTAACACCACCACCCATGGCGCTGCCTTTGCACCCATCACCCCTCCCACTCCTAACCGTCACTATTTAACACCATCACCTCTTCCCACTCCTAACCGTCACCATCTAGCCCATCACCCGTCATATTGCATCCGCATGCATCACCCCTTCCCCCTCCCAACCATCACCATCTAACACCATCACCCACCTTTTGCCAATTGTCACCATCAATACTGCCAACACTAGCACCACCAGTCTGTCGCCGCCAACAATAACATTACCAATTCGCCAATACACACATAATAATAAATGGAATGAAAGTGAAATACTCAATCAAAAAAAAATATTAGAGGAAGAAGTAGGGCAGTGGCAGAGTGGTGTTACGATGGATAGGAGATAGTGATTTTGCGGTGCTTGTGGTATGGCAATGGCAAAAGTGAGGTTTTAGATGGAAGGGTTATTGATGGTGGTGGTGGTGGTGGAATGACGGTGGAGATGGTGATATGGGCTAATGGTGGTATATTTGATGGTGTTGTTTGGCTTGGCAGTGTAGTGGTGGTTTGCAATATCCCGCACTTTTCAAGCAATTTTAAATAACTATATGTGACTCAAAAAAAATTGGATGATGATTTTGAGCAATGCTCGGGTATTAGGAGCGTATCGAAGCTAAAAAATTTTTTGGGGTCAAAATATAATTTCTAAAACTTTTGTGGTAATTTTGGAAAACTTTGGGGGCAAATTTGTAATTTTTAAAAGTTAGGCATTATGTGTTAATTTTTGAGAAAATGGAGCATAACATGATGCCACCTCCTACTTTTAGAAGAGGTGACTAATCTGATTTAATTTTAAATTAATGGGAAATTAATTAAAAAGAAAACAAAATAAAGGAAGGAAATTCGAGGAAAAGAAAAAAAAAGAAATAGAAGAAGAACAGCAAAACAAAGGAAGACAACATAACACAGTAAAAAGAACAGGGATTCGGGTAGAGGGAGAGAGAGATTGGAGAAAAGTGGGGGTTTCTTCTCAAAAGGGTTAATCCATTTACCCCTTTGGTGATATTTAGTGTGTTAAAATTATGAACGTGTGTGTGTTCACAGTCGTGAACACTGCTCTTATTGTGCATATATACGTGTGTGTGTGTGTGCGCGCGCGCGTGAGTTCCAGTTTATGAATGTGTCTATATATATAGGGGTGGCAAGAGGTGTTAGTATGGGGTTTTAGTGTGTGAAACCGTATGACTACGTGTGTTTTTTTGTGTGTGCTTCGTAGTGTGTGTTTGTGTTCAGAGAGTATGTATATTCGTGTGTGTGTGTCCAGTGTATATGGTGTGTGTAATTTTAAGGGGTCGGGTGAGTATACACGGCGTGGGTGTGTTCTTTGTATATATATGTGTAGGGTTATTGAGTGTTTTCAGCGTGTAATTGTGTGTGCTTTGTATGTGAAGTGGGTATTTGTGACTGTGCAGTGTGTGTGTGTGTGATGAATTGTTTGTGGTTTATGAGTATTATATGTGTTAGAGTGTGTGTTTAGGTTTTTTAAGGTGGGTTTATGTATGGTAGAGTGTGTGTTTGTGAGCAGCGTGAGTGTGTGTGCAAGTGGGTGTTCTCGGCTGAAGGAAGGAGGTGAAGACTATGTGTGTTTAGGTGAATGTGTGTGGCTTATTTGAATAGTAACCGTAATTTTCACTAAAGATATGACATTCTTTAGACAATTTATTCAATAATTTTTTAAAAATAGTTTTGCTCAGAATTTACAAAGTTCAAAATAGTGACCCCTGATAACTTTATGAGACGTACGTTGTGAAAAATTTTGGAATTTTTCTGTGTCCTTGAAGGATGCTAAATTAGGGTATCAATTAAAAGAAATTCCAGATTTATTTAGCATACCGAATCAATTTATTTTAACTTTACAATTTTAGAAAAACCTTATTTTACTGAGATGTTCAATTTCCTAAAATTTCGTGCTATTCTAAGGTTAATAACTATTTTTAGCATAGCCGACTTCTAAGCGTTCGGTCTGAACACCAATTCGGGAACTTTTGGCAAAATTATCTTAAAATACTTTTATTAAGCTTAAAAATGACTTCGAGATGCTTAAATAGTTTTAATGTGTTTTTTGAGACTTTTCCGGTGTAAGAATTCCCATGGAGTATTTTGGTAATTTGCCACACTCAAGGGATGTATTTTGGTAATTTTACATGTAAAAGGTACTTTTGGGTAAATTCACATATGGTAGGGATATTTTAGTATTTTAGTTACGGGAAGGCTATTTTTGTAATTTAAGTATGAGAGGGGTGCTTTTGGTAATTTTACACATAAGGGGTATTTTGGTAATTTTACATACTAGGTGAGGGGCTGTTCTATGGAATGCGTGAGTCAATATTGAATTCATAATATCATAGTATATACTCTATACTAATAATTGGAATATTTTGTTTAAGTTAAAGTAAAAGACAATCCTATTAGACTAACTTAGCTTCGGATTCAGGTAAGGATTTCTATTCAAACCCCGGGTAAGGATTTCTATCCGAACCCCTATTTTGGATAACTCGTATTCGTAAGTATTCTTTTGATATGCTTATGGCCATTGTCGAACACTGAAATTTGCATTGATATTAGCACGTTATTAGTAAGAAAACCCCAACATTGAACCTGAATCGGTTATTTAAAAATCTTAATGCTCGCTTGTTATTACATGCTGAGCAAATTTGATAATTTTTTACGTTCTTTCTTCGGAATTACTGTGCCTAAATTTGATAACTGTTCGTATTTATTCTTGCTATTTGTTTGTGGTTACTCTAGAATTATGAGTGATGAATCATATCACCATACTTAATTGTCATTGAAACCTTAATTGATATTGGTTATTTGAATTCATGTTGATGCTCAATTTTATTGCATGTCAAGCATTGAATTTCTTGATGATTCTATGATTGTTGTTTTAGTGTGGGCTTGGAGATATGTTCTGTAGGGAGGCGTTATATGGTTTGTTCCTACGTAGAATGCAGGTTAGTACCTAAATGGACTAGATATCATGCATGTCTACACCATATTGTCCATTGCCTGAATGTCATTGCATATTGTGCATTGCCTTAATGGTCTTGCCTTTGCCCAGGATCATTTTCTTTCTGAATTTGTACACACTGTGTCTTACAATGACTGTTTTGGAAATGACTGTCTCAAACGATTTGTGCTTGTTTGACACCCCTCCCCAGATTGTCTTTGAACTCGTTTTAAAATCTTTTGAAAAATCATCTTTATATTTAAGAATGATGGCTTTGAAAATGATCTTCAAATGATCGTTTGGTATCTATTTATGATTACTTAGGATCGTTTTTGAAAACATCATCAAACTATCTATGATTGTTTGAAATATTTTAAAAATTATCACTAAGTGGACGACCTTATTGAGCTTTCAAAAGCTTACCCCTCGTTTGACTTCCTTCTACAGGTAACAATCAACTATATCATGCTCGGGATTGGGTCTAAAGACTACGTGACATTCCGAGGAGCCCACCACAACTGTGTAGTAAGACCCCTGAGTGGATTAACACTGTTAGCTTGTCGTTCTATAAAGAACCTAAATGTTAATAGTTTAAGTTTAAGCTGTTCTTTTTGTAATCTTGTATTTTGTTAACAATTTGAGTTAATGTCTAGTTAGATACTCTGAAATATGTGTCGGTAAATATGATTTTACAGGTTTGATATGATGTGGTAGGTTAACGCTCCCGGAGATCGGGGCGATGGAGCACCAGATTTTTGGGATGTACATGGTTGGCTTGGTGGTGGGTGCTAATTGTGCTGGTAAAGTGGTGGTGGGCTTGAGGTGGTGGCTGCAAGGATGGAGAAGAGAGGGAAGAGAAAGTGAGGGGAAAGCCAGAAGAGGGGGAAAGGCAGAAGAGGGAGAAAGGGATGAGACAGAGGTGGATGCTTTAAGGTGCCTGTAATTGAACAAAATACCTCAAGTTTATAGTAAAAATGCTAGCGGAGGGACTAACATGGTAACAGAGCGTAGTACAAGGACAAGTTTCAAGGATTTAGAAATACAAGCACTAAAATAGAAAAAGGAGCGAAGTACAAGGGAGAGAAATGAGATTACCCTAAATGTTAATGTATCGCATAAGAATTGGCAATCTCAGCTAGCTTTAATCAAACAATATAATAAAGTTGGAAGTCTTAAGCCCAAAATGAGTTATCATTTTAACTCTCTGTCAGCCTTATCAAATATTGGAATTAGTTTTGGGATTCAATTGCATCTATAGTTGGTCGCTGGTCGCTAAATCACGATGATGTTCTTTCCTCTCTTCCGAGCACTGCAGTCCTCTGATCTGGGTGCTTGTGTTTGCTCAAGGTTTTGGTGCCTGACATCCACCTTTAATGTGCACGCTCGCAGGCTGTGATCGGTGGTGGTGGTGGGTGGTTGGCACTTGGGATGTGGCCGAAGGGACGGTACATGGGTTGAAGAAGTGAAAAATCGAAAAAGGAAAAAAAAAATCAGACCTGGGCAGACGATTTTGCCCCCAATGGTTGTCGCCGAAGTTAGGAATTTGAACGGAAGTACTTCGTAATGACAAATTAGAACATCTGAATTCGAACGTGTAAAAACTGAAAATATGGATCCTTAGCTTGTGAGCAAGGAAATTGGACTCTTGAAAAATAATCTCATTTCTCATCTTCAAAATGTGTCACAGAAAAGAGGAAATAAGGATGATCTTTAGCATAAAAGGTACTTCTTGAAGATGGGTTTCAAAGGTAAACTAGAGATCCAGGTGAGAAATGAGGGGGGATAGCATTCTTTTTTCAAACTTGAAGCCATGGGAGGATCCAAACCATACCATCCGCAGCATAGGACAATCCAACAGCATATGCTTGACTTTTTCTAATGGCCATGAGTGAACACGCAATCGGCAATTGACCCCCTTTTTTTTTTTTTGCGTAGAAGCCTATCCATGCCGCAGAAAGATGATTTTTAAACAGCAAAAGATTCAATTAACTGACCCTGCCAACTTCAATGTTTGAAACAAGGGGTGGGGTTGGACTCGCTTTCTGAAACTAGAAAATACTTGACCGAGAGCTAGGTTCAAAGCTGGAGCTAATATAATATATTTGTCATTGCTGGCAAGCATTGGTTGGTGCCTGTCGCAGGTATGAACTCGTTGTTTGACTAAGAATAGAGGAACCTCGTGCCTTCAGTTCATACACGAGAGAGGCTGGTTCACACGATCAAGAAAAGGCATCAGTTGAGCCGTGATCAGCTTACCATACATTTATGAAACTTATATGTAGTGTAAACCATTTTCCGGCTGTAATCCCACCTGAAATTAGCCAGTAGGCACAAAATCTGGAGCCACCGTGCTGATTTTTACTAGCAGAAGAGTATTCTTTGGCTGCTAGTCATATCAATTTGCATACAACCGTATAGAAAAGTGAAAAGGGCTAAATAGGAGAAGGTACAAGGTGGGCATGGCTTTGGTTGGAGTGGACCTCATGATCGGCAAAATAGTTTCCATCCTAGAGAATGAAGCATCATTGCTTGGAGGTGTTTATGATGAACTCGATGAGCTCAAGCGGGAGCTGAAGAGCATGAGATCCTGTCTTGAAGATGCTGATAGAAAGAGATTCCTCACTCAAGGAGAGAAATCGTGGGTAGAAGATGTTAGGGACATGTGCAACCCTGTTGAAGATATCATAGAGGAGTTCATCTACCACATGAACAAGCCACAAAAGGGGGGTAATAAATTCACAAAGCATCTCTACCGGACAGTAAAGTTCCCAGAGAATCTGCTGGAGATGCATCGAGTGGCTTCCCGGTTGCAGGTCATCAACAAGAAGCTCAAGTCCATTCCGGAGAGAAGGCAGCGTTACCTCGTCGATCCGGTTCAAGTTACAATCTCCAATGATAACCATCGAAGGGTGCAAAACGACAGCGAGGCTTTACTTTTTGCTAAGGGTGACCATCTAGTAGGGATAGAAGACGATGAACGTCTAGTGGTGAAGTGGTTGACTGATGAGTACCCTGGGCGCAGCGTTATTTCGGTTGTAGGAATGGGTGGTTCTGGTAAGAGCGCTCTTGCTGCTAAGGTCTACAAAAACCAAATCATCAAGCAACATTTTGAGTGCTATGCTTGGATAGTTGTCTCCCAAAAGTACGTCATTGAGGACATATTCAGACGCATGATTGAGGAGTGTTATGGCTCCAAAAATGAGAAAGTTCCTGCAGATTTGAGCGCCATGAGGTACAAGGAGCTGCTCAGGGTGCTTGTAGATTACTTGGCTCCAAAGAGGTACATTGTTGTAATTGATGATGTGTGGGATAGAAACCTGTGGAGCGATATTAATGTGTCACTCCAAGATGAGGGACGAAGAAGTCGGGTCATACTCACGACTCGAAAAGAAGAAATAGCTTCATCTTCTTTTGGAGTTAAAAGCTATGTTCACTACATCGAACCATTAAAGCCTAGTGATGCGTGGGATCTCTTCTGTATGAAAGCATTCTCAAGTAACTCTTGTCCTGAAGAGCTTCAACACACAGCGACCAAACTTGTTAGGAAGTGTGGAGGACTACCTCTTGCACTTTTGGCTCTCGGCGGTGTCATGTACTCAAAGAAAACATCATCAGAGTGGATTGATTTCATTAGTGGCTTGAACCAGGAACTGAGAAATAACCCTGGCCTAGAAGTAGTCAAGGGTATTTTGTTCCTCAGCTTCAGTGATTTGCCATACCAACTAAAACGCTGCTTCTTGTACTGCTCTATATTTCCAGAAGATTACCAAATGTATCGAGGGAAGCTCGTTCGATTGTGGATGGCAGAAGGTTTCATTGAGCACGATAAGGCTAAAACGCCTTTCCGATTAGCAGAAGAGTATTTCATGGAACTTGTTCATCGAAGCATGCTTCAAGCAGTAACGAGGAGCCACACAGGAAGGCCAAAAAATGCCAGATGCACGACTTGGTGCGGGAGCTTGCTATCTCGATGTCGGAGGCAGAGAAGTTCAGTGTCGTGTACACTGGAGAAGGAAGTGACGAAGAGGTCAGTACAGCACCTCGGTTGTCTATTCAAACAACGTCCAGAGAGATAAAATCCATCACAGGCCTGGCAAAGGTTCGATCTCTCTTTGTGTTTCTTGCGAACTTGATCCCTCCATCTTCTGCTATTACTTTACCAACTGGGTTGAGATTGATCAGAGTCTTGTATCTAGAAGATGTACCGATGGAGAAATTGCCTGAGGAAATCGGTGACCTTTTTAATTTTAGCTACTTGAACTTGAAAAGAACCAAGTTGAAGGAGCTTCCAAAATCCATAGGAAGGCTCAGCAATCTACAAACTCTAGACATTAGGAACACCAAAATAGACTTGGCACCAAAGGGGATTGGAAAGTTGGAAAAGTTGCAGAATTTATATGCATATCATGACAATCCTAATGTCGATGATTTCTGCTTTATTTCCGGCATAAAATTTCGATCAAGTATCTGCAAGCTAAAGAGCTTGAAAGTCTTCAACTGTGTCACAGCAGAACCAAATTTGTTGAAGCAACTGAGGAACATGACGCAGCTTATAAGCTTTGGCATAACAAACGTGAGAAAAGAAGATGAAAAGGATCTGTGCATCGCCCTCCAAAGTATGTCTCTCCTTCGCAATTTATTTGTGATGGTTGTCGATGAGGAGGAGTACCTAGGAATGAATTCACCCTCTTTTGCTCTTCCTGGCCTTAAAAATCTTGTTTTGGTAGGAAAACTTGAAACCGTACCACGTTGGTTTGGCTCACTTCAGAACCTCACAAGTCTGTATTTGCATTTGTCTAAGTGGATTGAAGATCCACTTCCTCACATTCAAGTACTGGCCAATTTAGGGGAACTTGCACTTCTCAATGCATATGCTGGACGCAAATTGTGCTTCTCGACAGGGTTCAATAAACTAGTACATCTGTACTTTCGCAGTCTATCACAGCTACAAGAGATAATTATAGACAAGGGTGTAATGCCAGGTCTACAGAGAATTTATGTAGGGAACTGCTCGGAGTTAAGGATCCTGCCTCGAGGTATTGAGTATCTTACCAGTCTTGAAAAATTAGATTTGGTATCACCTGTGTCAACAGAGCTTTTGGATAGCATACGAGATGAAGATAGTGTGGACCGCCCAAGGGTTCGACACATACCTGAGATAAACCATTTCTTTGAATCAGCCTCTGGGATATCTCATGAAAGCTTGTCCGGGTTGGACTTCAAGAAGGTGAGAAAATTTATCAGCTTGCTCTGTTTATGGTTTGTATTTCCAATGTCTGGTGCGAATTGAAGAAATTTATCGTTAAGATTATTTGCTGACTTTTTTTTGGTCCGCTTATGAAAGGATAATGCAAACCTCTATAAGCTGTACGTGAAGACGTCATTGAACTTGGGGGTGGAAAGGTTGATGTGAACAAGATCTAGGAAAGATATTGACTTGTGAAAGGATGGCTGTTTTTGTGCGCCTCTATGATGCAATGAGCCTCTGTGTGGGCCATGTGGCCGGTGTTGGCTCATACTTTGTATATCTCTTTATGATCACATCACATAGAGTTGTTTGTTCTTTGGATTGGATAGAAAATTTACCCGTTTCCTTTCCATGTTTTAATAAGAAATCTTCTCCGGAACCGTTTTCAATTAGAATGCAATACTTTGTTTTCAGATGAACAGTTGTTTTGCAATTCATGTCTTTTTTTTTTCTTTTTTTTCTGAGAGGATGGAAACCAAAGTAATCTGTACAAACTGTTGATATCATTTTTAGGGAGTAACTATTTTCTGGAAACACGTAAAGAGAGCGATGCATAAAAAGGTTAAGGGGGGGGGGGGGGGGGGGGGGGGATGGATTAACCAAAAAAAAAGAAAGAAAGTTACATCCAGTCATGGCCTTATTCCCTAACGGTGGATTGGTACTTCCAGGAGTGTTTCCGGATTGCTGATTCAAATTATAGAATTCAGATGACCCATATCTTTAATAGAGATCTATACGAATTTGACTCACCAAATGTGCAATATCTTTAACAGAGTTTCAAACAGCTGAAGCAATTTTAATTCCTTAATCAAAAGGGATAAGGATAAAAATGTACTACCAATTAGCATGTACCACCTGTTCTCCGGGCTAGTCATGTGTGACTAAGGCTATTCTAGTCCTTTTTATACGTCACATAGGTCACGCTGGACTTCGATTCTAACCCCGATGGAGATGAACCGGGCAGTACACTCTTATATGGTAATTATCATTGAGGTAGTCCAGTTCAACAATGCACAATTGTAGGATCAGGATCCTCTGCTGTAACTATGGGTTACAGCAGGGGTGTTGTCCCCATTGTTGTGAGAGGGGGAAGAGAGAGAGGGGGGTGCAAACCATGGTTACCCCCTATCTCCTTCCCTCTCTCACAACAATGGACAGCAGCCCTGCTGTAACCCATGGTTACAGCAGGGGATCCTGATCCACAATTGTATCTTCCCCTTGTGGCGGACCGCCTTAAAAAATTCTCCGTTCGGACCCGCGAGAGGTCCCAAGAGAAATTCGAGGTCTACATCTTATTTTATGGAAATGAAAAAAGAAAAATAAGAAAAAATAAAAAGACTCTAAAACACCAAAAGCTTCTGATCTACGGAAATCATAAATGATAGGTTCAGAGATTAAGTTATAGGGCGGGAAGGTGTTAGGCACTCGTCTTACCTTTTCAGTCTCTACTTTGTTTTTATTGAATTTTTGGCCTCAAGACATATAAAATAAACCCTAAGTTAACATATAGTTTTGGTATGAATTAAAAAACTGGGATCAAACGGCCTAGGTACCCACTCAGACAAATTAGGATCAAAACCAGCGTAATATATTCGACTTGAACCCTATTTGAGGCAACCTAAACTTTGGTCTTTGACATGAAACTAAATAGATTTGAAAAGACTTTTTTTTTTGTAAAAACTTGTTTTGTAAACCCATATAAGCCCAAAGAGCCAGCTCGGGCCTTTTGGGCTTTTCAGGAAAACGGGTTGTGCCGGGCTATGGTCATGGAGAAATGGGCCGGGCTTGGGCCGGGCCACCTCAAGAATATGGGGGCCCGGTCCTAGTCCAAGCCCTTGGCCCAAATTTAAGGGTCAGCTTGGGCCAAGCCTGAGCCCTAATAAAAAAATTATTTTTATTCTTTTTTTGATTTGCGGTGAAATTAAATTTAAGATAAATTTGTTCATAAGCCCTCTTCCTTTAATCCGGGCTTGGGAACAGTTTCTTGTAAACAAGGAGGCGATGTTAGGTATATATAAAGGATTAATTTTTCAAAAAAGAGTGAGGAAAAATATCTATTTTGCTTGTAAAAAGTCACATTCTACTGTAAATACACTTAATTTGTTTGAAAATAATCAACGGCGAAAATGTAAACTATATATTGAGAAATAATTACTTCTAAGAAGTTGAGAAAAGAAAAAGAAAAGGAAATTACCTATCATATGGACGATCTTCAACGCTTGAATTGTTACTCTGCCTATCGTCAAGTGGTTTATCTTGCTCCCGGTATTTTGTATCAAGATAATCCTTCCAACATATACATAACTCGAGTAACTTGGGGTTAAGACAACTCCTTCTGTCATCCAAAACATTCTCGCTCGCTGGAAAACACGGCTGTTCTGAAGCAACCGTGAAGGCTTGCACCGGTAGTACATACTGGGCAAATTAGCATGAAGCTTTATAAATTTTTGCATTATGTTTTCAAAAGTTAACAAATCAAAATTCATTTGCTCATCCATTGAAAGTGAAGATTAATGATCAGTATTTGCATATAAATCAATTTCTCTAAAAGGTGAAAAAGAAGACGAACTTGTAGAACTAGATGTAGCTTGCACTCTTGTTTGTTTTGCCACTGCATGTTCAATGCCCTCAAGAAATGACTCATAATATTTTTGACTGCTCAACGATTAGCTCGCCAGCGCACGTAAGTGGAATTTTGATCTATGTTGTAAAGATCTTCAAATGACTTACTCACACTTTTTGTAAGCTCGGTTATCTCGGCTGTCGGGTAGCACTTTTTTTAGATATCTCTACTATTAAGCCATGCACACCATGCAACTTGACCCTAGGATCCAAAGTAATGGCGACACAAAAACAAGAGGCAATTCCTTCCAATATTTATTAAATTTAATGTATGTTCTACTATATCCTGAAAGAGTTTTATATATCTCAATTTCTCTAAAATGTCAGTAATTTTTAGAATTTTTAATACAAGAATAGGGGATGTGGGACACTACGTACCAGACAATCGAACGGTAGACGTGTAAAATACCTCAAAATTTTCAATAAGGTGTGTAGGCATCTGCCATTCGTCGGGAGTTGGCAAGCCTTGTAGGAACATGGTTAGTAGGCAGTGAATAAACACTTGTTTGTATAACATAACATGTAAAAACATTTTATATGCGGAGTTCCACTTATGAACGACATATGCAATTGGTTACCTACAAGGCAAACTATATTAACCGCACAAAGTTTTAAATTCTTGTATTTTCAGACCCGAATAATTAATAAACGTCGCCATACCCCTTATTTTTGTGGAGAATATATCCTACAACAACTAAACCATCTTCAACAATTAAATTTATTATACGGCAAACACATTTAACATGAGAAAAATTACCATCTAATAAAGGTCAAAGGTTCGCCTTTAAGTCTTGAACATCAGTTATATTATTAGAAGCATTATCAAAACTGATACTCATAATCTTGTCCGTTAATTTAAACGTGTTACATACTTGGCATATAATATCAGTAATTTGAAATGCATCATGCAGATAGGGAAATAGTTCAAAAGCGAAGATTCTCGTGTTCAGAACTCAATCAGAATAATCAATCTAATATGCCCTCATATTAGCATAATTAACTAGAGTAAAATGAGATTTCTAAACATCAGACGTAAGACTAACTCTACCATCAAATTTATCAAAATAATCAATCAAGTGTCCTTAGTAGCATTATGCTATCTAAGTGCATCAGACCTAGTTATGTTTATAGAAACCTTTTTATACAAAGGTTGTACGTAATTATTTATATATATAGAGTACTAATCATTATCAGCAAAATTAAAGGCTTGTTCATCGTGAATAATAAATTCTGTAAGACTGTTTCTTTGGTCTTGCTGATTATAAGTAAAACTTACCGTCAAAAGATAACTGGATTTGGCTAGAATCGACATGGCATTGATTAGTTGCACATGTCGGGTAATGCCATCGATTGTAATATAGTCAAAATGATTCCAACACTTAGCTTTATTTTATTCCCCCCCCCCTTCCCCGCGTTTGATTCCGACTTGACTAGAATCAAACGGATTGTTTGGTCCTTCATCATGATGACCACTCATCAAGATAAAATTTTGCCTTGAAGTAGTAGTGTCGCCAACCGAGCTGCATTCTTGACTAAAACACTGGTAATCTTGTGAAGGTGTATATTTAAAATCTGGAATGTTTTGGTTTAATTAGAAGGTGTGACATGTCGTGTAAGTTGCTCCATGAACATTCACATTTTCTTATTTCTAATTCAGTAATCTCAAAAATTATTTATCAATTAAACTATTATTTCTATATTTTAATTACTTTTAAGAGTTAAGTCATATTTAGTTTGATTCTTTTTTAGTTTACACTTAATGGTGTGTATGATTCCGAATTTAGAAGTTGATGTCACACAATATAATAAACATTAATTTCTTAAGCAAATTACCATGTTGGTGTTTTAAAATATTTTTAAAAATTAAGTCATATTCTCATTGTATATTATTTTCGTAAATAAAAATGAAAGATCTTTATTTCTAAGTCATATACACTTCATTTCTATTTTTGTTTGCATGTATTGATGTATATGATTCTCAATTTAGAATTTGAGGTTAATTTTGTGACACATCATCATATTTGTTTTCAAGTGCTTTTTCTTTTTTTATCCATATTTATCAAAATTACACATGCATCATGATTATTTACTTCAATTTATTATTAAAAAAATTAGTAGCTATTATTACCATAATTTTAGTTTACGTAGTATGATAAAAAAAAAACCCCAATTCTACACCTTTTAAAACTCTGCCTAATCAATGTATCAACATATTAGGACTTAATTTTAAGTCATGTCACTTTGTAAATTAATTTTGAAAGATCTTAATTTGAGAATTATTTATCTCTGACTTCTTACATGATTTAGTGTATACGATTCCCAATTTAAAATTTGAGGTCAATTTTGTGACACATCATCATGTTTGTTTTTGGGTCTTTTCACCACAAGAAAAAAGGTTTTTAGTGACGGAAATTTCCGTCACTTAAAAAGAAATTTCCGTCACCAAAAGTTTTAGTAACGGAAAATTCCGTCACACGTTTCCGTAGCGTAAAGTTTTGTCACTAAAAATTTAGTGACGGAATTTAGTGATTCCGTCACGCAACCGGCGACGGAATGGAGGATTACCTCTTGCACTTTTGGCTCTGGGCGGTGTCATGTACTCGAAGAAAACATCATCAGAGTGGATCCATTTTAGTAGTGGCTTGAACCAGGAACTGAGAAATTACCCTGGCCTAGAAGTAGTCAAGGGTATTTTGTTCCTCAGCTTCAGTGATTTGCCATACCAACTAAAACGCTGCTTCTTGTACTGCTCTATATTTCCAGAAGATTATCAAATATATCGAGGGAAGATTGTTCGACTGTGGATAGCAGAAGGTTTCGTTGAGCACAATAAGGCTAAAACGCCTCTACGGTTAGCAGAAGAGTATTTCACAGAACTTGTTCAACGAAGCATGCTTCAAGCTGTAACCTGGAGCTACACAGGAAGGCCAAGAAAATGCCAGATGCACGACTTGGTGCGGGAGCTTGCTATCTCGATTTCGGAGGCAGAGAAGTTCAGTGTGGTGTACAATGGAGAAGGAAGTGACGAAGGGGTCAGTACAACACCTCACTTGTCTATTCAAACATCGTCTAGAGAGATAAAATAAGTCACAGGCCTAGCAAAGGTTCGATCTCTCTTTGTGTTTCTTGCTAACTTGATCCATCCATCTTCTGCTATTACTTTACCAACTGGGTTGAGATTGATCAGAGTCTTGTATCTAGAAGATGCACCGATTGAGAAATTGCCTGAGGAAATCGGTGACCTCTTTAATTTGAGCTACTTGAAATAAACCGAACCAAGTTGAAGAAGCTTCCAAAATCCATAGGAAGGCTCCGGAATCTACAAACTCTAGGCATTAAAGACACAAAAATAGACGTGGTACCTGATGGGATTGGAAAGTTGCAAAAGTTGCAGAACTTACTTGCATATCGCGACAATCCTAATGTCGATGATTTCTGTTTTATTTCCGGCATAAAATTTCCGTCAAGTATCTGCAAGCTAAAGAGCTTGAATGTCTTTAAAAACTGTGTCACAGCAGAACCAAATTTGTTGAAGCAACTGAGGAACATGACGCAGGTTATAGGTTTTGGCATAACAAATGTGAGAAAAGATGATGGAAAGGATCTATGTATTTCGCTCCAAAGTATGTCTCTCCTTCGCAATTTATTTGTGATGGTTACCGATGAGGAGTACCTAGAAATAAATTCTCCTGCTTTTGCTCCTACTGCCCTTAAAAATCTTGTTTTGGTAGGAAAACTTGAAACCGTACCACATTGGTTTTGCTCACTTCAGAACCTCACAAGTCTGTATTTGCATTTGTCTAAGTTGATTGAAGATCTACTTCCTCACATTCAAGGATTGGCCAATTTAGGGGAACTTGCACTTATCAAAGCATATGCTGGAAGCAAATTGTGCTTCTCGACAGGGTTCAATAAACTAGTACATTCGTACTTTCGCAGTCTATCACAGCTAGACGAGATAATAATAGAGAAGGGTGTAATAATGCCAGGTCTCCAGAGAATTTATGTAGGGAACTGCACGGAGTTAAAGATGCTGCCTCGAGGTATTGAGTATCTTACCAGTCTTGAAAAGTTAGATTTGGTATCACCTGTGTCAACAGAGCATTTGGAAAGTATAAGAGATGAAGATAGTGTGGACCGCCCAAGGGTTCGACACATACCTGAGATATACCATTTAGCCTCTGGGATATCTCACGACAGCTTGTCCGGGTTAGACTTAAAGAAGGTGAGAAATTCATCAGCTCGCATAATGTCTGGTTCAAATTGACGAAATTCATCGTTGAGAATATTGCTGACTTTGGCTTTTTTTTCCCCGTCTGTTCATGACAGGATCATGTGAACCTCTCTAAGCTGTACGTGGAGACGCCATTGACCTTGGGGGTGACGCAATTGATGTGAACAGAATCTTGGGATATATGAACGTTGCTGGTTTATTGTCTTTTTTACCTCTATGATACACTGTGCTCGGGGCCGTTGTTAGCTCATGCTTGGTAAGCTCTTTGTGATCACAGTGAGTTGTCTATCATTTGGATAAAAGGTTTGCCCGTCTCCTTTTCATGTTTTTTGAAGAAATTTCCGGGGGTAGAGATAGGCTTAGTACAACCTTTTAATGAAGAGGGGCAAAGCCGCTCCCGAGACAGTACCGAGAGCCAAAGTACATTTATCCCTACGTATAAGCCAAAAGAAGCCTAATCCTCCTAAGAGCGCTAGGCAACCCCGTGAACCCAATTTTAACCGAATCAATGCCATCCATTTTAATATCCAACTTAGTCTCAAACAAAAATACAACAACTTTCTTGACCGTCCCAACTTGGTTGGCAAGGTCGAGAATTCCTAAGGGACTACGAAGCCTCTAGCAATTCCATTCTAGCATTTTCATGGCGATCAGCGGGGTTGCTTCGCGACCTCCACCACTGGTAATTCATCTTATATAGGTAAAACTGAGATGAATCTTATGCTCACCTCCAATTTCAATAAGCCTTCTTTCTAATTCTTCCTTAGAGTTGCAGCCATGATGTATTGGAGGAACCACTTCCTGTGCTTTCATACCCAATTCCTTTTCCTTTGGTTTACTTTCATTTGTCTCATACCCAGTTGATTTTGCGCAAATATTTTCTGGACCCGTTTAATTGACACAATCCACGGGCTACTTTCTCTTTATCAATTGCCACATCAATGAGTCTGCCCATCTTATCCACAGCTCGTTTACCCACCTTGCGATTGCTGGCACAGAGTGGAAGATTAAAGACGTTGTACCCAAAACTCAACCTCATTTCATTGTATTCAAGATGGCTGAATCACGGCATCAAACTACTTGGATAGCATCAAGTACTTCTCAAACTAAAGGAGAATAATCTCATATTAGCTTGATTTTAGCTTGATTAGCTTGATTTTCGGATCTAAATTAACTTGATTCTTGGATCTAGATTAGCTTGATTTTAGGTTCTAAACTGATTGTTGTGTAGTATATAAAGGCATGCTTTGCCATTCTGTAAAGACACACCAATGAATACAATTCTTCATTTCTTTATGGTATCAGAGCCATCTTTCTAGCATAGGCATTTCTTTTCAATTTCTCAGTCATGGAAGACGAATCTGCAAGTTATGTTCATGGGGGTTTGGCGCCCGTTGCGAATGTTCAAAACATCGCAATTGACACCAAATCTCC
Source organism: Escallonia herrerae (assembly GCA_033070095.1). NCBI lineage: Eukaryota > Viridiplantae > Streptophyta > Magnoliopsida > Escalloniales > Escalloniaceae > Escallonia > Escallonia herrerae. Next base: position 217,614 of record JAVXUP010000626.1, on the reverse strand, counting down.
GTTCTACTTGCATCCGTCTGATCATCCAGGCTTGATCTTCGTTACACAACCTCTAAGTGAAAATGGAGAGAACTATTTCACTTGGAGACGTAACATGTTGACGGCGCTCCAATCCAAAAATAAGGCAGGGTTCGTCGACGGGTTGATAGCAAAACCCGATGTTCATTCCAGGGATTTTCAATCATGGATCCAGTGTAATGCAGTGGTCAAATCATGGATCGTCAATTCTCTTTCTAGAGAATTACAAACTAGTGCCGCACATGCAGACACTGCAAGTGAAATTTGGTGCGATTTTGATGAACGATTTACTCAGGGCATTGCACTTAGAGTGTATGACTTGAAGCGATCTATTGCTCTACTACAACAAGAGAAATCTGCTATTTCTACATACTATGGTAAGTTAAAAGGTGTGTGGAATGAATTACATAATCTTAGACCTATACCTGTATGTACTTGTGGTGCCGGAAAGAAAATGCAGGAAATGCGAGAAGAAGAGAAAGTCTTCGATTTTTTGATGGGATTGGATGATACTTACAAGACGGTGCGATCCCAAATCCTGAGCATCGATCCATTGCCAGGACTTGGGAGAGCATATGCCGTGGCTGCCCAAGAAGAAAAACAGCAAGTGGTCGCTGCTGCGCATGTCCCTACTATCGAGGCCACAACTCTATTGGCTAAAGCACCACATATGCGGCATGGAGGTGACCAGAAAATTGACCGGCGTGGTGAAAATTCTGGAGAAAGACGGCATGGTGGATTACACTGTACCCAGTGTAATCGATCCAATCACTCTAGAGAGAACTGTTATGAGATCATCGGATATCCACCTGGATGGAGAAGACCCAAACCAAGAGGAGGAAATCAGCCATGGCTCCGCGCATCCGGAGGCACAACATCATCGGCGGCAATTGCCCAGCCGTTTGCAGCTACTGCCGACGCATCCGCACCATTTCCAAATCACAGCCCTGCATATCAACCATGGTCGCGCACTGCCGGAGACACAGCACCAGCGACAAGGGTTTCACAATAATTCGTTGCCACATCTGACGAGTCTGTGTCATTTCCAAGCTTCACACCCAGTGAAATGCAAAGACTTACTGATCTTTTGGGCCGCCAATCAGGACCCACTAATGGGCCTTCTGCAAATATGACCTCACAAAATATATCTAGTAAGCCAGACTCGTGGATTATTGATACAGGGGCCACGGATCATATATCATGTAAACTTGATACTATGTCCGATGCTTATACAAATCCAGGTGTACCCCCGGTTCAAATTCCCAACGGTGATACCGTCCCAGTTCATGCTTTGGGACGAGTAAATCTTGGCCCCAATTTGCATCTCGAACAAGTTTTGGGAGTGCCTAATTTTTGTTTTAACCTATTATCAGTCAGTAAATTGACTCGAGATCTCAACTGTGTTCTAATTTTTGGATCTGAATTTTGTGTGATACAGGACTTACTCTCGAGGAAGCCGATTGGAGTAGGTAGAGTGCGAAATGGCTTATATCATTTGGAACCAACGAGGGCGGGGAAGGCGCTTCTGTCAAAAGGACATAACACTGCGGATTTATGGCACCGTCGTTTAGGGCATCTACCAATGAACCGTATCTCGCTGGTTTCCAACTTACCTGTTACTTTCAATTCGCCAAAACTTTTATTTTGTGATGCTTGTTGCAAGGCCAGACAAACTAGATTGCCTTTTCCACATAACAAAAATAAATCGATGCACAACTTTGATTTAGTCCATTGTGATATATGGGGTCCATACCGTACTAAATCTCATTCTGGGTCACATTATTTTCTTACGATTGTTGATGATCATAGTCGAGCCACATGGGTCTTTCTCATGAAGTTTAAGTCCGAAACTAGACACTACCTCTTGATGTTTTTCAACTGGGTTAAGACACAATTTAACACCAGAATCAAGGTTTTTAGAACTGATAACGGTCTTGAATTTGGACATCGTGAATTATTACATCATTATTTTGAGAATGGAATGGACATACAAACAAGCTGCACGGATACACCGCAACAAAATGGAGTGGTGGAGCGAAAGCACAGACATCTCTTAGAGGTAGCTAGAGCTTTACGATTCCAGGCCAAACTTCCAGTCAGATTTTGGGGGGAGTACGTACTTACCGCTGCTTACTTAATCAACCGCATGCCACTTTCTGTGCTCCAAAACCGAACACCTTATGAAGTATTATTTGGTAAGGTACCTAACTATGATCATTTGCGAACTTTTGGATGTCTCTGTTATGGACACATGAATGGCAAGCCATATGATAAGTTCGCCCCTCGAAGTAAGTCTGGCATTTTTGTTGGTTATCCCAATGGGCAGAAAGGATATAGGATTTATGATTTGGAGAGCAAAGTGATTTACTCTTCAAGAGATGTTCAGTTTTTTGAAAGCATATTTCCTTTTGCTGACAAAAAGGATAATATTGCTGACCTACAAACCTGCCACACTCCTTTTGGGTTAACAGATCATCTTTCAGTTGATTGGGAGTGTCAAGCAGCTAGCCATGCACCCACAAGTGAAACTAGTAAATCAACTCAGACCAGTAATGTGCCAACTAGATCAAACTCACCCCACAACGTCGACCTTGAACCCCTATCTCTTGGATCATCATCATCCCAAGACCAGATACCCTTGGATCAAGCACCAGGATTTGCTGAGTTGTCACCATCTACCATACAGTCACCCATCAGAACTGAGCAAACTGCCTTACCTATAAATGAACCTCCGGTTGTGCCTTCTAAGCGCACAAGACAGGTGTCCAAGAATCTTTCTGGGTACAATTATACATTGCCACCATCCCTTGCCCCGCCTTCATCTACTTCGCACTCTTCCTCTCCATCTGCTAACTCGACGGTATATCCTTTGTCCCATAATATTTCTTATTCCAAATTTTCTAGAACTCACACTGCATTTTTAGCGGCCATCTCTTTGGTCGATGAGCCCAAATATTTTTCTCAGGCAGTGAAACATGCTCATTGGAATGATGCCATGGCCAAGGAGATCTCTGCTTTGGAAGCTAATAACACTTGGACACTTATGCCATTACCATCTGGAAAACGTGCCATTGATTCTAAGTGGGTATATAAAGTCAAATTCCACCCAGATGGCACTGTGGAGAGATACAAAGCGCGACTTGTGGCTAAGGGATACACCCAGATTGAAGGTCTAGATTTTCATGAAACATTTGCACCAGTTGCCAAACTAGTTACGGTACGATGTCTTCTTGCCATTGCTTCAATAAAGAAATGGGAACTCCATCAGTTGGATGTCAACAACGCCTTTTTGCATGGAGATCTAGAAGAGGAAGTATACATGAAGAATCCTCAAGGTTTTTCTAAACAGGGGGAGAATCGTGTGTGTCGTCTTCAAAAGTCTCTTTATGGGCTTCGTCAGGCTTCACGCAATTGGTATCACAAGTTTACTCAGTCCTTACTTGTAGTTGGTTTTATTCAGTCTCAATCTGATCATTCTTTATTCACCTTCGCTCGTAAAGGATCTTTTCTTGCTGTCCTTATTTATGTTGACGATGTGATTGTCACGGGGACTGATTCAGCTAAAATTTCTTGGCTAAAACACTAATTGGATACTAAGTTCCATATTAAGGATCTCGGTAAACTCAAGTACTTTCTCGGCATTAAGGTGGCACGTTCTTCTGATGGCATCGTGTTAAGCCAACGCAAATATGTTCTTGACATTTTAACGGAATGTGGTCTAACAGGTTGCAAGCCATCTTCCTCACCCATGGCTGAACAACATCAACTTGATCTCAATTCAGGAGAACTATGTGATGATCCAGGACAGTATAGACGTCTCATTGGCAGATTACTCTACCTCACGATCACTCGTCCAGACATAAGTTATGTAGTTCACATCCTAAGTCAATTCATGCACAAGCCAAGACGACCACATTATGATGCTGCCATACGCGTTCTTCGCTACCTCAAAAATTCGCCCGGTCAAGGTGTTTTGCTCTCCTCCAACAGTTCTCTATCACTACGTGCTTATTGCGATGCCGATTGGGCTGGCTGCCCAACAACTCGCAAATCTACCACTGGGTATATCGTGTTTTTGGGATCTTCACCCATTTCCTGGCGTTCAAAGAAACAATCCATAGTCTCGCGTTCCACTGCTGAGGCAGAATACAGGGCAATGGCCACCACCGCAAGTAGGATTATTTGGCTACTTCGACTCCTCTCTGATTTAGGGGTCTCTCATCAAAATCTAGTTTCCTTATTTTGTGACAATCAGGCCGCATTACACATTGTGGCCAACCCAGTGTTCCACGAGCGCACATGCTTTGCCATTCTGTAAAGACACACCAATGAATACAATTCTTCATTTCTTTACAAACTGCCAAGGACCGTTCGGATATGACTAATAGCATTGGGGAACTTGAACATGAATAAAATTGAAATTAAGATCGATAATGATACCCGTCTAGCTCCTGAACACGCATTTTCAAGGTGTTTTCTATTGCCTCCATCTTGAAAGATCCGATGGTAAACACCTTCCGTACCAGGCAAAATTGCCTAATAGACTCACTCCTCCTCTACATTACTAGAAACTTGAATTCCTTCCTTCTCTTTCTCTATAAGATCCAATTTTTTTTACCAGTCAAAAGTTACGCATGGAAAATCATATTCAATTATCGCTTTAAAAGAACCTACCATCAAGCCATAGACGTGACAGGCCACCGTGCATATCAAACCAATTTGGTTATAGCTTTTTCTAAGTTCAACGCTAAAGATTTAAATCCGCAAAATAACCCCACAACCTCGACGTCCCTCATTTCTCTTACGCCCGGTCCCCATAAACCTACGCCCTCGTCTCTCTCTCCCACACTCCATGTAACTCGATGAAGGTGTGCATATTTAAGGTAGCATTTTGACCAGTCATCTTATTTTGTTGGACAAGGTCTTCAGAAACTTTAGACTCGACTTTCCTAATTTCCTCTCTAGTTTATGTACTTTAACAATTTCAGTAACAAAGATAGACTTTGTGGGTACATTCCTTTACTTGTTTATCAAAATCCCACCTTAAGAGGGGTTTCTAGGCATGTGTTTGGATGAGATATTTCAATTTAGGATTTCACTTTAGCAAGAATTTTTGAAAATTGCTTGTAGGAATCCATTGTTTGGGATGTGTTCTAGGGGATTTTGTAAAGTTCACCAGGAGTGGATTTGAAAAGGGGACTCGGGGGCTTCAAATTTCATTGAAATGAAGAAATCCTGACTAGTTTTTTTTTTTTGCCAAATTTTAATATTGAAGTCTTCCTTGTTTTATGGGTTGTGCAGCCCTCGAATATTCTTTTATTTGTAACTGTCATTTCAATCTCTACCATTTTAATCTTTCATTTCTGTTCCCGAATTCTTCTAAAAACTATGGTTTTTGCTTTTGTTTTTGTTCTTCCTTATTTTAAAACCTTTTATTACCCAAAAAAATGTTTTTTTTAGTTTTACAAACGATGGTTTAAGCAAAACAAGTCAAGATAATTTTTTTCTCCATTTTTACTATTTTTTAAAGGTTATTTGTTTCCTTCTGGTTTCGAACTGAAAATTCTGTTTTGGGGAGGAGTCCCTAAAATGATATCCTTGAGCTTTCTCTAACATTCTCATTGGCAGCATCGTTTACTTAAAGATAACTCTCCTAACATTTCACTTTTCATCTTCTTATTTAATCACTCATAGGTTAGAATTAACTCCGTAACATTTCACTTTTCATCTTCTCTTCATTGAATCAAGATTAACTTTCAACAGAAATAAGATCTACCACATTAGTTTCACGTTAATGGTAAAAGGAAAATAAATATACATACATGAAACACTCACAACAAAAAAGAATCTCGAAACAATACACACTTAAATTCTAGGATTTCAAAATGAGGGAATTTTAGAATGACGGCAAAGGAACTTTTGAAACTCTATCCAAGCACACTCTAGAGGAAAGGAGAAAACAACACACACCGTCTATCGAGAGGTGCATTGCTTTCATTCAATTGATGATTTGATCAACAAAGTGTTAATTATATTGAGGTTAATTCTATTTTTCTCCCTTGTAGTTTGCCATTTTTTTTTAATTTCAGTCCATGTACTTGTATATCCGTTGAAGTTGTCCTTGCACTACGCTCAACTACCATTTCAGTCTCTTTGTTTGTTCTTTATGTTAAATTGAAGGTTAGATTAGTCATTTCATGCTTTTAAGGCAGCAATGACCCATGCCATCCACGTGACATACCTTCGCGCCCTTGTTCGCGGCTGCAAACAACTGTTGACACGCCATCACTACCGCAAAACCCTTCCCCCAAACAAACTAACCTCGCTAACAATGCCTCCATATTCATCAATCCTCCCCCTTCCCCCTCCCAACCATCAGTATCTAACACACCAGCCATCACACTATCGCCACACCTATCACCCCATCCCCTTCCTAACCGTCACTATCTAACATCACCACCCATCACACTACCTCAACACCAATCACCCTTCTCCGTGTTCCAATTGTCACCATCTAACACCACCACCCATGGCGCTGCCTTTGCACCCATCACCCCTTCCCACTCCTAACCGTCACCATCTAACACCATCACCCGTCATATTGCATCCACATGCGTCACCCCCTCGCCCTCCCACCCATCAACATCTAACACCACCACCCATCACACTGTCCCCACACTTGTTACCCCTCTTCCCTTCCCAATTGTCACCATCAATACTGCCAACACTAGCACCACCAGTCTGCCGCCGCCAACAATAGCATTACCAATCCGCCGCACCAACATAATACACACCTAATAGAAAAATGGAATGAAAGTGAAATACTCAATCAGAAAAAAAAAAAAAAACAATAGAGGAGGAAGTGTGTGTATGAGGGTTAGTGAGTGTTTTCAGTGTGTAATTGTGTGTGTTTGGTATGCGAAGTGAGTATTTGTGCGACTGGTGTGTGTGTGTGTGGGGGGGGGGGGTTATGTGTATTAGATGTGTTAGAGTGTGTGTTTAGGTTTTTTAAGGTGTGTTTATGTATGGTAGAGTGTGTTTGTGAGCAGCGTGAGTGTGTGTACAAGTGGGTGTTCTCGGCTGAGGGAAGGAGGTGAAGACTGTATGTTTAGGTGAATTAGTGTGTGGCTGATTTGAATAGTAACTGTAATTTTCACTAAAGATAGGACATTCTTTAGACAGTTTATTCAATATTTTTTTTTAAAATAGTTTTGCTCAGAATTTACAAAGTTCAAAACAGTGACCCTTGATATTTTTGTAAGACGTACACTGTGGAAAATTTTAGAATTTTTCTGTGTCCGTGAAGGATGTTAAATTAGGGTATCAATGAAAAGGAAATTTTGATTTATTTAGTATACCAAACCAAATTATTTTAACCTGACAATTTTAGAAAAAAATAATTTTACTGAAATGTTTCGTTTTCTAAAATTTCGTGCCATTCTAAGGCCGATAGCTATTTTTAGGAGTCCGGACCCGGTTCATTGGTGAAATTTAAAAAAAAATACTTTTAAGCCCAAAAATTACTTTAGGATGCTTAAAATAGTTTTAATATGTTTGTGAGACTTTTCCGGTGCGAGAATCCCCAGGGGATATTTTAGTAATTTGCCACACCTAGAATTGGGGGGGGGGGTACTTTGGTAATTTTACCTATAAAAGATATTTTTGGGTAAATTCACATATGGTAGGGATTTTAGTATTTTACTTACGGGAAGACTATTTTGGTAATTTAAGTACGAGAGGGGTACTTTTGATAAATTTACACATAAGAGGCATTTTGATCATTTTACATACTAGGTGAGGGAGCTGTTCTGGGAGTATGGTGAGTCAATAATTCATAATATCATAGTATATGTTGTATACTAATAATTGGAATGTTTCGTTTAGGTTAAAGTAAAAGATTCTTCGATGAGACTAGCTTAGCTTCGGATCCATGTAAGGGTTTCTATTTGAACCCCGGGTAAGGATTTCTATCCGAACCCCGGGTAAGGATTTCTATTCGAACCCCAGTTCTGGATAACTCGTATTCATAAGTATTCTTTCGATATGCTTAATGCTATTATCAAACACTGAAATTTGCATTGATATCAACAAATTATTGGCAAGAAAACCCCAACATTGAACCTGAATTGATTATTTAAAAATCTTATCGATGGTGACATGTTATTACATGTTCTGGAAATTCGATAATTGTTTTCATTCTTTCTTCGGAATTATTGTGCTTAAATTTGATAACTGTTTGTATTTATTCTTTCTATTTGTTTGTGGTTACTCTAGAATTATGAGTGATGAATTATATCACCATGCTTGATTGTCATTGAAATCCTAATTGATATCGGTTATTTGAATTCATGCTGATGCTCAATTGTTTTGCACGTCAAGCATTGAATTTCTTGATGATTCTATGATTGTTGTTTTTGTGTTGACCTGGAGATCTGTTCTGTAGGGAGGCGTTATATGGTTTGTTCCTTGCGTGGAACGCAGGCTAGTACCTAACTGGACTAACTATCATGCATGTGTATGCCATATTGTGCAGTGCCTGAATGGCATTGCATATTGTGCATTGCCTTAATGGTCTTACCTCTGCCCATGATCATTTTCTTTCTGAATTTGTATAGAGTGTCTTACAATGACTGTTTTGGAAATGATTGTCTCAAACGGTTTGTGCTCGTTTGACACCCCTCCCCAGATTGTCTTTGAACTTGTTTTAAAATGTTTTGAAAAACCATCTTTGTATTTAAGAATGATGGCTTTGAAAATGATCATCAAATGATCGTTTGGTATCTATTTATGATTGCTTGTGATTGTTTTTGAAAAAATTATCACACTGTCTACGATTATTTGAAATATTTTGAAATTATCACTTAGTGGACCTTTGAATTGTTTTGTAGTTATTTCGGTTGTACCTTGAATGACCTTATTGAGCTCTCAAAAATTTACCCCTCGTTTGAGTCCCTTCTACAGGTACAGATCAACTATATCATGCTCGGGATTGGGTTTAAAAACTATGTGACATTCTGAGGAGCCCACCACTACTGTGTAATAAGACCCTTGCGTGGATCAACACTGTTAGCTTGTCGTTCTATAAAAAATGTAAATGTTAATAGTTTAAGTTTAAGCAGTTCTTCTTGTAATCTTGTATTTTTTAAGAATTCGAGTTAATGTCTAGTTAGATACTCTGAAGTATGTGTTAGTAAATAGGATTTGACAGGTTTGATATGATGTAACGTTCCGAGAGATCGAGGCTATGTAGCTCCACATTTTCGGGATGTACATGGTTGGCTTGGTGGTGGGTGCTAATTTGTGGTGAAAAAGTGGTGGGAACACTGTAGTCCTCTGATCTGGGTGCTTGTGTTTGTTTCAAAGTTTTGGTGCCTAACGCGCTCCTATGATGTTCCTCTAATGTGCACGGTTGCGAGCTGTGGTTGTTGGTGGTGGTGGTGGGTGGCACTTGGGATGTGGCGGCAGGGAAGGTAAGTGGGTTGAAAAAGAAGTGAAAAATAGAAAAAGAAGGAGGGGGGGGGGGATGAGACCTTGGCTAACTATTTTGCCCCCAATTTTGAACGGAAGCACTTATTAAGGCAAATTAGAACATTCTAATTCTAACGTGTAAAAATTGAAAATATGGATCCTTAGCTTGTGAGCATGGAAATTGGACTCTTGAAAAATAATGTCATTTCTCATCTTCAAAATGTGTCACAGAAAAGAGAATAAGGATGATCTCTCTCATAAACGGAACTTCTTGAAGATGGGTTTCAAAAATTAACAAGAGATCCAGGTGAGAAATGAGGGGATAGCATTTTTTGTTCAAACTTGAAGCCATGGGAGGATCCAAACCATACCATCCGCAGCATAGGACAATCCAACAGCATATGCTTAACTTTTTCTTGGAGTCATATTCACGACAGGAGCGAAGATTTCTTGGAAATCAATACCTTTCCTCTACCAATTCCCTTTCACAACTAGTCTTGCCTTGTATCTCTTTGTTCCTCCAGCTTCATTTTTAATCCTGCATACCCATTTATTGTACAGAACATTCTTACCTGTAGGAAGCTTTACCAAATCCCAAGTTTGGTTTTGCTCAAGTGAAGCCATCTCATCTTTTATGCCTTGCTCCCATTGTAACCTGGACTCATCTTGTGTCACTTCTTGATAACATTTTGGCTCACCAGAATTAGTATACAAAATATAATTGAACGGAAGACAAAGTCTGTCAGGAGCTTTCCTTACACGACTACTTCTTCTGAGGTTAAGAGTTTAAGGCACTCGTTGTTGATCACCAGCTCTAAATTCAGTATCAGTTTTCTCATCAAGGACTATTGGATTTTCTATCCTGGGTACTTGTTAATCTTCTGGCTCATCAAGTTCCATGTATTCCTTGTTTTCTTTTTCGATTCCATGCTATTCTAACCTGTGCTTATACAATCGTGATTTATCAAATTTGACATCCCTACTCCTGATGATTTTGTTTTATTTGTAGTCCCACAAACGATAACCATATTCATGACCACCATATCTAATGTATACACACTTCTGAGATTTAGAGTCAAGTTTCTTCCTTTCTTCTTTATCAATATGAGCATAAGCAATACATCCAAAAACTCTTAAAAAGAATAATTACTGGCCACCTGACCATTCTTCTTTAAGAATACCACTATTGAGAGCACTGGCTGGACTTTTATTTATTAAATATACAGCAGTATCACAACTGTTGCCCAGAACTATAGAGGTCAATCAGCATGTATCCTCATGCACCTTGCTCGTTCCATGATGTTCTATTCATCCTCTCTATCAAGCCATTTTCTTGAGGTGTCCTCTTAACAGTCCTTATTAACCTGATACCATTATTGGAAAAGTATTCTTGAACCCTCCATTGCGATACTCACCCCCATTATCAGATTTGAGGCATTTTATCTTGTTCCTTATTTCATTCTCAATAAGAGCTTTCCACTTCTTAAAAGTGTGATAAACATTAGATTCTGACTGATGGCATATATCCAGGTCTTTCTGCTAGCATCACCTATGCAAGAAACAAAGTAGAAATTACATCCAAGAGACTTTACTGTAGTAGGTCTGCAAACATCTGTGTGAATAAACTAACTCCAACCTCTCAGTCTTCTTCTCTTTACCATCCCTATGAAAACTGACCTGCTTTTGCTTTCCATAGACACAACCCTCGCAGAAATCCAACTAAATGTTGTTCATCCCTGGCAATGCACTCTTTGAGTGTAGAATTCTCATACCACTCTCACTTAAATGTCCCAGCCTGTGATGCCATAATGTGGTCCTCTGATTTTTTGTAGAAGCCAAAGAGATAGAGTGATTATAGGTACATGAAAGAGTATATAGGGTTCCTACTCTTTCATTTCTTGCTACCACCGTCGATCCTTTGATCACCTTCCACTGTTTTCTCCAAATGCCACAAAATAGCCTTCTCGGTCCAACTTGCTGACGGATATAAGGTTCTTCTGTAGTTCTGGAATATGTCTAACGTCTTTCAAAACCAGGGTTCCTCCATTTGACAGTTTAATTTCCACTTTTTCCTTTCTAACAATGTTACACCGATATCCATTCCCGACAGTCACATGTCAATAATCACCATGAACATAATCACATAAACAATCCTTATAAGGTGTACAATGAATCGAGGCTCCTAAGTCCACATACCACACTTTGGAAGTATCATCCACTGTAGCAGAGAGACATAAATCATCATATGTCCATTCATTTGAACTTACCATGTTTGCCTCTTCATCATCACCTTGTCTTCCCCCTGCTCCCTTTTTTCTCTTTGGTTCTGCACAACCATTCTTCTTAGGACCCTTCTTGTTGCAATTCCAGCACACTATGGTTCTCCTTTTGGACTTCGAATTGCCTCTTGATTTTGATCTTCCTCTTGTAGGACTTTTTCCCCTGTTATTCTGCTTATTATTCTGTCTACCATTGGATTCTACGGACAAAGAAGTATTAGATGATATACCACCACCGATCGTCTTTCTCTGCATTTCTTCATTCATCACAGAGCTCACAACCTCATTAAGTGTTAGCGTTCCAGAGATAGTACAATTACTCGTTGTCATCACCAAGTTATTCCAACTATTAGACAGTGAACATAGAAACAACAAAGCCCTAATTTCATCATCAAAATTAATGGGGACAGATTCCAACTGATTTATAACACCGTTAAACTCATTTAGATGATCAATAACAGAACCATTTTTGAACATCCTCATATTTAACAGTCTCTTCATAAGAAATACCTTATTCAAAGCAGGAAGGTTTTTCATACAATTTCTCTAATGCTTGCATCACAGTAGCAGTAGTTTTCTCCTTGGAGATATTGAATGCTACTTGCCGTGTTAGGCTAAGCCTTATTGTAACCAAGTCCAAACTTGCCCACTCGTTCGCATTCATCGCTTCAGGTTTCTCTCCCACAAGTGGCAGATACAGATCCTTCTGATACAAGTAGTCTTCAACTTGTGTCTTCAGCTTGCATCTTCTACCACTGAAATTTCATACCATTAAAATTCTCGATCTTTCCTTTACCTTCTTCGGCCATTGCTCCCACTCAAACGTAAAACCTACGTGAGTAAAACTCGAACCCAAGCTCTGGTACCAGTTATTATGAAATGCATCAATTACGAAGCAATATGTTGAAGACAAAGAAACGAGAAATTATTAAGACAAATAAACTAAACGCACAACACAAAAATTACGAGGTTCACCAATATGGCCACATCCCCGGGTATGACTAGATTTTGATTTCACTATTTAGCAGTGTTACAACCAAAATCCTACCCCCGACTCTTTTATTGTGGTTTTTGCTCTTGACCCAAAAACTATACAAGACCACTTATATTTATTTAGAGCTAAAAGATGACATTTCTCTAAATAACCAATGTGGGACAAGAAAACTTATATACTTGGGCTACATTGTGACCTTCTGTGAATAACCAATGTGGGATACCCTCACAAAAACTAGTTTTCGGGTCACTACCTCTATTATAACAATGTCTCTGGATTGAAATCAGGCTCTACATATAACAGCAGTGACTAATGGTTCTTGTATGTGGTAGTGATAGAACTGAGGGTTGAATGGTGGAGGGTTCATTGGTGGTGGTGGTGGTGATTGAGTGATGGTTGAGCAGTGGTAGGGGTTGACAGTGGTTGAGCTGATTTTGTTGTTTGGCTTGGTGGTCGATACTAATGGCGGTGGCAGAGTGGTGATTCGTGGCCATGGCTACAAGGACTTAGAAGAAAGCAAAGAGAGAGGGAGTGGGGAGTACATGGACTAAAATAAAAAAGGAGCAGAGTAGAAGGAAGAAAAACGAAATTAATCCCAAATATTCATGTATGCATAATAATTGGCGCTCTCAACTAGTTTTAGTCGAACAACATAATTAGGCTAGAACTCTTAGGTCCAAAATGAGTTAGCATTTTAACGCTCCATTAGCCTTATCAAAAGTTGGACGTAATTTTGGGATTCAATTGCATTTGTAGTTGGTTGCTAAATAATAGCAACAAAAAGCCGTGGATTTTCATAGCTAGTAATTTTTTGGCTTTATTCAATATCGATGAATTTGGGCAGTTGTTGCTATAGTCATCTCAACGAAGAAGTGCAGGGGTACAATTGGACGCCACTGCATGCATCCATGGATTTCGATGCGCGAGAGATGAGACCACCGGATGAAAGCAGCATATGAGAGATCTGGAGACGTGAGAGGGAGAGAGGCTAAGAAAAAACCAAAGAGATCAGTAGATAACATCTATGAATGATGCAATAATGGTCAATTTTTTTTAGAGCCTTTTCAACTTTGTCTTTCTTTCATCTTCTTATAGTTGATGTTACTTCCAACCTCTAAGGACTGTACTCATACACCTAGTTTTAACGGAAAATACAACCTGCGAGATATTCCTCGTATGTGTAAAGTATTAAAAAAATAGGTAATAACAACAATATTAATGATAATAATAGGATTGTTATTTCCACCTCTTTATATGATTTTTCTACCTTTTTTGGTTGTTAAAAATGAACCTTAGTAATTGTTAGTTTTAGCAACAAATGAAGAAGTGAGATAGCATATAAAGTGGTAAGAATATTACTTTCCAATTAAAAATAATAATGATAATAATAATTCCTATGATAAGGTTTGCATTAATAAAGATGACCAAAAAAAAAACAAAAAGGTATATAAAAATGATAGAATAAAATAAGGGTATAAGATTAAATGAATATGGCTTACAATGAAATAAAAGGGAGAGATTGGAATATTGTGCTTGTTAAAAAATAGGAAAGATTTAGGATTAGAGGGAGAGGGAGAGGCTAAAATTTAAAAGTGTGTGTGTGTGTGTGTGTGTGAGAGAGAGAGAGAGAGAGAGAGAGAGAGAGAGAGAGAGAGAGTTTTCACAAATCTTTAGTAATTGCTGCGGTTGCAAACCTATTAATAAAATATTTAAGTAGGGCATGTTGACGTGGAAGACAGAGAAATGTGAAATAATTTTAATGATTGAATATCAAACTGTAAAATAATAGACATGACAAGTAGAAAAGAGAACATTATAATTTTCTCAACTTCAGCTTTACTATTTACTTTTGTTTTGTAATAAAGTTTAAGAACTTTATCAACAAAATAGGTTTTAAATAAAATACAAACTTGATCAACCAACTAAGAAAACACAAATAATAAACATTTCGATACTAAAGAAATATAAGAGCATACGATAATAAGCAATACGAAAATCAGGATCCCCGTTCAACTCAGAGTAAGGCCTGAGGGGTCCAATCGAAGTGCAAGTCGGTGGAACAATGTATTGCACTTGCAATTCTCTCTGCCTCGAAGATTGACGCTCGAGCGGTAAAGCGAAGTCAATTAAACAAGCTTGAGGATGTCGTTTGTGCTGTATTATTTACGCCAACGATTTGATTTCACAGTAGCATTTTTTTGTTAAGTTGAAGTGAGAGATTCCTGGAGTTGAGGCCCAATCTAATGCCTGATTCATAAAGCAAACAAAGCAGAATCTCTGGATAGAGCAGATTCTTTGGTTTTCAGTTTCAAAAAAAAAAAACTAAAGAGCAGTTAATTTTTTTTTTACAAAAACAAGTGGGTGTTTTGATAACCCAGTTTTTTATTTTAGTTTCCTTTTTGTGGTGGCGGTGGTGGGGCGTGGCTGCCATCGCCGGCTGCCGGTAGTTGCCGACAGTGGTCGCCGGAGGTGGCCGACGGTGGTTGCCGGCCGGCGGCGGTTGTTGCCAGAGGTGGCCTCAGGCAGCAGGCAGTCACCGACGGTGGTAGTCGGAGGTGGCTGTCGACGGTCAACGTTGAAGGGTGATGGTCTAAAAAAAAAACTCATTTTTGAAGTTTTTAAAAACAGTCTTAATTTAAAAATTAGTTTTTAAACTGAAGGAAAAATATATAGTTACCAAACGCGTTTATTTTTTTTTGTTTTCAAAACTTTAAAAAAATACTGAAAAAAAAAGTCCTGTCAAACGGGACCACAATTACCACGGTAAGATTGCTTTAAGAGTTAAGGACTACAAAAATTTGGAGTTCTAGAAGCCTATGGGAGGACCTAGATTTACACCCGTATGATCATGAAAGCCTTCGGCCAAAACAATAAGCATACTCTTGAAAAAGAATATTCTCATTCTACATCTTCCAAATGTGCCACTAATAAGAGGGAATAGGACGATCACTTGCATAAATGGTCATTCTTGAAGACGGATTTCAGAAGTCAACAACTAGAGATCCAAACCATAACATCCGCAGCATAGAGCAATCAAACAACATATGATCAACTGTTTCCTCATGGCCATGAGCGAACACGCAATCAGCGAATGGCCTCCATTTTGAGGGTAGAAGCCCTTTTTTTTTGGTAGGTAGCCTGTCCAGACATGCTTGCTAGTTGCCACGAAATGGTGTTTTTTTAACAGCAAATGATTCAATTAACTGACCCACGAAAAGCCATGGGCGGGGTTGGGCTGGTTTTGTGAATAGAAAATACTTGACGGAGAACAACTTGGGCCTCGTTCAACGTTGGAGCTACTATAATATATATATATATATATATATATATATATATATATACACACGTCATTGCTGGCAAGCGGTACTTGGTGCCTGTAGCAGGTATGAACGCTTTGTTTAAGTAAGAATAGAAGGAACCTTGGGCCTTCATCAGTTCATACAACTCAAAGACTTGAGAAATCAGTCTTTCCTTCCATTAGTTTTGTATTGAATTTCTGTAGAATACACGAGACAGGCTGGTTCATATGATCAATAAATGCCTTTACCAATTGAGCCTTGATCGACCCGGCATTCAATTTATGAACCTTATATGCAGTAACAAGCAGTTTCCCAAACCATTCCCGGCTGTATTTCCATCTGAAACTAGCCAGCAGCCACAAAATCTGGAGCCACCCTTACTGATTTTTACAGGCGGAAGAGTTTTCATTGAGGTGCTAGTCATATCAATTTGCTTACAAGTTACGACCAAATTAAAGAGTGAAGAGGGCTAAGAGGAGAAGGTAGAAGGCGGGCATGGCATTGGTTGGAGTGGACCTCATGATTGGAAAAATAGTTTCCATCCTAGAGAATGAAGCATCATTGCTTGGTGGTGTTTATGATGAACTCGATGAGCTCAAGCGCGAACTGAAAGGCATGAGATCCTGCCTTGAAGATGCTGACAGAAAGAGAGTCCTCACTCAAGGAGAGAAATCGTGGGTGGAAGATGTTAGAGACATGTGCAACCCTGTCGAAGACATCCTAGAAGAGTTCATCTATCACATGAACAAGCCGCATAAGGGAGGTAAATTCACAAAGCATCTCTACCGGGCAATAAAGTTCCCAGAGAATCTGCTGGAGATGCATCGAGTGGCTTCCAGATTGCAGGACATCAACAAGAAGCTCAAGTCCATTCCGGAGAGAAGGCAGCGTTATGTCGTCAATCCCGTTCAAGTTACAATCTCCAATGATAACCAACGGAGGGTGCAAAACGAGAGCGAGGCTTTACTTTTTGCCAAGGATGACCATCTAGTGGGGATAGAAGACGATGAACGTCTAGTGGTGAAGTGGTTGACTGACGAGTACCCTGGGCGCAGCGTTATTTCGGTTGTAGGAATGGGTGGTGGTGGTAAGAGCACTCTTGCTGCTAAGGTCTACAAAAACCAAATCATCAAGGAACATTTTGAGTGCTATGCTTGGATAGTTGTCTCCCAAAAGTACGTCATTGAGGACATACTCAGACGCATGATTGAGGAGTTTTATGGCTCCAAAAATGAGAATGTTCCTGCAGATTTGAGCTCCATGAGGTACAAGGAGCTGCTCAAGGTGCTTGTAGATTACTTGGCTCCAAAGAGGTACATCATTGTATTGGATGATGTGTGGGATAGAAACCTGTGGAGCGATATCAATGTGTCACTCCAAGATGAGGGACGAAGAAGTCGGGTCATACTCACGACTCGAAAAGAAGAAATAGCTTTATCTTCGTTTGGAATTAAAAGCTATGTTCACCACATCCAACCATTAAGGCCTAGTGATGCGTGGGATCTCTTCTGTATGAAAGCATTCTCAAGCAACTCTTGTCCTGAAGAGCTTCAACACACAGCGAACGAACTTGTTAGCAAGTGTGGAGGACTACCTCTTGCACTTTTGGCTCTGGGCGGGGTCATGTATTCAAAGAAAACGTCATCAGAGTGGATCGATTTTAGTAGTGGCTTGAACCAGGAACTAAGAAACAACCCTGGCCTAGAAGTAGTCAAGGGTATTTTGTTCCTCAGCTTCAGTGATTTGCCATACCAACTTAAACGCTGCTTCTTGTACTGCTGTATATTTCCCGAAGATTATCAAATGGAGCGAGGGAAGCTCGTTCGACTGTGGATAGCGGAAGGTTTCATTGAGTACGATAAGGCTAAGAAGCCCCAACTGTCAGCAGAAGAGTATTTCGCGGAACTTGTTCATCGAAGCATGCTTCAAGCTGTAACCAGGAGCCACACAGGGAAGCCAACAACATGCCAGATGCACGACTTGGTGCGGGAGCTTGCTATCTCGATGTCGGAGGCAGAGAAGTTCAGTGTCGTGTACAATGGAGAAGGAAGTGATGAAGAGGTCAGTAAAGCACCTCGCTTGTCTATTCAAACAACGTCCAAAGAGATAATATCAATCACAGGCCTAGCAAAGGTTCGATCTCTTTTCGTATTTTCTGCTAACTTGATCCCTCCATCTTCTGCTATTAGTTTACCAACTGGGCTGAGATTGATCAGAGTCTTGTATCTAGAAAATGTACCGATTGAGAAATTGTCTGATGAAGTGGGTGACCTCTTTAATTTGAGCTACTTGAACTTGAAAGGAACCAAGTTGAAGGAGCTTCCAAAATCCATAGGGAGGCTCAGCAATCTAGAAAGTCTAGATATTAGAGACACAAAAATAGACGTGGTACCAGATGGGATTGGAAAGCTGCAAAAGTTGCAAAGTTTACTTGCGTATCATCACAATCCTAATGTTGGCAATTTCTGTTTTGTTATCGGCATAAAATTTCCGTCAAGTATCTGCAAGCTAAAGAGCTTGAAAGTCTTTGACTGTGTCACAGCAGAAGCTAATTTGTTGAAGCAACTGAGGTATATGACGCAGCTTATAAGCTTTGGCATAACAAACGTGACAAAAGATGATGGGAAGGATCTGTGCATCTCCCTCCAAAGTATGTGTCTCCTTCGCAATTTGTTTGTGATGGTTACCGATGATGAGGAGTACCTAGGAATGGATTCACCCTCTTTTGCTCCTCCTGGCCTTGAAACTCTTGTTTTGGTTGGAAAACTTGAAAACGTACCACATTGGTTTTGCTCACTTCAGAACCTCACAAGTCTGTATTTGCATTGGTCTAAGTTGATTGAAGATCTACTTCCTCACATTCAAGCACTGGCCAACTTAGGGGAACTTGCACTTATCAATGCGTATGCTGGAAGCAAATTGTGCTTCTCGACAGGGTTTAATAAACTAGTACATTTGTACTTTCGCAGTCTATCACAGCTAGACCAGATAATTATAGAGAAGGGTGTAATGCCAGGTCTCCAGAGAATTTATGTAGGGAACTGCACGAAGTTAAAGATGCTGCCTCAAGGCATCGAGTATCTTACCAGTCTTGAAAAGTTAGATTTGGTATCACCTGTGTCAACAGAGCTTTTACAAAGCATACGAGAAGAAGATAGTGTAGACCGCCCAAGGGTTCGACAAATACCTGAGATAAATTATTTCTTTGAATCAGACTCTGGGATATGTCATGAAAGCTTGTCGGGGTTGGACATCAAGAAGGTGAGGAATCGATCAGCTTGATTTCTTATGGCTTTTATTTTCAATTTCTGGTTCGAATTGAAGAAATTCATTGTTAAATTATTTGCTGACATTTTCTTCGTATGTTAATGAAAGGATAATGTGAATCTCTATAAGCAGTACGCGAAGACGTCATTGACCTTGGGGGTGCGAAGGTTGATGTGAAGATGATCTGGGAGAATATTAACTGTCAACGGATGACTGTTGTTGTGCTCTTTGTGATATGAGTGAGATGTTTGTCCTTTGGACAGAAGTTTATGCGTTTCCTTTTCATGTTTTTGGAAGAAATCTGCTCTGGAACCCTTTTCAATAAGAATCCAATACTTTCACTGAATCAGTTGCTTTGCTATTCATTAATTTCATTTCTTGCTTTTGAGAGGATGTAAACCAAAGTAATTCGTACAAAAAGTTGACGTCGATTTAATCTTTGTGCAAAACTCGTAAAAGGATAAATTGTTTTATAATTCCTTCAGTTGTTCCTTGGACGACCTTACTGAGCTTTTAAAAGCTCACCCTTCGTTTGACTCCCTTCTACAGGTAACGATCAACTATAGCATGCTCGGGATTGAGTTTAGATACTGTATGAGATTTCGAGGAGTCCACCGTTATGGTGTCGTAAGACCCCTATGTAGGTCAACACTGTTAGCTTACCGTTCTGTAAAGAATCTAAGTGTTAATAGTTTAAGGTTAAGTAGTTCTTTTTGTAATCTTGTATTTTTTTAAGAATTCGAGTTAATATTTAGTTAGATACTCTGAAGTATGTGTTAGTAAACAGGATTTGACAGGTTTGATGTGATGTGGTAGACTAACGCTCCGAGAGATAGGGGCGATGGAGCTCCGGATTTTCGGGATGTTACATGGTTGGCTTGGTGATGGGAGCTAATTGTGGTGGCAAAGTGGTGGTGGACTCAAGGTGGTGGCTACAAGGATGGAGAAGAGAGGGAAGAGATAGAGACGGAAAGGCAGAAGAGAGAGAAAGGGATGAGACAAAGGTGGATGGCTTTAAGGCGCCTACAATTTAATAAAACCTCAAGTTTATAGTAAAAAAGCTAGTGGAGGCACTAAGATGGTAACGAGTGTAGTACGTGGACAAGTTTCAAGGATTTAATGCATGTACTAAAAGAGAAAAAGGAGTGAAGTACAAGGGAAAAAATGAGATTAACCCTAAATGTTAATGTATCGCTTAAGATTTGGAATCTCAGCTAGCTATAATCAAACGATATAATTAAATTGAAAAGTCTTAGGCCCAAAATGAGTTATCATTTTAACTCTCTGTTAGCCTTATCAAATATTGGAATTAGTTTTGGGATTCAATTGCATCTATAATTGGTCGGTTAACCATGATGATGCTCTTTCCTCTCTTCTGCGCACTGCAGTCGTCTGATCTGGTTGCTTGTGTTCGCTCAACGTTTTTGGTGTTTGACACGCACCTCTGACGTGCACGCTCGTAGGCTGTGGTCAGTGGTGGTGGTGGGTGGGCGGCACTTGGGATGTGGTGGAAAGGAAGGTAGGTGGGTTGAAGAAGAAGTGAAAAATCGAAAAAGAAAAAGGGAAAAAAGTCAAACCTAGGCAAACAATTTTGCGTCAAATGGTTTTATCTCCAAAGTTAGGAATTTAAACGGAAGTACTTAGTAATGGCAAATTAGAATATCCGAATTCTAACACATAAAAAGTTAAAATATGGATCCTTAGCTTGTGAGCAAGGAAATTGGGCTCTTGAAAAATAATCTCATTGCTCATCTTCAAAATGTGTCACAGAAGAGAGGAAATAAGGATTATCTCTCGCACAAAAGGCACTTCTTGAAGATGGGTTTCTAAAGTTAACTAGGGATCCAGATTAAAAATAGGGATGACAATGGGATATGTCGGATGAGGATCTTAAGATCTGTACCCGCCCTGCACCGGGTTAAAAAATCTCAAGCCCATATCCAACCCTAAAATGTTTTAGAAAACCCGTCCCCGCCCCGCCTCGCCCTGCCCTGTCCTTATGCCCTCGAAACTCATCCAAACCCGCCCCGCTCTAGCACTTGGCAAACCTGCTTTCTAACCCATGGATTTTAATAATTTTTGCACTACAAACCTATTTCAAATAAAATAGACATATATCAAATCAATGACCAAAATCCCAAAGAATAGATTAGATTAAATAGCTTAAATCAATACAAAAGCCGCAAAACAATCCCATAAAAGTAGCAAATACGAATACAAATTCAACAAGTAGCACAACGTTCCAAAACAACTTGGTGCAGCTGGTCCTCACTCTAAAATACAAATGGAGTCACTGTTCACTGTAAAAAGTTAAAAAAATGTCATTAAAACAAAATAGATTAAAGAAGGTAAAGAGTCAAATTAAAATGAAGTACAAATTGCATAAGGAGTCGTACATTTGTAACACATAAGTTGTCACCATCTTTGTCATCATAAACTGTTGAATATCCCTTGTGTGCTAGATTAGATACACCTATAACACATTAAAACATTGAAGTGCTTGTAAAAATTCAATGTATAGTCGAATTTAACTCGACAAATGAAATCAAGAATGGTTTGCCTTTCATTTCAGCAGCCCATAACCAGTCTTGAGCACACATCAACGCTTTCAATGTCTTTAGATGAAGCCTACTATGGTGAGGACTCACTAACCTACCACTTGTACTAAAAGACGGCTCCGATGCGACCGTAGATATGGGAATAACAAGAATATCCTTGGCCATCAGCTGTAGTGTTGGGTAATTCAAGCCATTGGTCTTCCACCAGGCCAAAATATCGAAGTCCAAACACCTAGGCAACACATCCTCCTCAAGATAATGATCCAACTCAGATTTCACTGTAGTATTTCTCTTCTTCTTGACATGTTCATCGAAACCTTTAAGAGAATCCTGATATCCAACCTCAACATGCTCTTGCGAGTGAATAGATGATCTAATACAAGCATAACGATCACTAGCCTCTCTATTTTGGTACTCACGAAGAAGTCTATAACAAAATGATAATACCTTATCAGTTTCAATCTTCTCTCCCGACCCATTGATCTGGCTATAATAATACTGAATCAACTCCATTTTGTACCTAGGATCCGACACTGCAGCAACCGCCATGATTCCATGAATATCCAACCAATATTTATTGAACTTCTCAAGTATTTTCTTAGCCATACTTCGAATCACCTCACTTGAGCTCACGAGCCACTCACTTAACGCCATTCTAATCTCACAAATTTTAGGAAAAAATAGGTTAACTATAGGATACCTTGTGCCCGAAAACATCTCTGTTGTTTCATAAAACAACCTTAAATTGCCACATATCTCTCTTGCAAAAGTTCACTCCTCTTCACTCGAGCATGTATTATATTGAGAATCCCGTTGCTTTAAGCAAAAAAAAAAAAAATCTTTATGCAAAAAACCAGTTTCAAGCATAAAAAAAAGTTGAGTTCCATCTAGTATGACAATCAAGTGCCAACTTTTTGTGCTTGAAATGCACAATTGACGAACAGTCTCTTCAAATTTCTTCTCTCTTTGGTGTTGCCCTCCAAAAAGCCACTCTCTCTCTAATCTTTTCAATTCCCCATTTTATCATACATAACCCATCTTTAACAATCAAATTCAACACACGTGCCAAACACCGCATATGCATCAATTCACCCAACAACAACAAAGAACTAAAATCCAACTTAAGCAACAAGTCAGCAATCATCGCATCAACCGTGATTGTACACAATTTTCTATCGATATTCCAATCAAGCAATGTTTGTGACAAAGCCTCACAAATAATTTCAGTAGTGTGTGCACATGGCAAATATAAGAACCTATAAAGCACAAATTTTAACACTTATTTATGGTAAAGCAAGTATAAAAATAAATTATAAAATACCAACATTGCAAAAGATGAAAACATAGCTCAAAATGCGACTTTGAAGAACGAAGTCTTCATCGATAAAATGTGATGTGATAGCCATGAAACCCTTTTTTTGATTGCGAGAAGTCCACAAATCCATAGTGACTGCAATTCTGCTGCTTATCCCCTCCAACAACTTCATCGTTTGCTCCCTCTCATGGTCATAAATATTCATAATGTCGCTCTTTATTGTGTTCCGGGTTGGTACCTTAAATAGTGGTTGAAGTACAGACGAATACCTCCTAAATCCCACGTGGTCAACAATAGATAACGAGTATTCATGCAAAATTATCATGCTCCCAAGCTCTCTCCTAGCAAACTCCTGATCGAATGTATAATTACGTAGTTCGGGCTTAGCATTTGCTTTTCCCATTATCCCAATCAAGAGCTTCTGTCTAACATCCGGTTGCCTTAGACGTCTGCATCTGTCTAAGTGCGTACACAGATGAGTAGTCCCATTTTTTGGTTTTGCCCCAAGGGTTTTCTGGCAATGAATATAAGTCGCTGTCACGTCTACACCATTTTCCCTTTCAAAGTGCATCCACACAGCACTCTTCAAATTATCGTTATTTAACTACTCGGTGACACTTTCAAGGTCAATTGGTTCAGAACTAGAGACTTCCCCGCTTGCATTTGGTGTTGATGGATGAGAACTCTAATCCTCCAGTATAGCTTTAGGGGTTTGCAACGGAGATGATGCATCGAGAGAAGATGAAATTTCATTGGAAGACATGATTTTATCTGTATATTCATCCGAACACAAAGAAAACTTTATCCTTTCGTTAAATTACAAACTATCATTTCCTTAAATTACTGGACTTCAAGAAACTATCATCTCCTTAAATTACAAAACATGTTGCAAACCAAACAAAAGACCACTGCACAGATCGCATACCGCCTGAGTATTACCACACCCCTTAAAATAGACCCATCACACCCCTATGCACCCAAAACAAGTAAAGCACCAAGCAATCAGATCTAGTACAGAGTTTCAGGTGTTCAAGATATAAAATAAATTCAAGAGTTTGTGATCAGTGTCTTTTCTACGTAATAGATTCTACTCCCATGTCATGTTGTATGTGGCTTCTTTATTGTAGAGGATGATTACATGAACATTTCTTTCATTGATCAATCCACTTGTATTATCCACTCAAACTGATTGGTGACTTTGCGCTAGGCAGTAGGCATTAAGGCTTGAATTACAAATATATTTGATGGTCCTAGATCAAAGTCGCATGTCATTCCCAAAGCATCATCAATTCATCATAACAGAGGAAAGAAGATTTCTAAAAGATCAGGAACACAACCACGTCGTCCTTGAACTGATAGTGTCTCACTTTCCCTGGTCGCTAAGGCTAGTAAACATAAAACATTTCTGGTCTACCCGGACGCATTCAACTGGAAGAAGAATTGTAACCCAATTGGTAAAACACCCAAATTGACTACTACAGATTATAGTATTACTACTCCAGATTAACTAACAGAGAATGGAGCTAAGTAGCTAACCTTCGAAATTGGCAATAGATCACGGCAGCGATCATATGCAACAATCACGGCAATAGATCATGGTAGCCCAATATACTGAGATGGCAGTGATCACGGCAACGACGGCTTGCTGATGATCGACACTATCATCACCAGCGGCATCAGCGGCTTGGTGTCTGATGGCTCGCTGTTGTGTCAGTCGCCGACGGTGCAGTTAGGTTGGTCAATGGTTAGTTGCCGACTGTGCGAAGGAGAGGCCAGGAGAGAAGAAGGAGGTGCGATGGCGGCGTGGCACCCTTGTCTACAGATGAAAATTAGGGTTGGCGTGGCGCCGCAGCACCTCTGTTGTCCACAGAGAGTGAGAGGTTGATTGGAAAATAGGGTTGGGGAATGGGGATGATAAGGACGTGTTATATGTGTAAGATGGATGGCTATGATTAAAGATGAATAGGGTTAATATATCGGGGTGGAAACGGCTCGCGGGACGTTCGGACGAAATATCATACCCGCCCCTAATTCTTTGCAGATTTTTTAAAAAACAAAAAAAAATCAAATATGTTCCGTAACCCGGTCAAAGTAAAAAAGACACGCTTTTGCTGATTGCGGGGTTTTATTGCCATCCCTAATTAGAAATGAGGGGATAGCATTTTTCTTTTCTTTTTTTTCAAACTTGAAGCCATGGGAGGGTCCAAACCATACCATCCGCAGCATAGGACAGTCCAACAGCATATGCTTGACTTTTATCATGGCCATTAGCGAACTCACAATCAACAATTGATTCCTTTTTTTAATTTTTTTTTTCGTGCAGAAGCCCTCTTTTGATAGGTAGCCTATGCTTGCCGCCGAAAGATGATTTTTAAACTGCAAATGATTCAATTAATTGACCCTACCAACTTCAATGTTTGAAACAAGGGGTGGGGTTGGACTCGCTTTCTGAAATTAAAAAATACTTGACCGAGACCTTGGTTCAATACTGGAGCTAATATAATATATGTGTCATTTCTGGCAAGCATTAGTTGGTGCCTGTCGCAGGTATGAACGTGTTGTTTGACTAAGAATAGGAAGAACCTTGTGCCTTCAGTTCATACAACTCAAAGACCTGTCAAAATTAGTCTTTTTATTATTATTATTATTATTATTATTATTGTGTGAAATTTCTGTAGAATACACGAGACTGGTTCACCTGATCAAGAAAAAGGCATAAATTAGTTGAGCGTTGATTGGCTTACCATACATTTATGAAACTTAAGTAGCGTTTGATAACACTTTTAGTTTTAATTTTCTATTTCTAAAAAATAAAGACCAAAACAAGTTTAATTTTCTTTTGTTTTACAAAAATAAATGGGTATTTGACACCCAGTTTTTATTTTGAGTTTTTTCTTTTGGATATTTGATTACCCATTTTTTATTTTGAGTTTTTTCTTTGGTGGTGGTTTGCGGTGGCGGTGGTGGGGCAGTGGCTGATGGTGGTGGTGGTGGTGGCCGGTCGCTGGCAGGGGCAAGTGGTGGCTGCCGGCCGATGGAGGAGGCTGTCAGTCGCCGGCAGTGGCTGGTGGCTGCCGATCGCCGACTGTGGGCAGTGGTGGTTAGCGGTGGCTACCGGCAGTGGGGGGTGGTGATCTCAAAATAAAAACGGAAAACTCATTTTTTGAGTTTTCAAAAACAGCCCTGTTTTACAAACTGATTTTTAAAACTGAAAGAAAAAAAATAAAAACTGCGTACCAAACGCGTTTATTTTTTCGATTTATAAAACTGAAAAATAATGGTTACTAAAGAGAGCCTTAAATGTAGTATAAACCATTCGTAGGCTATAATTCCACCAGAGATTAGCCAGTAGGCACAGAAACTGGAGCTGCCCTGCTGAATTTCTACCGGCAGAAGTGTATTCTTTGTGGTGAGAGTCATATCAATCTGCGCACAACCATTTAGAAAATGATTAATTACACCTATGTCTCTAAGGTTAGGGGTAATTACAGTCAAGGACTCAAAGTTTCAAAATGTAACATTCTGTGACCAAAAGTGTTTCAAATGTATCACATGTATCCATCCGTTAGGGTTCCATCCAAAAAGTATATTGTTCATCATTACGTATTTTAAAAATGGCAATACTGCCCTTGTATAGTATATCCTAAATAATTTTTCTAATTTGCAAATTAAGCTTTTGAAATCCTAAAATTAGGAGGATTTGAAACCCTGATTTAAAAATTAGGGTTTTGAAACCTTAAAATTAGGGTTTGAAAACCCTAATTTTCAAATTAGGGTTTCTCTTCTCCAGATCTGATCTCGCCGCCGGCAACCCTAGCCTCCTCCCTCACCCTACGCCGTCGGTAGCCTCTCTCGGCCCACCATCCGGCAGACTCGCCCCACCCCACCAAGCCGGCAAGCCCCTTTGCAAACCCACCCATCACATCGGCAAGCCCTTTGGCAAACCCACATCAGCGATACGCCGCCAGCAAGCACCTTGGCAAACCCACACCGTTGAGACACCGCCGGCAGCGCCCTTTCTCACCTGCCAATGTTCCATTAACCATTAACTCATTTCTTCGGCGTTTTGATCATGTCGTGGTAAGGGGAAGCGATCTGGACTTGATGACGGGGTCTTTGAGTGATGATCGGCGTCCGACTCGAGGAGAGGAGAGGAGAGAAAGTTATGCTGCGACAGGGGAGGGGGAGGGTGGGTGCAGTGGCGGGGGAAGGGGGAGGGTGTTGCGGTGATGGGGGAAGGGGTCTGTGATTGTAGCGACGGCGAAGGGCGGAGGCAGACGGGGTGGGTGGGGGGCGACTGGGGGAGGGAGGGTTCGGGGGGCCGCGAAGGGCCAGGGTGTGGGTGGCGGCGAAGTGGGTGGCGGAAGAGAGAGGGAGTAAAAAAAATTAGGGTTTTTATTTTTTGATTTTTTTTTCTAAAAAGAGACAATCCCGTTTAAAAAATAACTTTCTAACATAAGGGCAATAAAGTCATTTTGTTAAAACCGTTAGGATTTTTAGGGTTCCGTTTGGTCAATGGACATAAGTGTAATTTGTCCAAACTATTGTCCTTACCTGTAATTACCCCCAAACCTCAGCGACATAGGTGTAATTAGCCCTTTAGAAAAAAGAAGAGGGCTAAGAGGAGAAGTTAATTAGAAGGTGGGCATGGGGTTTGGTTGGAGTGTACCTCATGATTGGCAAAATAGTTTCCATACTAGAGAATGAAGGATCATTACTTGGAGGTGTGATGAGCTCAGGCGCGAGCTGAAGAGCATGAGATCCTGTCTTGAAGATGCTAATAGAAAGAGAGTCCTCACTCAAGGGAAGAAATGGTGGGTAGAAGATGTTAGAGACATGGGCAACCCTGTTGAAGATATCATAAAGAAGTTCATCTATCACATGAACAAGCCACAAAAGGGGGGTAAATTCACAAAAGCATCTCTACCCGAGAATAAATTTCCCAGAGAATTGGTCGAGATGCATCGATTGGCTTCCAGATTGCAGGACATCAACAGGAAGCTCAAGTCCATTCCGAGAGAAGGCAGCATTACCGCGTCAATCCCCTTCAAGTTACAATCTCCAATGATATCCAACAGAGGGTGCAAAACGACAGCAAGGCTTTACTTTTTGCTAAGGATGACCATGTAGCAGGGATAGAAGATGATGAGCGTCTACTGGTGTAGTGGTTGACTGAAGAGTACCCTGGGCGCAGCGTTATTTCTGTTGTAGGAGTGGGTGGTTCTAGTAAGGGCACTCTTGCTGCTAAGGTCTACAAAAACCAAATCATCAAGCAACATTTTGAGTGCTATGCTTGGATAGTTGTCTCCCAAGAGTACGTCATTGAGGACATACTCAGACGCATGATTGAGGAGTTTTATGGCTCCAAAAATGAGAATGTTCCTGCAGATTTGACCTCTATGAGGTACAAGGAGCTGCTCGAGGTGCTTGTAGATTACTTGGCTCCAAAGAAGTGCATCGTTGTATTGGATGATGTGTGGGATTGAAACCTGTGGAGCGATATCAATGTGTCATTCCAAGATGAGGGATGAAAAAGTCGGGTCATACTCACGACTCGAAAAGAAAAAATAGCTTTATCTTCGTTTAGAATTAAAAGCTATGTTCACAACATCCAACCATTAAAGCTTAGTGATGCGTGGGATCTCTTCTGTATGAAATCATTCTCATGCAACTCTTGCCCTAGAGACCTTCAACAAAAAGCGAACGAACTCTTTAAAAAGTGTGGAGGACTACCTCTTGCACTTTTGGCTGTGGGCGGTGTCATGTATTCGAAGAAAACGTCACCAGAGTGGATCGTTTTTAGTAGTAGTTTGAACCAGGAACTGAGAAATAACCCTGGCCTAGAAGTAGTCAAGAGCATTTTGTTCCTCAGCTTCAGTGATTTGCCATACCAGCTAAAGTTGCTTCTTTTCCTACTCTATATTTCCTGAAGATTACCAAATGGAGCGGGGAAGCTCGTTCGACTGTGGATAGCGGAAGGTTTCATCGAGTACGATATGGCTAGGAAGCCTCATCTGTTAGCAGGAGAGTATTTCGCAGAACTTGTTCATCGAAGCATGCTTTAAGCTATAACCAGGAGCCACACAAGAAAGCCAAAGACATGCCAAATGCACGACTTGGTGCGGGAGCTGGCTATCTCGATGTCGGAGGCAGAGAAGTTCAGTGTCAGTACAACACCTCGCTTGTCTATTCAAACAACGTCCACAGAGATAAAATCAATCAGAGGCCTGGCAAAGATTCGATCTCTCTTCATAGTTTTTGCTAACTTGATCCCTCCATCTTCTGCTATTGTTTTACCAACTGGGTTGAGATTGATCAAAGTCTTGTATCTAGAAAGTGTACCGATTGAGAAATTGTCTGATGAAGTGGGTAACCTCTTTAATTTGAGCTACTTGAACTTGAAAGGAGCCAAGTTGAAGGAGCTTCAAAAATCCATAGGGAGGCTCAGCAATCTAGAAACTCTAGACATTAGAGACACAAAAATACATGTGGTACCTGTTAAATTAATACTTTGTTGTAATAGTTTATGAATATTATAATATGTGGTGTTATCTAAAGTAGCTTCTCAAGGAAGCTAGATGTAAGAAAAAGAAAGTTTTTGTCTCTTATAAGAAGTGATAAGAAAATCTAAAAAAACAGAGTGTGTGGAGAATAGAAAACAGAGTTTTCCTGTGTGTTTTCTCCTCTTTCTGCTCTTACCTTTCTTAGCTTCTTTAACATCTATTCCAACAAAGTGGTATCAGAGCTTGGTTGATCAACAAATCTGGGAGAGAAAAGCAGATCTGTGGGAAAGGAAGCCCTTGTTTCCGTAAAACAAAATCATGGCTGCTGGAAACAATACCAGCTTGAATATCCAACAACCTAATATTTCCATCTTTGATGGAGAGCAATATGAAGAATGGAGAGTGAAGATGAGAACTCTCTTTGTCTCCCAGGATGTTTGGGAATTAGTGGAAAATGGGTATGAAGACCCAGATGATATATCAACTCTCACATTAGCCCAGCAAGAGAAGTTTAGAGAAAACAGGAAGAAAGATGCCAAGGCACTTTACTTCATTCAAGTTGCTGTTTCAACCTCTATTTTTCCAAGAATCATTGGAGCAAATAGATCAAAGGAGGCATGGGATACTCTGAAAATGAGTTTCAAGGAAGTGAGAAGGTAAGAACAATCAAACTCCAAACTTTTAGAAGAGAATTTGAGAATGAAAGATTCAGAAAGATTGCAAGATTATTTCTCTAGATTCATGGAACTTGTAAATCAAATGAAAATTAATGGTGAACAAATTGCTGATAAGAAAATAGTTGAAAAAATTCTGATTAGCTTGCCTGAAAAATTTGATCCAATTGTTGCTGTGATAGAAGAGTCTAAAGATCTATCTATTTTGAATGTTCATGAGTTGATGGGTTCTTTAAAAATGCATGAGCAAAGATTGACAAGGCATATTGAAAAGTCCATTGAAAGTGCCTTTCAAACTAAGCTCACTGTTAGTTCAAAAAGTCCAGAAAAAGAACATTCAGTTCATGAGTTTAATAAAGGAGAAGCATCCAGGGGAGGAAGACAAGGAAGAGGAAGAGGTAGAAATTCAAGAGGAAGAGGAAGATATACTTCAGAAAGATTTTCTAATTCTGATTTCTCTCCAGTGAAGTGTAATATTTGCAAAAGAATTGGTCATTTGGAAAGGAATTGTTGGTTTAAGGGAAAACCATAGTGTCACAATTGCAAGAAATTTGGGCACATCAGAAAGGATTGTCGATTCCTAGACAATCAACAAGCAAAATTTTCAGAAGAAAAAGAAGGTGAAGATAATATGTTTATGCTTGTCAAATGACCTCGGAGCAAAAGAAGGATGTGTGGTACCTTGATAGTGGATGTAGTAATCACATGACCAGCAATAGAGGTATTTTTGTAGACATTGATAGTTCTGTGAATTCTCAGATTATAATGGGAAATGGATCTATAGTGAAAGCAAAAGGCAAAGGCACAATTGCAATTCAAGCTAAAGAAGCTACGAAGTACATTCGAGATGTATTACTTGTTCCAGATTTGGAGCAAAACCTGTTGAGTGTGGGACAGCTTGTTGAGCATGGTTATATGGTACACTTTGAAGACAATGGCTGCAAAATATATGATAAAAAAGATGGAAAGAAAGTTATGGCAAATGTGAAGATGGAGAAAAGTAGGAACTTTCCTATATCTTTCCATTATCCAAGATATAATGCATTAAAGGTGGAAATTAAGAATGAGTCCTGGTTGTGGCACAAAAGAAATGGGCACTTGAACTTTCAGAGCTTGAGAAGTTTACAACAAAAGGAAATGGTCTATGGGCTGCCAAAAATTGAATCAAAGAAGGATATTTGTGAAGGGTGTGTTCTTGGTAAACAACACCGTGAGTCATTCCCTAGAGAGAAAGCATGGAGGGCTAAAGCTCCATTAGAGCTTGTTCATACAGATGTGTGTGGACCAATGAGAACACCATCACTAGCTGAAAATAGATACTTTATCATCTTTATTGATGATTATTCAAGAATGACATGGGTTTATTTCATGAGGCAAAAACTTGAGGTGTTCTCTGTGTTCAAAAAATGGCTTATGCTTGTTGAAAGACAAAGTGGACAGCATGTGAAAGTGTTGAGAAGTGATAGAGGTGGTGAGTACAACTCAAATGAATTTGAAAGATTTTGTGAAGATATTGGGCTGAATAGGCAACTTACTGTTGGGTACACTCCACAACAAAATGGAGTGGCTGAAAGGAAGAATCGAATTATTGAAGAAATGGCAAAGTCTATGTTATATGACAAAGGATTGCCTTATTCTTTTTGGGCTGAAGCAGTGTATACAGCAGTTTACATAATCAACAGATGTCCAACAAAGGCAATTGACAACAAAACACCACTTGAGGCATGGAGTAATAGGAAGCCATCTGTGAAGCATTTGAAGGTCTTTGGGTGTATTTGCTATGCACATATTCCTAAAGAACGTAGATACAAACTTGATCAAGTGAGTGAAAAATGCATTTTCGTTGGATATAGTTCACAATCAAAAGGTTACAGACTTTATAGCTTGAAGAGTAACAAAGTGATCATTCGGAGAGATGTTGTATTCAATGAGAATGCTGTTTGGGATTGGAAAGAAAACAAAGTGCAACGTCAAGCAATTTCCTTTGATGACGATACTGAAATACAACAAAATGATGATGATAATGATGAAGACAATGCACAAGATTCTCCAAGTTCAAGCTCAAGCTCACCCTCATCACCAAGCTCTTCATTTACTTCAAGTTCTTCAGCAAGTTCAACACCAAGAAAGATGAGAAATCTGGATGAAATTTATCAAAGATGTAACTTTTGTGCTTTAGAACCTGGTAGCTTTGAAGAAGCAATTAAAGAAGAAGCTTGGAAGAAGGCAATGGAAGATGAAATTAAAGTGATACAAAAGAATGAAACATGGGAGTTGATTGGAGTAAAATGGATTTACAAAACAAAGCTAAATGCTGATGGTACAATTCAAAGACACAAAGCAAGGCTAGTTGCAAAAGGTTATTCTCAACAACCCGGCATTGATTTTAATGAGACTTTCGCTCCGGTTGCTAGGCTTGACACCATTAGAGCACTCATTGCCATAGCAGCTCAAAAGGGATGGAATTTGTACCAACTTGATGTAAAATCAGCCTTTCTAAATGGTTATTTAGATGAAGATATATATGTTGAACAGCCACAAGGTTTTTTGAAGAATGGAGAAGAAGAAAAGGTGTACAAGTTGAAGAAAGCCTTGTATGGACTGAAACAAGCCCCTCGAGCTTGGTATAGTCAAATTGACTCATACTTCATCAATCAAGGATTTGAAAGGAGTAAGAGTGAGCCTACCTTGTACATTAAAAGGCAAGGTAAGTCAAATGTTCTTATTGTTTCCTTGTATGTAGATGACTTAATTGTTACTGGAAGTGATGAGAAAATGGTTCATGAATTTAAAAGTAAAATGATGAAGAGATATGAAATGAATGACTTGGGCTTGCTACATTATTTCTTGGGTATTGAAATTCAGCAAACTGAAGGTGGAATTTTCATTTGCCAAAACAAGTATGGTGAGGCAATTTTGAAGAAGTTCAAGATGTATGGATGTAAATCAGTTGGAACCCCATTGGTGGTGGATCAAAAACTTATTAGAGAGGATGGAAGTTGTGATGTAAATGCTTCATTATTCAGAAGTTTAGTTGGAAGTTTGTTGTATCTTTTAGCTACAAGACCTAACATCATGTATGCTACTAGCTTGCTGTCCAGATTTATGCATAAGCCTAGCCGAATTCATTATGGGGCAGCAAAAAGAGTCCTAAGATACATTCAAGGCACACTTGATTTTGGCATAATGTACAAGAAGAATGAAAAGCTACAGCTGAGTGGTTTTTGTGATAGTGATTGCGCTGGAAGTGTTGATGACATGAGAAGCACTAGTGGCTATGCATTCTCACTTGGTTCTGGCATGTTTTCTTGGGCATCAAAGAAGCAGCAAACTGTGGCACAATCTTCAGCAGAGGCTGAATATGTGGCAGCTGCAGTGACGACATCTCAAGCAATATGGCTAAGAAGAATTCTTGGAGACATGGGAGAAGAGCAAGCTGAAGCAACTACTCTAATGTGTGATAATAAATCAGCTATTGCAATGACAGAAAATCCAGGGAATCATTGTCGGACAAAGCACATTAACATCAAGTACCATTTTGTGAGAGAAGCTGTGGAAAATGGAGAAGTGCAATTTCAGTTTTGCAAGACAGAAGATCAAGTAGCTGATGTCTTCACCAAAGCTATTCCTAAAGAAAGGCTTGACTACTTTAGACTGAAGCTGGGTGTTCAACAACAAAGCATTAAGGGGCAGTGTTAAATTAATACTTTGTTGTAATAATTTATGAATATTATAATATGTGGTGTTATCTAAAGTAGCTTCTCAAGGAAGCTAGATGTAAGAAAAAGGAAATTTTTGTCTCTTATAAGAAGTGATAAGAAAATCTAAAAAAAAAACAGAGTGTGTGGAGAATAGAAAACAGAGTTTTTCCTGTGTGTTTTCTCCTCTTTCTGCTCTTACCTTTCTCAGCTTCTTTAACATCTATTCCAACAGTACCAGATGGGTGTCAAGAGGTAGCTTGTCATGCAAGCCACAATCAAGCAGCTCACATCTCCACCGTTTCCTCCTCACAGGAAGCATGGGAACGTCTCCTCGTGCTCTTTGCAAACAAGTCTAGTTGGCGACATATGTCCCTCAAAGAACGTCTTCTCAACAACCCTTGCGGCACTCGCTCCATTCAGGAATATCTCCAACACATGCGTGCAATAGCTGATGATCTTGCACTAGGATGACTTAGTGCTCTACACTCTTGCCGGTGTAGGCCCTGAATTCAAAGAAATCGCTGCTGCCATCCGAGCTCGTGACACACCCATTTCATTTGACAAGCTATACGACAAACTTGGAGACTATGAACAGAGAAATTAAAACATCAAAGCTGTTCTATTAATGGGATTGGAAAGTTGCAAAAGTTACAAAATTTACTTGCATATCATCACAATCCTAATGTCGACGATTTTTGCTTTTTTTCTGGCATAAAATTTCCGTCAAGTATCTGCAAGCTAAAGAGCTTGAAAGTCTTTGACTGTGTCACAGCAGAAGCTAATTTGTTGAAGCAACTGAGGTATATGACGCAGCTTATAAGCTTTGGCATAACAAACGTGACAAAAGATGATGGGAAGGATCTGTGCATCTCCCTCCAAAGTATGTGTCTCCTTTGCAATTTGTTTGTGATTGTTACCGATGATGAGGAGTACCTAGGAATGGATTCACCCTCTTTTGCTCCTCCTGGCCTTGAAACTCTTGTTTTGGTTGGAAAACTTGAAAACGTACCACATTGGTTTTGCTCACTTCAGAACCTCACAAGTCTGTATTTGCATTGGTCTAAGTTAATTGAAGATCTACTTCCTCACATTCAAACACTGGCCAACTTAGGGGAACTTGCACTTATCAATGCATATGCTGGAAGCAAATTGTGCTTCTTGACAGGATTCAATAAATTAGTACATTTGTACTTTCACAATCTATCACAGCTACAAGAGATAATTATAGGGAAAGGCGCAATGCCAGGTCTCCAGAGAATTTATGTAGGGAACTGCATACGAGATGAAGATAGTGTGGACCGCTCAAGGGTTCGACACATACCTGAGATAAACCATTTCTTTGAATCAGCCTCAGGGATATCTCATGAAAGCTTGTCCGGGTGGAATTCAAGAAGGTGAGAAATTCATCAGCTTGCTTGATGTCTAGTTCAAATTCACGCAATTCATTCTTAAGAACATCTACTGACTTAGTTTTTTTTCTTTGTCTACTCATTATAGGATCATGTGAATCTGTCCAAGCTGTACGCGTGCACGTCATTAACCTCGAGGGTGTCACGATTGATGCGAACAAAATCTAAGGAATGTGCACGTCACTGGGTTACTGTCTTTGTGCCTCAATGATGCGTTGTGCTTATGCCTTTACGATGCATTGTGCTCGGGGCCATTGTTTGTCCTTCGGATAGAAGGTTTGCACAGAAAGATTAAATGGATGTCAAATGTTTCGACAGAATACTTTGATCTCCTCCTCTCAAAAGCAAGAAATGATTTGCAAAGCAACTCTTCCGTGATTGCTTATCAAAGCAAAGCATTGCATTCAGTTGAAAACGGTGCCAGAGCAGATTTCTTCTAAAAAACATGGAAAGGAAAGACAGACCAGCAACCATCGCAGCACCACCCCTACCGCCACTGCCACATCAAAAACAACTACATCACGCAACCGCAACCAAAACAACGCTGCTGCACTGCTACCACCATTCCGTCGTCAACAACCACCATTCCAAACGCCACCACAGCCCCACCACCAGACCATAATATCCACATCCACCAAATAGGCCCCCGCCAAATCATAGTATCCACATCCACTGTTAGTGTTTTCCAAAATATTGTATCAATTTTTTGGTTCATTTTGTGTGTCAAAATGATGAAAGGAAGATGAAGAGGCAAAGAGTGAGGAATTCCACATAGAAGAGAATTGAAAAAGTAAGTGGGTATATAATAAAGAAATCCACTTGCTTTAATACTTATGTGGTATGCTAAGGTGAATGCATGTGCACCGAGTATGGTGCGACGCACCATACTAGAAACGATCGAACCCACGCGAGCGCGGATGGCAGTGGGCTGTGAGGCGCAATATGGCACTTTGATGGCGCACTTCACACGTGCGCATTGTCGCGAGACGCGATTAGACGCCTTTAATTTTCGTGACAAAAACTAGGCCACCGCTGCAATGGGTTGGATCAATCCGATTCGTCAGCAGCTGGTTGGTTCACATGCACCGGTTCGAGTTATACCCGAACGGTTTCGACCGTTGGGCAGCTGGGTGGTGCCAGTTCGAGGCAGACCCAACTGGTGGGAGCTGGTTAGTTACCAGTCCAGATCTGAACCGTTAATCTTAACAGTTTCTGATCCTACGACTCAGATTGCTTGGGTGCATGATGAAAGGGTGCGACCCTTGATTAACAACCACTGGTGCTTTATAAATAGAGCACAATGGTCAGATTTTTGGACCTAATTTCAGCCTCTACTCTCTTCTCTTAATTCCTTTCTGCAGATCTTTTACAATGAGAAATTTCTGCAAAATTTCTCACTTGTAAAACCATTATCCAAAATTTCATACACTAATTTGTGGGGTGAATATCATGTGTGCAAACGCTATTCACTAGTGCACTTCGTTGTATCTTGGAGAATATTTGTCTGCAGCCCACTGCACACTATTTTAGGTGGGGGCAAATATAAACATAAGGAGAGCGTTTTACAACGTGCCTCGAAGCATTTTCTTTCAGTCACAAAGTCATACCTATTTTACCACCTACAATCTTAAGTTTATATTTCTGCTACAATGGCGTTCGTGACGTTGAAAGACACGGGCTCGTATTTCCACTGCTTGGAGCGCTTTGACGGTGGGGATTTTATTCGTTGGCAAAGGAAGATGAACTTTCTACTCGTTACAGTGAAAGTGTACTATGTGGTAGTGAATCCAAGACCTCCAAAACTCGGTGAAAATGAGGAGGAAAGTGTTTCTAAAACATGTGAAAGGTTGAGGTAGGATCAAGATGATGAGATATGTTGAGGACATATTTTGAACGGCATGTCCAACACACTATTCAATGCCTATCATACTGTCGAGACAGCTAAGGAACTTTGGAACCAACTAGAGCATCGCCACATCACCGAGGATGCCACCAATAAGAGGTTCATTGTCTTTAAATTTTTTTATTACAAAATGGTTGATGGTAGGTCGGTTATCGAATAATTTAATGAGATTAAGACTATTCTTGATCGATATTCCTAACACAAGCTAGCCTTAGATGAATTTATCGTGGTTACATCTATCATTGATAAATTGCCTCCTTCATAGAAAAATTTAAAAAATAGCCTTCATCATCGTAAGAAAGACATCAACCTTGACGAGTTGGGTACTTATCTTCGAATTGAGGAAGACTTGCGCAAGGATAACAAGTTTGGTTTCAAACTTGTTTTTGAAGCTGATAAGTTTGTACCCTCTAAGGGAGGGGTTTTTGTGGGAAAGAGATATTTTTGTGAGGTTTTGTTCAAACTTAATATTAAAAATAAGAATGTTATTTCTGCTTATATTATTGAGTCACAATCTTTTCTTTGGCATAATCTTTTAGGACATGTTTATGCTAGAAAAATGAATGACATGGTTAAATTGAATCTTTTGCCTAGTATGCATGTAGATAAAGGATTTTGCAAGACGTGTATGCTTACTAAAATCACTAGAGCTTCTTTTCAAAATGGACAAAGAGTATCTAAGATTTTTGGATTTAATACATAGTGATTTAGGAGATTTTTACTTCTCTTCTTCGTTAGGGTGAAACTCATATTATGTGACTTTTATTGATAATTATTCTATGTATTGCTATGTTTATTTATTGCATAAAAAAAATGATGCCATGCCTAGTTTTGTCATGTACAAAAATGAAGTAGAAAACTTTTGTGATGCCAAAATTAAAGTGCTTAGAACCGATAGAGGAGGAGAGTATTATAAGCCACCGTTTTTTGAAGAAAATTAGGGGTGGCATAATGGGTGGGTGGGTTGGGTTTGGGTTAAGATTAAATGGGTTTGGTATAAATGGATAGTAGACCCATTTAATTGTGGGTTTACTGGGTCATCTTTTAAATGGGTTAGTTTAACCCGTTAACCCACTAATGACCCATATCCCAATTTGTTTTGACCTTCGCATCCTGATACTTAACCAACACCAAAGACACTGAACAACTACTACTATGCCAAACCACCACACTAACATCAGCATTCACCGTAAGCCAACGGCAACCACCACTACTCCACTGTTAACCCCATACCTGCAACCACCACTGACCACACCTGTAGCCACCACCGACTATACCTGTAACCACCATCACGCAGCAAACAACCACCACTGCTCAAAAGATGACATCCACCATATAGGAATCGCAACAACCATGAGTCCACCTCCTCATACCTGCAGCTACCACCATCGCCCAGCCACAGCACAACCACCATCGTCCAGCAAACCACGATTTTTCCGTTGCAGTACATGTATCGCCCATCCACACGGGCACCACCATCATGCAATAAACGGTCATCACCAAGTCAGATCCGTCGTCTCACCACCATCACTGCACCATCGCCGCGTCACTCTCTCGCCACCATCACTCCCAACATTTTTGTGCCACCACCGCCACGCCGTCGCCCCATCAACTCAACCAATAACCAAAATGTTTGAAGATCACCCAAAAAAATAGTAGATCTATATAAAGAAAGATCAGGTCTGAGCAAACGGGATGAGAAGGCAGCTGCTGAGACGGTGACAGCAGCGACGGTGACGATAGGTGGAGACGACGGCGGTAGTGACTAGAGACTGAGGCGAGACTGATCATAATGGGAAGGCAGAGATGGGAGACCGCAGCAGCAGCGACAGCATGTGGAGACAGCGGTGATGCCGACGACGATTGTCGGGGGTGACACCTGTGGCGGCAGCTTGGCCTTGTGTCTGGCTGTTGCTGTGTAAAAATTTAGGTTCTCAAAATTTTGAGGGTCAAAACTGTTAATGGGTTGATGGGCACTCAATTAAAAACAATTTAAACCCATGGGTTATTCAATTCAGTAATTGCTGACCCATTTAAACCCAATTATTTAATGGGTGGGTTTGGGTGAATTTTAAGTGGGCGGGTAAATGGGTTTGGGTTGTTATTGCCAGCTCTAAAGAAAATGGTATAGTGCATGAACTTTCTGCACTGTATGCATCACAACAGAACGGTGTGGCAGAAAGAAAGAATAGGACACTAGTCGAAATGGTTAATGCCATGCTTTTCAACTCGGGTCTAGGAAAAGGATTTTGGGGGAAGCTTTATTAACGGCTTGCTACATATAAAATAGAGTTCCAACTGAAGGACATAACGTTACTCTTTATGAGTTATGGAAGAAAAGGAAGCCTAATCTAAATTATTTTAAAGTTTTGGGGTTGTAGGTCCGTTGTAAGAGTTTCGGAACCAAAAAGGAAGAAACTGGGTGAAAGAGGCATTGAATGTATTTTCATTAGTTATGCTTTATACACTAAAGCATATAGGTTCATGGTAGTGGAATAAAATGATTATTATTCTAAAAACACTATCATTGAATCTAGAGATGCCATCTTTGACGAAAGTAGGTTCCAATCACTTTCTAAGCAAGTTGAGCAAAAGGAAGGTCAACGTGAAGTTGAGAAAAACCAAAAAAATGAAGTGGAACCTTGCAAACACTCACACCACAGTCACACTACACTCACACACTAGACATACACACAACAAGCATTTCACACCCCTCACCCACCAAGCACACAGTGAGCACACAGAGAACACATAAACAATTTGCAAACAAAGTCACACACTTGAACACAACAAAAACTCACACACCTTGTACCTTACACCCATTGCCCTACAACAGTGGGGTTTCTCTCCCACTCCAACTTTTCTTTTCAAGCACCCACACTTCATTCACTCAACATATACACAAATGCACTAGACGCATTTCACCATTCCCTTGAAACCTAATTGCATTGAAGAAAATCTATACTTCCTCTTTACCAACAAGTTTCTGTAAGGAAGTGTGCAGCTCCACCACACATACAATCAAGCATCTCCTTCCACAATACATTCTAAATATAGGTTCCATTGTCACAGCAAGCCACTGACTCACGGCACACTCAAAGCTTATAATATATAACACACACTCACACACTGCACTCACCTTTTACCCACCATAAAACACACTAGAACACATACTTCTTTCACACACAAACATATACCTAAACCCACATGTATACTTGCACATTAACACACCTAAATCTGTCTTGGACAGCCGTGTAGTTTCCTGTCATACCAGGGCGGTGCCGAAAACACATGTCCATAGTAGCCATGGTTGTTCACAACAATGCCCTTTTCTCTAACCCAAACACTCGCACAAACCCACATAATCCAACCCCATGGTAGGCTGCCATTTCCTTTTCACCAACCACAACACTCATTCGCTGCACATGGGGCTGTTTTGGCAGCCCCTTCTTCTCCTCAAATACAACCCTCAAACACATATACACTAACCACAGAGATCCCTCCCTCAGGCACATACTGATACCACAATCCCATCCCTTCTCCCCATTAAATCACTAAGTAAGCTAAAGAAAATAAAGGCTAAAAATCTTACCGAAGAAGATAATCCGATCGCAGGCATTTAGGCTTCCTTCCTTTGCTCTCTTCTCTCTCTGTCTCTCTCGAACAAGAGGGGTAAAATGTGGTGGACGGCTGCCCCATGAATACATATATATATATATATATATATATATATATATATATATATATATATATATACATATGTATGTGTATATATGTATGTGTATATATATACATATGTATGTGTATATATGTATGTGTATATATATACATATGTATGTGTATATATGTATGTGTATATATATACATATGTATGTGTATATATGTATGTGTATATATATACATATGTATGTGTATATATGTATGTGTATATAATAAAAATCTTAATTCAAAAAATCACAGAAAACCCCATTGAGCTTTCATTTATCGCTCAAAAATTTACCCGAATCTTTAATTATTGTAAAATGGTCCAAAATAAAATTGTTTTCGATAAATTGCGTGTTAGGAAAATTTATTAATGGCTGTTACGCTATCCCACTTCATTATTTCTCGTTAAAAGGGGTTACATAAAAATATCAACGCTAACTAAACGAAAATTCATCGTTAAAAATATATAAGTCAACATTAAGTACAAAAAAGATGTATCGTCGCTAGAAGTTGTCAATAAAAATTTAGTCACGCTAATCGTCGCTAAAGACTTCAATCAATATTACTTACAATTGCTATACATAAACTATAACTTATGGTTCCTAAATAAAATTTGTCGTCAATGGTCGCTACTTAAAACATCGGTGCTAACTAAAAATTTCATCGCTAAAATTTCTAATAAAAATATCAACGCTAAAAATTTATTCGTTGTTTTAATTAATTTGTTAAAAAATGCCGGGGTGTTACAAAAGGTCGTTACACTGACTTCAGACCAGATAATGAGGGTGTTCTTCGTATGGGTACTAGATTATGTGTTCCTACAAACCCGAACTTAAAGAGAGAGATTCTTAGATTTCATGGAGGGCCTTTGTCTATTGTGTCAGACAGAGACCCGAGATTTACTTCACGTCTTTGGAGTAGTTTGCAAGAGAGCACGGGTATAAGGTTGAATCTTAACGCAGCCTTCCATTTACAAATAGAAGGACACTCTGAACGGACTATTCAGACATTGGGGCACATGTTTCGGGCTTGTGTTTTGGATTTTCGAGATAATTGGGACACTCATCTACCATTTATTGAGTTTGCTTATAATAATAGTTATCATTCTACCATTCAAATGCCACCATCTGAGGCCTTATATGGAAGAAGGTGTCGATTACCTATATGTTGGAGCAAGATTGATGAAAGGAAATTGATAACCCCAGAACTTGTCTAGATTACTGCTGACAAAATTGTAAAACCCCGATATTTCTAACAATTTTATTTAAAATGTTTAGCGACGAATTTTTGGCGTCGATATTTTATTTAAAAACTTTTAGCGGCGATTTTTTTTTTATTTTTTTTTTTGCGACTTTTAGCGGCAAAAATAGTGACCCGGGTCATGTAGCAAAACCATTAAAATTAGTTTAGCCCAAAAAATTTATCATAAATATTTCATTTTGGACCATTTTGCAAATATATAAAAGTTTCGGGTAAAATTTGAGCGACCAATGAAAGTGTAGGGGGTTTTGTGATTTTTTACTTAGGGTTTTATACATATATTTCTGCATTCTTCAGGCAGCCGTCCTACTTCCCATTCCCTTTCCCCGTCTGGTACTTTTCGAGAGAGTAAGAGAGACACCAAGAGAGAAAAGGAAAAGGGAAGCTACGCGAAAGAGAAAGAGAAGAACAAGAGCAACTGTTGTCAGAATTCGGCGAGCGTAGTCGACAATTTCGGTAAGCTTCGAACTGTTCTCTTCCGCATAGTTTCCATTTATTAGTGTATGGGTGTTCTATGTGCAATAGTATGAGTAAAGTAGTGAAAGGGAGGTGTAGTGCATAGTGTATGTAAACGAATCTATAAGTGTGAGGAAAGGACTATGGGTTTGTCAATTCAGCCGTGAGTGTAACGCCCCCGAAATCCAGAGCTCCGCCGCCCCTAATTCTCGGGTCGTTAACTTATCGGATCACATCATACCTGTCAAATCTGTTCAGTAACACATACTTCAGAACATCTTAGAATTCTTCAAACACAAGCTTACAAGGCTGCTCAAATTTAATCCGATACCATCTTAGAATTCTTCAAACACAAGCTTACAAGGCTGCTCAAATTTAGACTGTTAAAAACCTAAGTTCTTTACTAACTTAAGTCCTTATGAAACATTGTGACAGTACCGACCCACACAGAGGTCTCACTACACTGTAGTGGTGGGCTTACTGGAACCTCACACAGATTCTAACCTATTCTCGAACCTGCTATAGCTTATCATCACCTGCAAAAGGGAGCCAAATGAAGGGTGAGGTTTTGAGAGCTCAGTAAAGTTGCACAAGGACTACAAAAAGATTAGAACATGATTTTCGAGAATCCAACCAACGATGATTTCCAAAACACTTCGAACTTTCAAAACTCAATGATTTCCAAAATGATCAAAATTCATCATAAATGAAATACGAAAATTGCCGATTACAATCACGACAGG
This sequence comes from Escallonia herrerae, assembly GCA_033070095.1. Classification (NCBI taxonomy): domain Eukaryota; kingdom Viridiplantae; phylum Streptophyta; class Magnoliopsida; order Escalloniales; family Escalloniaceae; genus Escallonia; species Escallonia herrerae. The sequence goes on along the minus strand of JAVXUP010000626.1, from coordinate 174,062 downwards.
TTCCAAAATGATCAATAAAAGATCTTTTTCAAAGTCATCAATTTCAAGATACGATGATGGTTTTTTTCAAAGGATTTCCGAACGTAAACAGATCATTGGAGATAGTTCTTTCCAAAATATACTGAAGATTTCTCAAAAATATTTCAACACGAGCACAAATTATTTCAGAGAATACTTTCCAGTCATTTTTGTAACAATCACGGCAATATACAGAACAGTTATTCATGTAACAGTTTACGGGAATATACAGAGCAGATAAAATCAAAAAAATCAATGTTGATCCTGGGCAGTCGCAATGCCTTTCTGGAAAAGCACAGAAGTGTACACATACATGATGTACCAGAATAATTACTAGTCCATTTAGGTACTAGCCTGCATTCCATGCAGGATTCAGACCAGTCTTATAACGCCCGCCTCACAACAGAACAGATTCCCAGGTCAACACAGAAAAATCAACGATATCAATGAGCTTTAACATAAGCTCAATTCACTAGAATCAGATCGGATTTTAAAAACCATAACATACTGTATAAGTCATCATTCAAAATTTTCAGAAGAAAACCACAAATAAACAGCAAAACGATTGCAAATAGTTATCAGATGTAGGCACAACAACTCGAAAGACGGGATACAAACAATAATCATATTTTCGCATCATGCAATACATGCGAGCATCACAAAATTTCCAAATAAGCGATTCAGGTTCAATATTGGGGTTTTCAGGGGCAATAACATATTGATGTCAGTACACAATTCGGAGTTCGACATTAGTCATAAATGTATCAAAAGAATACTTACGAGTACTATTCAAATCACTACACTTGCAATCTCACCTCAAAACACACTTTCTTCTTCATGTTTCAGCCAAGACCCATTTCATACATACAACCCACAACACACACTAATTCACTACTAAAATACTCCAAGACACTAAATTCATTATGTTAGCTTAATTACACTCACTCACACACATAATACATTGAATTACACCTTATACACACACGAATCACACATCACACACACAAAATTCATACCCAATCTTAGCCAAGAACACCCACTGTTGCACCTTCGACTACACAAAATTCACCTACTTCTAACTCCCGGCAACACACACAACCACGAATTCACCTATAAACACCAATTTTGTTCTCTGTTTCTGTTTTCTTCCTGTTTCAATTCTCTGTTTTCATTCCTTTTGATTTTCTTTTCCTTTTCCTTTATTCCCCTTGAAACAGGGAACTACTAGTAGAAGTAAGATGTCTTGCCACTGATTCAGATTCAATTTCTAATAAAGCAGCATCTTCTTTAACCCAAATGAGCTAAAAGTGGCCTTCAGTTTCAAAAGTTCAAAAATAGAAGGAACAAATACTTCTAAGAAAATCCACCAAATGGTTGTACCCGCTGTTATGCGCACTAGCATGCCTTTGCGAGAGATTTTGATATTGATTGCTAATAATAGACTATAATAGGCTTCAATTTAAAAGATATAAGTACCTTGTAGATATGGCAGACTTAACTCCCATAAAACGAAATCACAACCTTCCATTCTCTCTTTCGTTCTCACAGTTTCTTCCTCCTTCCTCTGTTTTCCATTTTTCTCTCTATTTCTCTGTTTGCTCTTCTGTCCTTTTCTATTTTTTTTCTCCCCTCCACGGCAGCTCTATTCTCTTCTTTTCTTTTCTCTGTTTTCACTTTGTTTCTATGTTTTTCTTCTTATGTCCACTGTTTGTTCTTCTTCTGTTTTCTTTCTTTTCTTTTTCATCTTCACCCGAATCTCTTATCCTTTCTTTTCTTTTTGGGAGCTCCAATTTCCCTCATCTATACCTTAGTTTATAAAAAACAATTCCATTAGTCATCAAATAATCAAGGAGGAGGTGGCACCATCTTGCGACCAATTTTCCAAATTTGCAAAATAGCCCGTCTAATTTTTCAAAATTACAATATGCCTCCAAAAATTTGAAAATTACATTTTTACCTTGAAAATTTTTTAAGCTTCTATACTCTACTACTACACAAGCATTGCCCAAAATCAACGCCCGTTTATTTTTTGGAGTCCGGATGGTTGTATTAACATGCTCCTGAGGTTCGGGGTATTACAGTGAGTGTAAAGCGGTTATGATGAGGTGAGTGCCGATGTTAGCAGGTGTTCTATTTTCTGCTAGAGGAGAATGGCTTTGGGAATGAATGGTGGTTTATCTGTGACAGGTTTGTGTTTCTGGTGTGGGTGAGATGAAAAGAGAGGCTGCAAGGTAGGTTTGTACATGCAGGTGGGTAAAATGGGTTTTGCTGTGCAGCAAAAGGTGGGTCTTATGTTCTGAGGAAACTGGTTTTGCATTTCAAAATGTACAACCTGTTGTGACTGTTTGTGGATATATGGAAAAATATTAGTGTGTGTTGTGTTGTCCGTGTGTCTGTAAGTAGTGAGTGGAACCAAAAAAAATGAAGGGAAAGAAAACCCACTGCCGTGAGGCAGTAGGTATGGGAGGGATGAGTGTGTTATGTATTTGTGTATATGTGGGTGGAATGAAAAGCTCTATGGGTTTAATGAAATGGTGAGAATATGTGTGTAAAAATGTGTGTGTGGATGAAATGAAATGGTGAGAAACATGTGTGGAATGAAAGCTATGTGAGTGGAATGAAAAGTTGTGTGGGTGGAATGAAATGTAATGGGTTGGACAGAAGGTGGAAGGAAGAAGAACAGGGGTACACATTGATGGGCCTGTGCAATGGAGCGGTACACTGTGCTTGCACAGTTGTACCACATGACTGTTGGGTATTGTACCGTCATCAAAAAATTCTGAACATTACAGGAAGAGTCGTAGGGTAATATTAGAATTAATGTTAAATTTTTACAATTTTTTGACATCGTATGTATTTTTTATATTTTCAGCAACTTCAGACTTGCTAAATTCTTTTGAGCCTTTAGACCCATGAAAATGTTCTAAAAAAATTAGAGTAATGTTTTTACAGTATAAAGAAGTCCCAGATCAAGTTCCGTGATTTTTAAAGTTGATTTGCTATAATTTCTGTAGCGAATTCGTTTTTGCAAAATGAATAATTTAAAAATAGTTTTAATGCCTTTTAAAATCTAATTTCTAATTTTTTATACTTATATTTAGCCTCTTACAAAATATTATGAGTCTTTATTTCAAGCTAGAAGCAATTATGGCAATTTATGGGTTTTAGTGTATTTAAAAATTATTTTTAATTATGAAATATTCAAAAATTATATTTTTATTCCATATGTTGTATTAAGCTATAAAGAATGCTTAATGAAAATTAAAAACATTTCTGGGGTATTTCTGAGCCTCGAGGAGTGTAAAGAGTTTTGAGATATGTGGGCCGTATATGGCACCCGCTTCGAATTTCGTCGTTTTGAATAGAGAAATGGGTCTCTGGAATAGTTATATTAGGTTTATAATATTTTAGTATGGATAGTGTTCTGATAAGTGATTTGTCAACTTAGGTTATTTCTAAGCATTTGCTTGAAAGCGTTTTAGCTTCAACTCACATGGATCGAGGTAAAGAATTTTTATCCGAAACCCAGTTTCATCTATTTTTCCTCATAAATATTTTTCTGTATGATTATCGAATTTTCTTTAGACTCCGTTATAGTTGAAACGTGCATTGTTTGCCTTTAGTGCCCTATTTTGAGGCTTACACGTTTATTGGAAATCCTATTTGATGCTCTGTATTTATTTCTCGTTGTGCATCGATTTAATCATTGTATTATCATTTGTTCTCGTTCTGTTAAATTGATATGACATTTTGCATTGGTTTGTTTTGGCGGGAGTTGGTGTATATTGGAGGATATTGGTGTGGACTAGTACATTGACGGACTAGCCGGTGTGTTGGTGTGGGCTAGTACCATGACGGACTAGCCGGTGTACTGGTGTGGGCTAGTGCCTTGATGGACTAACCGGTGTAAAGTGTTAGTGAGCATTGCCTTTGTGGCTTTGCTATGTGATTACCCTGCACTGTCTGTATAACTTTGCAATTACTCATGTTCAATAGTATTCGTGATTGTTTGCATTGTATTAATATCTAATCGAACCAGTTACGATTATTTTGGAACTCTTGAAAAACTATCATTGAGTTGCATCTGTGAATTATTTTGTAATTTCTTCGATTGAGCGACCTTACTGATCTCTTAAAAAGCTCACTACCATTTGTCCTTTTTGCAGGGGATAATCAATAATAGATCACATTGGGTGTGGATTATTTTTTAGAAGAGCATGGGAAAGAGAATTTAAGTTTCAGTCTTAGTCATTAGAACCCATACTTCGGTTATTATTGTTATCTAGAATTGTTAAGTTAGACTTCATGTTTCAACTATGATGGTACGCTAAGAGTATTATTTTTACTCAATGGTTTAGTTGCTCTGATTGGCTGATGGTTCTAAATTAGTTGAGTTTGAGGGTTCTATTGCCTTAGTGTAAATGATCGAGCGGGTGCTAATGGATATTTCAAATCCAATTTGCGTGCATAACATTAAAACACAAAAGAAAATTCAAATCAGTTAGACAATAAGAATTAGCAATAATGTAGATAGTCAAAAGTCACATTATTACATATATGAACTATAATCTCAAATTAAACAATTGAGCTGCAATCTGCTCCCGCAAGTTCACCATAAAGTTTTGATCAGCTTGTCGTGCTTCTGCTCCCATATCTACGGCATTTTGGTGATGGTGAGCCGTATTTTCAAGAATATCCCCATTGTCAAATTGCTCAAAAAGATAATCAGTGATAATAGTCTTTCGAAGGAAATTATGTAATGTTGCACAAGCAATAACAATATTCCTTTGTACTTGAAAAGGATACGGTGGCATACTCTTCAATAGTGGGAAACGAGCCTTAAGAACTCCAAATGAACGCTCAATGATATTTCTCAATCTAGCGTGTGCATGGTTAAACCGTTCTTCCTTTGTTCTTGCATGATGACCATGTGCAAAGTCCGCCAACCAATAACGCACATTACGATAAGGTACCATAAATCTACGAGTATGTGTATGTGCAACGTCACAAAAATAATACTTATCTGTAATAAATTTATTTATTTCAACAATTTAGTACTTGTTTTCAAATGAATCTCAATACTATATAAGGCACATATTTCAATACCTGGGGGAGGAAATGGAAAATGGTTAGTAAGTTCCCGCATAGTTTCTGTTAAGACCTTTGAGTCATGTGCCACTTCTTCCCAACCAGCGCATATAAAAGTGAAAACCATATTAAAGTCGCATATGGCTAGAACATTTTGGTAACATTCACCCCTTCCTCTTCCTCTATATCGTACTTGCTGATCAGGTAGTACGACATCATGAATAAGCGTACCGTCTAATGCACCCAACGTACCCTACGAAAAAAAATAATACAACCACATAATTTACCAGTGGATACTAAAGTACGTCTATAAGCTTTTTTCGTGTAACAAAATCTAACTTTGTATTTGTACCTGAAACACCTGTCTGAGCCAACGATGGTGCCGAATCTGATTGGCATTAGGATTATATGTGGTAAGAACAATCATTTCCTTTGAAAATTTTAGCATCGCTGATAACACCTCGTGAAAATATCTATGCACGGTATGTGTTGAATGATTGAATCTTCTTTTGACAAAACGGGTTCTTGTGTTATGGCTCAAAATTACCAAGAACATTGCCATCTTCTCGCGTATGGAAACATAGCGACTATCCTTTAGCCACCCTCGAGTGCGAAAATGGTTACAAATATTCAAAAACGCTTGTTTGGGCATCCGCAAAATCTCTTAAGAATGAGTAGGATTTCCACTTATTATCTCGTCAAAGTATCCAGCTCCACTAAGCAAAGAATTTGTATCTGGCCTTCTCTTTTGTTTCAAAATTTTCATTATGAGAATGGTTGCAACAAATCTTAGGGCAACCTTTTGATTCGTAGTCACCATTCTGTTCTATGTGTTTAAGGACAATATAAGCGAACAATAATGTATAGTGGATAATTAGCACATTAAAAGACAAACATGACTATAATGCTCACACATCATAAAGCAACGTTATCCAATATCGTAAAGAAAACGACCATTGTAATGACTAAAAGGCATATAAATGTCAAGAATCACGCTCCAAAAAGGAAACAAAAAAAAAGGTAGTTTGTTAACTTCCTACTAGTCCAAAAATCATTTTATGAACGCATTCCTAATCGAAACACTAAACTAACCAAGGACACTTCACAAAAGTCTTAACTTTTTTCCATTCATTTGTATCCAATTCTTTCTAACTTCTTCTGGTGTTTGACTAAGCACCATCCACTGTTCTCTGTATGCTTTACTTTCACAAAAATGCTGCATGCAATGATGTATAAGTGGTTAGTCGTTTGTAACGTTTGCATCTCATTTAAAATACGGTTGCACTCCTCCATGCTCGGCCCGTCTGATTTCTCCAAAGTTTTAAGAACCGCAACTAGTTGATCATCAAGCTTATCAGATTTGTCCTTCTTATGACGTTTGACTTTTGATTTCGGTACATCCGTTGGCAAATCAAGTGTAGGAGGCACATCAGAATCGTCGTCTACAAGTATTTGAGAAGATGACCCACCATCGGTAGGCAACCCATCCTTTGATGGACCCTAAGCTTCCTTTCCAGTTGCTCCAATACCGTCAAATAATGCTTTCATCTCATTTGCATACTGTAGTCCAGCATATCAAAATTGTTTTGCTTCTTGATTTGCATGTCGTACAATGTGATTAAAATCTAGTTACACATAAATAATTGTTCATATTTTTATAAATATATTTTAGGGTTAACGAAATTGTAACTTTATGTAGTCGTCCCATTCATCTGGGCTCCAGTTCACGGAGTTTGTCATGGGATCGTAACCATTTCCAGTCTTTTCAATTAGTTTGGACCATACACCATATTTTTGTTTCAAATAATTCCACTGGTTTTTTAGTTGTTTTTTATTAAGGACAATACATTTTTCTCCTTCATTTTTTTTAATTAGAGTATCTCATGACGCTTTCTTCAAACTACCTCCAGATTTTCCACCTTCCGCTACTTCTACAAGGCATGCGTCTATGAAAAGTTTATATAGTTCTGGATCCTTCCAGTTTGCTCTAGAACTGTCACCAGAAGCCATTCCTATACAAGTATTATAGCATTAGTAGTAGTAGCAGTAGTAGTATGATTTACAAGAAATATTGCTCATACATTTTTCATTCAAAGTAGCAGTAGCAGTATGAAGAGCCTAGGTAGCACCTAGCCTTTAGGCTAGGTCTATCCACTACAGCAGATATTCCAGAGTGCGACTTAACTGATTACACAATTGGTTGCAGCATGCAAGCACAACTACCAAGTGAACTAATCATCTAGATGAGGCACTACCAAGGAGACGCTCTTCCTCTAGTGGTGGAGGCACTTAATAAGTGCCAGTAGTTGGTGGCTTCTTAGAAGGATTCTTGGTGAGCAGAGAATGGCAAAGCTACTATATATGTTCTCATCATTTACCATAGGGAGAGAATGGTAAAGCTACTATATATGTTCTCATCGTTTGTGTTATGGGAAAAGGGCTAGCTCATTGCACGATCCCACTTCATGGGAAGAGTCACGGATGCTGAATGTGCTAAACATCAAATTAGGCTGAAATTAGGCCTAATTTGTATAAGCATTTTTAACTTTCCAAAACTAGTCTGCATGATTGTGTACTATATACCGCACTTGGCAAAATTTGATCTTAAATGAGAGCTACAACTCATTCATCAGAAAGTATTTGCTATATATGCCACTGGAGTCAAGTAGATGGAATGCATGTCTTTTTCTACACTAAAACAGAATCAGCAATGGCCCTCACTCATGCTCCTTCCATAGAGCAAATGACAGAGAGTTCAAACACAAATAACAAAGGTGTGTACATAACATAAATATTATGTTTCATGCTACACTTATGATTAAAATCATCCTAAACCATTTATCATCAAATCTTAATGGTAAATTTGATGACATTGCACGTGTAATATCAACCACACCTATTAATACATGTATATCTTAACTTTAAAAGCAGTTGTTATGCAAAAGTATTCTTATACCAAAAGATCCCTATAGCAAAAAGATTCCTGGAAGCAAACCTATACCAAAAGACTCCATACAATAATATTCATATACATACCCTGGATTCAAATGCACCAAAGTAACATTTGAATCACGTCAGTTAAAGGTACCTTCTTTAAATCCTGGTAGTAGTAGCCCAGTATGGCATCCTTAGTATAAATACCTAGCTAAAAACCATGATTCTCAACATTAGATTCACTTTTATGGAAGCTTAAGACTTGTTATCATCCCCTCCCCACATCACACCATTTTCCATGTGCATAGCTGTCTGGTACCTTGCAATTCCCTTCAACTTCAAAAAAAACCTTTATTTACCTACTTTGGCTTACCTCTATTTTTGACGTTTTCAATAAAAGTGTTGAAGTGATAATTGAGTTAGTTAAAGACCAAATGCTTATTTGGGAGTTCATTTGCTGAATAAGGTGCTGAGACACACCTTCTTCTTTTATCGTTTAAGCCAAACAGATTAGAAGACACAGCCTACATTTTTTATCGTTCTAGTCAAACATGTTAGGTGAATCAATCACATAGCATTGCTTGACAACATCATTTAAATGGAATCCGTGAAGCATGCTAACTACATGTTAGAAAGGAATCTATAAGAAACCTGTGGATATGAGCGCTAATATAGATACCCTGAAACAGAAAACCCGTGATCTGTGTTGTGTGTGAATTTGCCAATATCAGATTCATTGAAGCTAATTAAATTGAGAATACATTCAAGAGGCAGGGAATCTATTCAATATCAAAAAGAACAACTTGGGAATAAAGCCCTAATTACGTTCACAAATCAATCGACACCCATGTAACGAAGCATCATGAAATCACGCACCTGCAAATAGGAGTACAGTAAGAAGAAGAAGAAGCAGAAGAAGAAGAAGATATGGCAACGAGCAGGAGCAGGTGCAGGTGAGTACGATTGGGAGAAGAGGAGATAGTTTGGGCAAATCAGTCCTTTATTGACAAAATGATTTAATCCCAATTCATTGACCGTGTTAAGTGATAAGTCATTACGAGTGACTTAAAATTTTGGTCTTCAATTAATCTAGTACTTATTATTTTAAGTGATTAAAAAAGTGGGTTATCAAACGCACTTAATTTAAAATCACTAAAAATTTTCAGTTTTAAGTGCTGAATGTCGTTATCAAACACACCCTTAGACAATGTTTTTGCTAATTCACTTATCCAAAACTATGTCAAAAAAGGTGTGTGTTCGTATCTTTTGGACATGGAATTTAATAGACATACATGTGAAATATTTAGGAAATGACTATTTTCACTCCGTGTTACGAGTTCTGACACCCTCATTCGTCATTAAATGATATATGTTTTGTTATTAACGTATTTTGTAGCAATAAAAAGGGTGTGGAGCGGCATATAAGGTACGAAAATAGACGCTCTCAATTATATATGGTTTAAGAGCGCTCCTGCTTAAATTTGATTCAACTAAAATAGATTGTAATATGTAAATTCTCTTTTTATTGTAGCACAATAGCTCTAAAGTGACATCCAAAACATGTACTGACTCACTCTAATGAATATTTGGAATTCCAAAACAACTTCCCAAGCAAGCTACTGCATAGTTACTTCAGCTATATTGTTATGATCAAAGAAACTTAATTAGTAAAAGAAGAAGGGGTAAGGCATGGTCTGTTGTGGTAAAACATTATAGAGCCCGAGCCAAGTAGTATTTATCCAAACACTCTAATCAAAAACTGAAGGTAACGGAACTAACAGCCTCAGTAAATTATTTGAACAAAGTTCCAAGGATGCTCCAAAATAAGGATAAACAACCAAGAACACATAAAGTAAGTTTATGGAAGCACCTAACCCTCTGGTGTAAACCACTAACTCACCAAGTTACCATCAATTTTCAAGCATGGCATTAAAAAATTATAAATTTAAGGAAAATTGCTTCAAGCCAAAATTTGGTATAGATTGTTTTGAGCAATCCATTTTTAGTAAAGCAATCTATTCATGCGTGCACAACCAACTCTCCTGTACAAACTATAACATCAATTGTGCATGCAATTGTATTTTTTGCTTAAAGAGAAGGGTTGTGGGGTTACGTGGTACAGAGATGGCAAAGTGGCAGTGGAGTTAGGGAGTCTGCATTTAACATTAAATTGTATCGTCCTTTTGAAATGTGTTTGCAAACTCTGATAGTAGTTTATTTGTTATAGCATGTCATGTACTCGTAGAGCTTGCACCAGGGGTTGCACATGCCAAGCCAGGGGCTGGCGAGGTTGCACTGGGGGGTCGTACTAGAATTTAGGAAATCCTAGTTAGGGAAGTACCCCATCTAGAGCAATAGGAGCAAAATCCATAATCCATGGTTGTAGCTCTGAATTCCATGAATCAGATTCTGGTATTAATGGCCCAGTATTTGGTTAATCAACAGCGAGGTATCCAAAACCCTCTTCAACTGCAGCCACAAACCGTAGGAAGGAAGTACCCTAATTGAATCTAAAAAATAGAATGCTTTGATTTCTAGTGGATCAGTGGACCTTACAAAGGCAGAGGCTTGGATTGCAGAGATGGAGAAGATCTTTTGAGCCATAAAACGCACCGAGGAATAAAAGGTTGAATTCGCGATATATAAGTCGAGGGGTGAGACCAATCAGTGGTGGAAGATGGTGAAGAATGGTATGACTCCTTAGCAGAAGACTGAGATGACTTGGGAACGGTATAAGGAACTGTTTGACAAATAGGTACTTTTGTTGGCTACCGTGAGCAAATGCTGATAGAAATCGCCAATGTAACCCAGACGAATCAGAAGACGGTGGATGAGTTTGAGGCGCGGTTCTTGCATCTAGCTAGGTTCGTAACTAGGATGCTACCTACTGAGGCAAACAGATGTCAAAGTTCCAGTAGGGATTGAAGCCCGGGTTAAGAGATTGGGTGATTTCTGCTCGTTTATCGAGCTATGTAGAGTGTGTTCATCTGGCATGTACACTGGAACAATCCAAGTCTTATAATAAGAAAAGGATGAAACAACGGCAAGGTGGTGAGAAGAGGGATAAGGAGGAAAGTAGAGCTTCAGAGGCGAGGAAGTGTCAAAAGTTCTCTTCTTCAGCACAACAGGATGCTCAGAGTTAGAAGATGGGCAAGTTCAGTGAATTAGCTAAAATACTTGATGAGCTATATATGTCAACTGTGATCATGATCTATGCGAAATAAATTTTCTCTTTTGTAACCTAGTTATCCTTTTTTGTTTGTTTCTTGAAGTGGCATAAAGAGGTAAGACCTACAGGCAAAAAATGTCTTTTTACGCAAAATTGAGGTGCAACCCAATGCTTTCAACATCAGTTTATCAAACTTCTCTAATTAATCGTTGCTTATGATAATATAGACATCTGCAATAGGAATATAATAGTTTTAGAAATCTGATGCTCGCATAATTATAGAGCTTTTAAAATCTTATGTGGCGTAATTATAGTTAATGGGGTTGCCTTAACCTAGCCATGAAGCTAATTCTAGTACAATCTTAAGAAGAGGAAAAACAGTTCCTTTAAGTTAGGTGTTCTGTTGTGCTCCATGAAATTTAAGAAGGAGATTTATTCTCTAGCATCTCTGTCTTTAGAATGAAATTTAAGCAGGCCCCCAAATCCACACATTTTCCCCTAAGCAACTGACAGGTCACAAGTTTTAGTAGATATCTAGACAACTAAACTAACACACTAAACAACTCAAAAGGGAAAGCTTCACAACCATGTCACAATTGAGACCATTCCGCACTAAATAACTATCAGCATGAACCGAATTAGCCAAGTTTAAATTGTCCTTTTTCCTGCCTGAATGGTTTTACTCGATTCATAGTCACTGGTCTTGAACATTATGGAGCCCGAGTCAACTAGTATTTATTCGAACACTCTAATAAAAAACTGAAGGTAACAAAACTGACAGCCTCAGTCAATTTTTTGAACAAAGTTCCATGGATACTCCAAAATAAGGATAAACAACCAGAAACACACAAAGTAAGTTTATGAAAGCAATTAACCCTATGGTTTAAACCACTAACTCACCAAGCTACCATCAATTTTCAAGCATGAACCAAGCACATAGCCCTCTTCCAATGTGATGTACATCTCTCTCTCTCTCTCTCTCTCTCTCTCTCTAGTTTACTACACATGACCGACACAGCTCCAGGATAGAATGCGGTAAGAGGGAGAGAGAGAAATGCGTTCCTTTGCAAAGAGGATGTTCTAGCGCTTTGCAAAATTATATACTCAATGCCAGCCCGTGAAAATCATGAACCAGGCACACAGCCCTCTTCCAATGCGATGTCCATCTCTCTCTCTCTCTATCTCTCTCTCTCTCTTTAGTTTACTACACATGACCGACACAGCTCCAGGAGAGAATGCGGTAAGAGGGAAAGAGAGAAATGTGTTCCCCTTTTTTTATTAAGAGCTGAGGAATTTCGAGGGGAGTACTACATAATTCAGCGGTGTTAATGAAGGTGTGGCTACACGAGACTCTGAATTTTGGCCAGATCGGATCAAACGAAGATAAATAAGAATTCTAAACAAGCATTACGTATCACAAGATAAACTTCAAACTTTAAGAGCTTTTTTTCTGTTTTCTAAAAGGAAGAACAAGTAAGCTATATGAAGTTGCATGCTAGGAAGATTTTTATAATTTTGCGGTTAAGGAGTAGAAGAAATGGCGATCCCAGATTATATACCAGCACAATGACAGTAAGAAATAACTTTTCACTTATCAATATTACCAGCAATTTTTCTTTACCCTTTTTTTTGGGTAGCTCCGATACTGGAAATTGTAGAGAGCTGTAGAGAAGATTACATGATCAGAGGGTTTTTATAAAGCAAGGATTATAGAAGAGATAAAATCAACCGACCCAGTTTCAAACTGAATGAAAGCCTCTTGATAGGAGTTAGCACTGAACGATTTGCATAAAAGAAAAAGGATAACGAAGAATTAGACTGGGAGAAGTACAAGGTTACTCGACAAAACACTCAACCAGAAGGCAAGAAGAGGAGGAAGAAGAAGAAGAACAAATGGAGAATAAAGCGATAACAGCTCTTAAACGGTATTAAATATTTTAGTATATTTCATTCATCTACACCCCATAATCAAGATCATTAGAATCTTACAATAGCATAAACATAAGAACAATAAGGTTATGAACTCACAGAATCGAAGGAAGTCATAGATTACCAAGAATTTTATTCTGATGATGAAAGTACGCCAAGATACGGAAGCGAACGTGTATTCCCTTTGGTATTGATCTTCACTATTCTTCTCTATTCTTAATGATGAAATAAAGTGTTGTATTTTTTCTTTAGGAGAAAAAGAGTGGCAAAACATTATGATACCTTAGGCCCTATTTGACACATTTTTTTTTCCAGTTTTGGAAACTGGAAAAAAAAGTTGCGTTTGGTCACCATTTCCCTTTTTTTTCCCTTCAGATTAAAAACCCAATTTTTAAATCAAGACTATTTTTAAAAACTCCAAAAATTGGTTTTTTTTCAGTGTTGGTTTTTTTTTTCTAAGACCACCACCCTCCCACCGCCGACCACCGAAGACTGTCACCGGCGACTGCCGGCTGCCACCGCCAGCAGCTATCACCGGCCACTGCTGGCAGCCACCACCGGCCGCCGCCGCCACCACCGTTGGCCACCACCATGCCCCACCAACGCCACTCCAAACCAGCACAAAAAAAAAACTGGGTTATCAAACACCCAAAGAAAAACTAAAAAAACAAACTGGGTTATCAAACACCCACTTATTTTTATAAAAAAAAAAAAACTGCTCTTTAATTTTTTATTTTTTTTTGGAAACTGGAAACCAAAAAATAAATAAATTTATCAAACGGAGCGATAGCCTCCAAGAAGAAGAGATATTTATATAGAGAGAGTAGTGGGATCAACCCTAAAGCCTGCCAAATCTCAACTGTCTATCAAAGTTAAGAGATTAGGGTCGATAAGCCTTTTATGCACTATAAACCATTAGTGTATTGGATGCTAAATTAAATAGGCCCATAATGTTATTTAACTAATTTAATTAATTAATTTTTCAAGTCAAATAAATAGTCAACAATAGTATGACCCGTTAGGCCACCTAATAGGATTGGACCGATCAAATCCAACATTCTCCCACTCGGCCAAGGGTTATACTTCTGTTTACATCATAAGTTTTGATATAATGAAATTGAACGAAACACCCTATAAGTTAGGCCAAATTTAACAAAAAATACTAAGATGAATCGAAGATTGTATCCATGCCTCTCTCTGCCACAGCACCGTTCACTGGTTACAATCTCAGACTTTTTGCCAAATATGAAAATCAAACAGCTTAATAGACATAAACTGCATTGTTCCATAATAAATATGAATTAGTTCATGTGATCCTTACAAGAGTATTTGTTTCAAAATACTTCAAATGTGCACTTTTAAGGAGAAATAACAAACCATAATCATAACATCCAGAATCCATAACATAAGGTGATCACGGAAATAAATTTCTCAAATCGAAATCCCATCACTAAAAAGGAAAAGCCATCAACCAAACATATGCTAGCAACATGTTCTCTAAAAAGACTGGGTAGTAGGCTTTTCGTCATGGAATCTGCTAACATAGCAGTCGTATTGATATGCTGAATAGACAATATGTGATTCTGAATTATATCTCTTACAACAAGCTACTTAATCAATAATCTTAAAGGTGTCTACACACCCTACATAATCAAAATCAGAATAACCAATAACCTCAAGGTTATCTGACTTCCCATAGGTAAGCATGAAATCCTTAGTACTCTTTAAGTAGCGCTTGCCTTTCTTGGCTGCTTTTCAATGATCCATTCCTGAGTTTATTTGGTAAACATCCAAACATGCCAATAACATACGATATATCTGGACGAGTACAGACTTGAGCATACATAAGACTCCCTACTTCTGATGCGTAGGGAATACGCTCCATTTCTTCTTGCTCCGGTTGGTTCCTAGGACATTGTAACAAACTAAATTTGTCACCCTTAACAACAAGGGCAATAGTGGGAGCACAGTTATGCATATTGAACCTTTTCAAAACCTTATAAATATAGGCTCTTTGGGACAATCCCAATATTTCACGAGACCTATCTCGGTGAATCTCAATGCCTATAACGTAGGAGACCTCTCCAAGATCTTTCGTATCAAAATTCTTAGAAATTTTTTTTGTCTTATTCAATATATGCATATCACTACTAGTAAGTAAGATATCACCTACATACAAAACTAGAATGATAAACTTACTCCCAGGTATATACATTGGTCTTTTGCATTTTTTTTAAAGTCAAATTTACTAATCACATTATGGAACTTAAGATACCATTGTCTAGAGGCTTGCTTTAATCCGTGTATGGATTTCTTCAACAAACATTTTCATATGTTCCTTGCCTTCAACCTTAAACCCTCCTAGTTGCATCATATAACCATTTTCATACAAGTCACCATTAAGAAATGAAGTCTTTCCATCCATTTGATGTAGCTCTAAATCATAATGAGCCACTAAAGCCATGACTATTTGAAAGGAATCCTTTTTTGACATAGGAGAAAATGTTTCATTATAATCTATCCCCTTCCTTTGAGTAAAACCTTTAGCGATGAGTCTAGCCTTGTATCTTTTGACATTATGTTTAGGATCTAGCTTAGTTTTGTAGACCCATTTGCAGTCTACAGCTTTAGCCCCTTCAGGAAAGTCAACAAGGTCCTAAACTTCATTTATTTTCATTGACTCTAACTTATCTTTCATGACCTAAAGCCATTGAGTTGAGTGATCGCTTATAATATCTTCTTTAAAGAATGTAGGATCATTTCCTATGCCTAGATTATAGTCAACCTCGTCTAGGTACACAATATAGTCATCAAAGATGGTTGTCCGTCTCTCTCTTCCTGACCTTCCAAAAGGTTGTTCATTAGCAGAAATTCGAGCATGATCCATAATAGGGGACACATCATTAGGTACTACCTCGGGTGCATCGTTATCCTTTATATGAGATAATGGCACACCAACCTTTTGGATAACAAAAATAGAAACATGATCCTGAATTTCCTCAAGTTTTATTATTCTTTGTATACTACTCCCATTATACTCAGCATTTTAAAAAAAAAACTGCATGTCTAGTTTCAACAATTCTAGTGGTATGTGATGGACTATAAAATCTAAAACCCTTAGACCTTTCAGGTAGCCTATAAAAGGACAACTTATGGTATTGGGATTGAGTTTCTTAGTATGTCGATTGTAGACTTTTGCTTCAGCTAAACAGCCCCACACATGCAAATAGTCTAAACTTGGTTTTCTCTGTGTCCACAATTCAAAAGGTGTTTTACGCACAAACTTATTGGGAACCCTATTAAGAATATGCACAGCTGTTTTAAGTGCTTCAACCCACGAAAACTCTGGTAGAGTGCTTTGGTATATCCTACTTCGTACCATATCCATGAGGGTACGATTTTGCCGTTTAGCTACACCATTCTTCTGGGATATACCTGGCATTGTATACTGAGCAATGATGCCACATTCTTCCAAATATGAGGCAAAAGGACTAAGGTTACGACCCGTTTTAGAAAAATTTTCATAATATTATTCGCCTCTGTCAGATCTTACAACTTTAATCTCTAGGTCGAGTTGATTTTCAACTTTGGCTTTGTAAGTCTCAAACGTGGCAATGAGTCAATTTTTTCATGAATGAGGTAAGCATATCCATAACGAGAATAGTCATCAATGAATGTGATAAAGTATCTATGCCACTAATACCCGGCGTAGGGAAAGGTTCGCAAATGTTAGTATGATAACCTTTAAAAGTCTCGTATTTTGAGTGGCACCACTTTTATAGCCTTTTACAAATTTTTGTTTATTACATTCAGGACATACGTCAAAATCTGAGAAATCTAAAGAATAAAGAATTCCATCCATAATGAGGCGTTTCATTCTGCCTCATAATATGTGACCTAGACGTTCATGTCACAATTTAGAGAATTTTCATTCTCTCTTTTTCTCTTACCACAAGTTTTAGCAACTACATCATTCACGTTCATTGTTTTTAAGGATTCAGTAAAAGAAGCATTCAAAAGTAATTTGTAAGGGTTTCCCTCCAGCAAACCAGAACCAATAACTTTATAGTAAGAAAAAGAGAGAAGCCTTTATTTTCATACTTAAACGAATATCCATAAGTGTCAAGTCTAGAAACAGAAATAAGCTTTCTAGTCATATTGGTTACATAAACAGTATCAACTAAATTCAAATTGAAGCCACTCTCCAAAACTAAACGGAGAGTTCATACAGCTTCAACTTGAGCTTTCACTTCATTTCCTACTAGCACATTACGGTCCCCTTTGTTTAAAGGAATCCCTGCAATGAAATAGTTATGTGCACAATTGCACTTGTGTCAACCCACCATGTATTTAAAGGAACATCAATTCTATAAGACTTATAATAAATGCAAATAGATAAATTACCTTTCTTTTTCAGTCACTCTCTAAATTTATGACATTATTTCCTCATATGTCCTTTATCTTTACAAAAGTGACACCTGGGACCATAAGAACCCTTGGTACTAGAAGAGCTTGCCTCGTCAGTCTTGGTTACAGAAGCACTCGTATTCCCTTGCACGCTACCTTTGCCAAATTTCTTTCCTTTTCCTTTTCCTTTTCCTTTAGATGGACCAGTTATGGCAATGTGAGCACTATCAGGTTGTTCAGACTTTAGCCTCTCTTCTTCTTAGACACACATGAAAATCAACTCGCTCATCTTCCGCTTCTCTTTCTGCGTGTTATAGTTGATCTTAAAAGGACCAAACTACACAGGAAGGGAAGTCATAATAAATGCACGAGAAAACCTTCAGAAATTTCCATGTACAAACCTTTTAGTTGAGAAGCCATATCATTCATCCGTAAAATATGCTCACGAACACCGTTGGATCTACTACACTTGAGCGTAATTATTTTAGTGATGAGAGTAGTAGCATGTGCCTTGGAGAACCCTGAAACTGTTCATCAATATGAGCAAGGTACAACTTAGCATTATCTGAGTTAGGGTTGGCTATGTGAATAGCAGTCATAATGGAGCCTTTCATAATCATTAGGGATATGCGGTTGGAACGCTCCCACTTTTCATAAGTCGCCTTTTGCTCAGTAGAGCTTTTAGCCGTAATGTAACATCTCGAAATTTTCCGAAACGTTAACACTTTCTCAATCACTTACACTAAAACAGAATATTCTCAAACTCCTCAAAGTAATACCACAAGCTGTCAGAGCAACTAAACCATCAATTAAATCATAGACCTAATAAACTGTCATAATTAGAACAATATCAAAACTGACTTAAAAAAAAATCTTCAAATAATAATGTCAACCCCCGCAGGGGTTCTAGTATTCAACACTAACTCAACTTAATTAAATTTCTCTCGCTCTGCCCTAATCCGTGCTGGCAACCTTAACCTAATGCTGGCTATCACCTGTGAAAAGAAAGTCAAAGAAGAGTGAGATTTCGAGAGCCCAGTAAGATCGATCAAATATTTAAAACAACAAAAACGATTCGAACGATTTTACATTTAAACAAAATAACAACTTTTAAAACGGAGAAACGTAATGATTCAAACACTTTTTCTACATACAATCAAATGATAATTTTAAAAGGGTTTTCAAGAAAACCACATCATTTCAATATAAACATAGGGATGAGTATCAACTCAATCCCTTGAATCAATAATTATTTCAAAACATTTCAGGTGCAAATAAAACAAAAACATGAAACATTGAACATGAGTAGTACGTTGTAGCAAAGTCACCCCAACAGTGCTCAATATGCTTTATATATGCATATGTACATTGATTAGTCCATCTAGGTACTAGTATAACCCAACCAACAGACCATCCTTATAGCTCCAACAATACAGACCATCCTTATAACTCCCAGGTTTACTAACTCATGTCAATATTCAAGGAATTTAAACACAATTCAAAATATTTTACAATGATTGAATTAAATAAAGAAATAAGAATAACGAATTTCAAACGATCGCTATCAGGCTCAAATTAGGGTTACATAGGCAATTGAAAACATTTTCATGAAAAATAAAATATCAGAGTTCATTAAAAATTTGATAACAACTCAAAAAATTATATTTGATATCAATGATGAAATGGGGTTTGGATAGAAATCCTTACCTCGATCCAAGCTATGCAATGCTTGAGAGGGTGTGATGCCCTGAACCTAGGTTTACGAGGTTATTATTACTTAACGACGATTATGGTAAGTAAGAAGAAATTAGACTATTAGTGAAGACCTTACGAGCATGTATAAATTTGATCTTTAGCGTTAACTATTGTGAGCAATATTAATTGTTGCATCTAGTAACATATTTTAATAATATGATAAGCCATAAATGATGAAGTTTGTACAATAGAAAAATTCATGGAAGTGGGCGGTTTGCAATTTATAATTGACGAAATTGTGCCGCTATAACATTATATGGTCTCGCATTAAATAATTATACATATTAAAGAGCAGAAAACAAAAATGGAAACAACAATAAAATAAATAAAAATAATTGATAATACATAAAGGGAATATGAGAGAGGGTGTGAACAAAAAAAAAGAAAGAAAAGGAGAAATCAGGTAGAGAGGAACAGAAAAGGCAGCCAGCCCTAAAAACGGGTAGCGCCTCTTCCAAATCTGGGCAGCCCCCATTTCTGGCCACACGCATAGCCGCCAGCGTCAACTCCGGCTGTGCACCTTCACCAGACACCATCGCCTAACGCCTCTACTACCCTGTGCCGCAACCAAACCACCCTGGCCACCATCGGATGGTATTCAAAACTGGCCAACCAAAATCCCTACCGAAAGACCCCACCGGTCAAACGCCAGCGCAAGGGACCCCACTGGTCAATAATCGGTCACTAATGGCCACTTCCAGCAGTGGATCGCCTTCGCGTCGCTGTTGTTACTAAGCCGCTGTCACCACCGCGATTTGCTCCACCACCACCGTAGGTACTCATCGCCACCACCGTCCCGTTCCATAAGCCTTTGCCACTGCCATCCAGTCGTGCTATCGTTGCCCATCAGGCAGATCCAAGAGCAATCGTAGACTCCTATCACCATCGCGATCTACTCCGCCATCACTGCCTGGTACTTATCACCGGCGAACTAAAACTCCTATCGACACTAAGGATGACCATGGGCCAGTCGACAGCTCTCTCCTTTCATCCACCAATCAACTGCCTTGACCACTGAGACCTATAACCGGTGTCGTAACTAAAATTTCACGGCGAGCCAAAAATGGCAATCACCGACCTTCATTCACCACCGTCAAAATCTGCAACCACCGGTAACCATCCACTATAAGCCACCACTGTGGGTCCTTAACAAAATCGCCCTGCCACCCAAGCACTGCCCTCCGTCAAAAGAACATTCTCCGTTCAACATCAACGGCTATTCGATTGTCGTCGGCGTTGGGATCCATGACTACGGTGTAGAATTGGTTTTTATGGTATTCACTATGAAGTGGGGTTGGGTAGTGTTGTTATTTTGGTGGCTTTGCAGTGGTTGAAATTTAGCGGCAGTGTGGTGGTGGAAGGTGGTTTGTGTGCATAACTGTGGGTGCACGACATGTGTGTGGTTGTCATGTACATGGTGTGGTTGTTGTCTGACAATCATGTGAAATTGGGTGTGTATGTGAGGCACTATGGGGTGGGTGTACAATGCGGCTGTGTGAATATTTTTGTGTCTTAGCGTGTACGTGTGCTTGTGCTTTGGAAGGTGAAGTGATGTATCTAGCAATATGTGTCCTAGTGTGCATTTTAGGATGAACAAATGATGGGTGCATGGCACGTATCTATGTGTGAGGCGGTCAGCAAAATGGGTGAGTTTGGGCATGTGAAATGGTGAGCTAGTTGTGGGGTTATTAGAAGGTGGCACATGTAGTCATAGGTGGGTTGGGGAAGTCAGCAGTCGTGTGTTGGGTTTTGGTGGTATGGACAATGAACGGAGTTCGGTGGTACAATTGCAATACTGTTGTGGTTGTAGTTGTGGTTTAATGATGGCAATGTGTGTATGTTGTACATACAAGGTGCGCGTCGTGTGGTGGTTGCTGGGCGGTAGCATATAACAAGGGGTGTCGTAGGGCATTGTTGTGTAGGTGTATTTTGCGAGAGGAGCAGGGTTGTGTACGTTGAGGTATGGGTGAGTATGTACGGGTGAAGGGTATATGGTTGTACAAACATTGTGCATAAAGAAGGATTAGTAGTGGGTATATGTGTAGAATGGTTGTGTACACTGTTCATATGGTGGTACTGTGCATGCGTGAGATATGCATGTGTATGTGCGTAGTGGGAGGTGTAGATGATGTATGTTATTAATGTTTGTGGGTGAACGGGAGTGTGCATAACGTAGGGGTTCAGTGCATGTGATTAGGCAAGTGTGAAGGTTGCTTGGTGGTTGCTAAAACGGGTGAATTAAGGGATGTTCGGCAACGGTGATTAGATGCCAAGAATGATGTGGTAAACTAGGCATGATATGGGATGGGTATGTAAAGGTCAAGCAGTTGACTGCGCCATCGAATTTGCTTGAAGACATGTTCAACAGGAATGTTCTGTCGAGACTGACGATACTTCGGGTTGTCGTAAAGCTGAGAACACATAGATAAAAAGAAGGGCATTGAAAGTGCTTCGAACCAGGTGTGGTAGCATGATCGTCGTTTTGATGTGGGGAATGCGTAGCGTCAAGTAACCCTTTGATTCAACTAGTATTTTTATATGCAACGTATATCTTTATCTACTGTTAAGAATGTGTTGCTTATTAGTATTGACCGTTTTAAGTATGTTTAACTGCTATGGCTTAAATTACCAAAAAGGTTTTAGTGTTTTATTCTCGTCAAAGAAAAACCGGACCAGCATGTAAATGATGTTTTGCCTAGAAACTGAAATGGAACTCGGATTTGAAATGTTTTGTATTGATGTTATTGTGAATATTGAACATCTTGATGATTATTGAAGGGGTGTGAGGATGGTTGAGAATCAATTGATGAGTGATTTTGTTCACGATGAACCCAAAAGGGGTTTTTGGTTTACTCGATTGCTGTGCACTATATCCACGGGGGAAAGTTGATTTCGGGCCCTGGTCAACGGGGCTTGTACGTTGATGCACAGTACTGTGGCTGGTGGTGCGCCCTTGCGTCCACGTGATTATTTTATCCCGGGTGTAGGAGGGATTTCGGGCCCTAGTCAGGGGGGCTCGTACGCTGACCGCAGCATATCGTTTGAGCTAATGTTGGGATTTGAACTGGTTGTTATAAAGTTTTGCGATAATCATTATATACTTCAGTTTTTGGTTTCATGTACTCTATTTGTTTTACCCGATGATTTCCAACTTCATGATTTTAGATTTCTTTACGTGGCTATAATATAAAGTGAGTTGTTTTCTGCATGTATGGTCCACCTAGTTGAATCATTGGTTACTTACTGAGCACGTGGAAGCTCATCCCTTACTTATCATTTCAGGTTTGAAAGTAAGGTGATGGTGACGAGCATAGGAAGGAACAATTTGGCACTGAGCTCCGGAGACTGTATTGGTTGAGTCGCTAAAGATTTAGATTGTTGGTTTAGTTTTAGCTGTTGATAAATTAGAGTTATGAGGAGTTGTAGCATGAGTATTGTATTCAAATAAAAATATGAAAATGTAATTTAAGTTTATAGAAGTTTTAATTTCCGCTGCAGATTATATGTTGTTTTAGCGAGTAAGGCCTGGCAGAGCCCTCGGTTGGAGTCCATAGGGTCTGCGAACGGTCACGTGCCTAGCTCGCGGGCCTGCCCGTGGGTTCGGGTCGTGACAGAGGGTGTGTAGCCAAGGCTGACAAGAAAGTCAGAAAGACGATTATACCAGGCATGGGGGCCTATTTTATACCATAAAGAGAGCAATGCAATTTGCAAACAAAATTAGGATAGGCCGGGTTAGCAAGGCCTGGTGGTTGATGCATGCAGACTTCCTCACCAAGGATACCGTACAAAAAGGGTTTGTTGACATCGAGCTGGTGCAAAGGCCAATCATGGGTGACAACAATACCGAGGATGGTGCGAATGGTGATGTGTTTGATGATAGGACTAAAGGTTTCGTCGAAATCAATGCCTGGTTATTGATGAAAGCCTTTGGCTACAAAGCGAGCTTTGTAGCTTTGTAAAGAACCATCAGCATTTTGTTTTACCTGAAAGACCCATTTGCAACTGCCCAAATTCATACGCAACTGCAGGAGAACAAGAGTCCATATACCATTTTGAATAAGAGCATTGCTCCTCAGACATGGCTTTATGCCATTCTGGATACTGCTGGGCTTGAAAGAAACATGTTGGTGCAGGTAGGATGCTACTTTTACAACGAGAGGCAAATGGTTTTTTTGGTTTGAGAGAGTTGGTCATGGATCGTCAGGTCATGGATCGTAAGGTCATGGAAACCGGTTTTGGTTTCGAGCGAGTATGAGGTTTTGATATGGTGGGCAGTGGGTGAGGACATGTGTAATACCCCATATTTTTTAATAATTTTCTATCACTTTAAAATAAATAAATAACTAATTAAATAAGTTTGTGACCTTTTTGTAATATTAGGAAAGTTTTGGTGCCTTTTGAATAAGAGGCTTAAGTTCAGGGGGTTTCGTGTAATTTGCCAATTTGGGGCTTTGATATAAATAGCCTTTTTTTTTCCTTCCAGCCTCCTCTTTCTTCCCGGCGGGCCGCCTCTCCCATTCTCTTCTCCATTTCAGCCCTAAATTGCTTGTGCTTTGGAGATTTGCGGTCTAAGTCGAGCGGCGTGGCTTGGGAGGATTGAGTTTTCGTCAAATCGCTGGTATAAGGTAAGGGAATTCGTACTTTTTGCTGTGGCAAGGGTTATACCTTCTTCAAATCTGAAAAAAATCATTGGGGTTGATCAAATCTTTTGTAAAAGTTTGTAATTTTTGTTAGTGTAAGGGATTTTAACGCTCATTGCTGTGGCTTGGGTTTCATTCTTTAAATCTGAAAAATCATCGGACTCGATCAATCTTCTTGTGTAAGGGACTTTCTCTATTCTTGCTGTGGTAAGGGATTGTTTCGAATGTCTTATCGTTATAACTTACATTCCGATTGCAGCAAAAGATTGTTGCACTTGAAATTGGTAACGGCAGTGCGTTTATTGTTCCAATTTGATTTCCATGTTTTGTCCCGTGATGTTGCTGCTTACATGGAGCCTTTTTGAGTAATTGTTAACGGGTCTTGAACCATATAATTTTGTACATTTTTCACCTCGATTCTCGTAGTGCTGTTTATGGAGAACAAAATTAGACAATCCATCTGCCATGAATTTTGGTTCCTAAAACCATCTTGATTGTAAAGCTGGGTCTTGTATTTTTAATCGTTTCTTGTTTCCATTGTTCCTGGGCAGTGTCTTTCGTCAGCCATGTATTGGTCTTTTTCTTTCCTTAGGTGGTGTCATTATCTTCATCCATTATAATCTCTTCATGCTATTTTTTTTTTTTACAACAACTCGTGAGTGCCTTAGTTCTGAGGAATATAGTTAGTTCTGAGGAATATAGATGGCTTTGGTTTAATCCATATTCTGATCCTTTGAAATCTTGAAAGACTTTATTTGTTAATAGTAGTATAGGTTCACACAATTCACCTTACTGATTGTTTCTTCACCTTGCCCCCAAAGCTGCCTTATTTTAATTGCTGAAAATTCTTGGTTGTTCTATATTTTTGCTACACATGTTTACCATAAAACTTTGTCTCTTGTCTTCTTTCATTTCTAATACAACCAAGCCTTAGAATAAGGTCTAGTTCCTTCTTGTTAGGTGGTGGTAATCTTCTTTGTTCCAAACCACCTTTTCATGGTTTGTTTATTTCCATTGCAGTCCGGTTAGTGTTCTGTTCCATTGCTTATACACTTTGTGCTTTGCCATTTATTGGGTATACTGTCAAATTGGCAACATTTTGCTTATCTTTCGTATATTTTTTTGTACTACTTCTGTTAGCGTATCCCATTCAATCAAATTTCAGAGTTAAGTGGCTTTAATCTCGTTGAACCTTTCTTACGGTGCTCGTCAATTGACGATGGCTAATGACTATGTTTGAACAACTCTCAAATTTGAGAGGGTCCTTTGGACACACGTTTGATTATATGCGGGCGATTAATAGATGCTTAGCATGCTACCGGTAGCACACGTTTGATGTTTGTACGTTTGGTTCGACGTTTGGGTCTTATGACCAACATAGTCATCGTATTTTTGTTGCGTAGCATTCCCGACATATTAAATGAACATATGTTTAGGGTTAATGCTTAATCACGTTTGTTTTGGCCTTTGATATAAGAATTTGGTTTGCCCATTCCATCAAGTATTGTCATTTGACTCTGTTACTTCTGCTTTGATATTTTGTCGTTTTGCACCTTACTGAGCTATTTGAGCTCACCATTTCACTCTTCCTTGCCCCTTGCCACAGGTCATGAAAGTGTCTAAGGATCCGTGTGACGGCATTGGAGCTTTGAGAGTCCTTTGTAGTTAATTAGATTGCAGTTTGTTTTGAGAACTTTACTCGAATGTGGGTAATTTGATAGAATTGATTTTTTGTGATTTGTTTAGCCGCTGCGTTTAGTAGATGATTTTGTAAGGGATTATTCAGAGAATGAATTGTTTTAGATTTTTGTATATATTTTTAAGGATGCGTAAGGGAATTATTCAGAGAATGCGTTTATGGAGATAATTTATTTTTAAGGATTTAGTTGCTTTGTATATATCGTTGTCACAAGAATTATAGCGGTATATCAGGAAATTTGATTGCAGTCACGGCTTTCGATTTCGGGGCGTGACATCATGTGTGATTTAAAAGATGGGAGAGATTAATGTCGCAGCATCTGCAGGTACAGGAGGACGGGTGGGTGAGGGAGAAGAAAGGTGGGAAGGGCGACTAAGTGGGGAAGGAGACTAAAGTAGAGGCAGATTGTTGAGGCGTAGATGTAGGGCGGGGCGGGATGTAGGGGTGAGGTTCATTAATGGTTAAAATGGTGGGAATAGAGGCCCACGGTTGAGGTTGGACATGAGAGTGGGAGGATAGAGGAGTACCAAGGGCGGAAGGACCCGAAAATGGGTAGGGAATTCGTCAAAAATGACATGCCGAGCAATGTAAATTTTCTTTGCGGGAAGATAAAAACAGCGATAACAAAGGTGTGATGAACTGTAACCCAAGAAAACACATACGGCAAAGCGATACTCGATCTTGTAAATATTGTAGGGATGAAGATACGGCATGAGCCATAAGAGCCAGATCCGTTTAAACAATGTGACAGTTACGATCTTCAATTGTCCCTTGTTGTTCATGAGTTTGAGGACATGAACGACGATGGATGATACAAATTTTAGGTAAAAAAAGTGTTAAGTTTACGATATTCGCCACCCAATCAGTTTGGCTTGATTTAATTTTCGATAAAACTGGCGTTTGACCATTTTTTGGAATTGATGAAAGATGTGAAAGACATCGGGCCTTTTGTCAATAGTATAATACCACACAAAATTTGGAGTAATCATTAAGAAATAAAACAAAATAACAAAAACCATTAAACAAAGAGATTGGAGCAGCGCCCACACATCACTGTAGACAAGATCAACCAAGTTGGAACTACAGGAATTTGTAACACGCAGTGGACTGCAGGAAGCTTTGCCCAACTGACAGGAGGAGCAAATGGAGGGCAACTTTGACGGAGTACACTGCAATTTATTTGACGAGAGAATTTGATATAGAACACGAGCATGGGGATGACGTTAGCTGCAATGCAAGCCATCTTTGGTAGTGCAAGGGGTAGAAAAGGCCATTGGACTCAATGGCGAGGACTTGGTATAGGTAGAAGCAGCGGAGAGGCAATAGAGACCATTAGTACTCGACCGGCAAAGTAAAATGCTCCTCATGCACTGATCCTTGATTAATAAAAAATTAGGATGAAATTCAAAAAAGACACGATTTTCATTAGCAAACTGCTGAACAGATAAGAGGGGTTTGATAGAGATGGAACATGTACTACATTGGACATGGAGAAGCAAGTAGTGGGAGAATAAAGAGAAGAAGTGCCGACTTGTGAAATTGGGATTCCCTTACCATTTCCAACGTGAACTTGATACGAACCATAGTACACTTAAGCATTTGTAAACGGTTGCAAGGAAGGATAAGCATGATGGGTGGCACCAATGTTAGGAAACCACTGAAAATTGGTTTGGCTTGGTGGGGGATAAGTGGAATGATTAGTGAATGCGCCATGTGTGGAAACGACGAGGGAGGGGTTACGGGAGGGGGGGCTGTGGGTGGGTAGAATGAGAGAAATTTAGAGTGGGTGGTGTAGTGAGCGCGCGGCTGGAGAAGTGGAGGGCTTGGAAAAGGAAGCGGCACAGGGATTGGCAGGGTTACGGCAGGAGGCAGTATCATGACGGGTAACATTGCAAAAATGGCAGTAACGAAGGTGACGACCACCACGGTTGCCACCATGGTAGTTGTAAAATGGTGCACCATTAGAAAGAGGGGTGTGGGGATGGGTAGGATTATGATGGTTGAGGTTGGCAGAGGGAGAGAAGTGTGAGGAGGAGGTTGGCGGTGGTGATGCTTGGTGGAAGGTATGTTTGGAGAGAGCATCCAAATGAAGGAATTCATGGCTAAGAAGTAATGAGTGGAGTTCCGAGAAGGAAACATGTTCAGGGCGAGAGGAGAGAGTGGTGACGAGATCCTTGAAGTCTAGTTTGAGTCTGCAAAAAATGTATATGTTGAAATCTTCAGTAGAGAGTGGGCGACTGGCAGCGGAAAGTTCATCTGAGATGGATTTGGCATGTTGAAAATACGCCGAAATGGTGTTGTCTTTTTGATCGCGATCATGGAGATTGCAATGAAGACCAAGTATGCGAGTGTTGGAAGGAGAGGCTAGAGAGTTTTCCAGTACAGTCCAGAGGTCATGACTGGTATTGCAACCAACGACAAGTGGTAAAACATCATCAGAGAGCGACGATATCAGCATGCTTAATATAAGAGAGTCTTGCTTCTTCCAGAGGGAGAATGCAGGGTTGGTTGTGGGTTCTGTGTTACTGGGAGTGGGAAGATTTTTCGGAGGAGGAGGTAATGATCCATCAACATAGCCATAGAGGTCCAAACCTTCAAGGAAGAGGCAAGTTGCATACGCTAGAACATAAAATATTTGGTGGTTTATTTGATAAAGAGATGGTGGTGGGTTTGAGAGAGAGAGACAGTGGATGAAGAACAGGAAAATCCATTTGGTTTAAACTGCCTAATGAACATATTTGTACAGACATGATGTAGCCACGTGATCCAATATAGATCAACGTACATAAAGGTTGAAAGTAGCAAAAAAATATATATATATTTATTGCATTGTAAACCTTATTACGTAGTTTTTGGTTCTCAAACCTCATTTCTAGTCAAAATGCAAAATGTGGACCATATAACCAAGTACAGTTCTTTTGCATCATTTTCATTATTGCAGTCTTTCTTCTCCTCATGCAAATCTTACATGTCTAATACATGTGATTATCAAAGTTTATTAGTCACTCTTCCTCATATATTTACATGATTTTGCATGTATTTGAATTCAGTCCCTTTACCGTGTCCCATATGGATTGAGTTTTGGATATGACACTTACATAGCATGAAATTGGTCTTTCCTTAACAAAATGTTTCCAAATTGGCTTTTTTTTCTTCCTAATTAATATTCTTTATTAATAGCTGAAAATATTTTGCTACGGTTATAATTATACTTTAAGCTGCATTTAAGAGCAAAGACATTTTGTCAGTAAGGTTATTTTAGAATAATTCTAAATATTCTATCTTTTGTGGGCTTTATTGCTAAAATTGAGTGCATTTTAAACTTCGCTGAATTCTTATTTGGAATAATTACTTTTTCTGACATTCTAAGTGCACATTTAATGCATCTGATAGCAAAATGCGAGATTTTGTAGTAAGAAATTGTTTGATACTTATAGTGACATTCTTTTGCAACGTCAACAAGATTTTATAGCAAGAATTTGGTTCACCAACGCGTGCACACCAACTAGGAAATGAATAATACAAAAAGATGCAGCTAGTGCAAGAACTACAATGATCATTTATCTTTTAGGTAAGCTTAGATATTTAAACTCAACAAGCATCAAATAGGCTAAATACCATATCTATTCCCTTTCGATAAATTGCAATTGCATTAGTTGATAGGCTTTCTTTACCACATTTTTATTTACTTAAAAAAAAGAAATATGAATAAGCAAGAGCATTTATTATGTATCAAGATTTTACTACTCTCATATGAGAGTGGATGTATTGAGTGAGGAGAGAACATTCACAAGCAAGCTAGAAGGGGGAGACAACAATTGCTTCAACGAAATGATGAACATGCAAAACCAATTATTAGCGCATCAATAGTAGGAATGGAAATAGGAGCAAGGACTTTGCATGTCTCTCTCCTACGTGCGAAGTGAGCATGCTGAGCTCATAATCTTGCACCATTTCAGATAGTGTTATGTGCCAACTGAGCACGTTGCAAATACCATGCATTAAGTTGCTCGGGATTCAACTGCTATTCTTAAAACAATGGAGAAAGAACACAAATTGCAATTTTATATTATTACTAAGTGATGAATTACAGTTGTTTTTCCCAGTGTCAAACCTGAAAGAAGGAAGAAAAAAATAGTAGAACCAGTAAAAGAAAAGTTAAAGTTCATGAAAATTAGAGACGGTACACTGTGGTCATCGTGTGAAGTGTCACGTCATTTTCGCATAGAGGAAGCCACGTCATTGGACAACCCCAATCTTTCTCTTGTCGAATAGCATGGATTTTACAAGTAATTTTTTGAGGAAATCTTTTTTTGTTCAATAAAGAATTTAAAATGTGCGTTGTACTGCTGCTGGCAACAGAAGCTCATCACTTAGAGCTTCATAAAAGCCAAGGAATACATATGCAAAATCAAAAAAAGTCAGCAACAACCGTTTTGACACGATGTTGGCTTTGGTTCTTAGATTCACCCTTTCCATACATCCAAGCAACCAATTGTTTCAACATATTGTTAGCTCCGACTCGTAGATATATTCCAGCATTCCTAAGCGACCAACCATTTTGATGCGCTGTTGGCTTCAGCTCTTAGGCTCACCCATTCTCTTATATCTAAGTGATTAGCCACTTAAGGGCATTGTTGGCTTCGGCTCTTAGATATAAGTCCTTATGGCTAAGCGGCCAACCGCTTCGATATGTTGTTGGCTCTGGTATTTAATCACAAGCTTTCAGTGCATCTGGACAACCAGTCATTCTTACTATTGGCTCCCGCTTCTAGATATACTTTCATGTTTAAGTGACCCATTGTTCTTACAGTTGGCTCTAGCTCTTAAGCATGATTTCTCAGTATCCTTAGACAACCAACCATTGTTACTGCTTGCTCCAGCGCTAAAGGATACGCCCCTTGCTTGGCGACCCATCGTTGTTACTGTTGGTTCTGCATCCAGATCCAGACAAGGTTTAATATCATTTCCTTTGCAATATTGTTCTACAACCAATCCTTGTTACTGTTGGCTCTGCCTTCGAACAATATCCCATTTCCTTTATGAACTACGTTGGTCTGATTCCTCCCAGAGGATACATAGGAAGCCCGGTAAAGGTCGGACCTCTTATCTGTGTTATAGTCTGCAAGTCTGCTCAGTGTCATGTGGTCTTTCCCATATTTCACAATAAAAGTGCGTTGTTTCTCGGTGATGTTTGCTCGCACGTGAGCTCCCTCACCTAGAGGCTCTGTAAAAACACCCAATTTTTGTAATGAATATTAATTAAATGAATGTGTTGTTATCCCATCCTGGCTATGCTTACTTGGACCTTTGTTATCCCGTCTGTGAAAAAACACCCGATTTTTGTAATGAATATTAATTAAATGAATGTGTTGTTATCCCATCCTGGCTATGCATACTTGGACCTTTGCTATCTCGTCTGGCTACCCCGGCCGACTGCCTCAGCCATTGCCACTCGCCCGGTAGCCCCAATCGGCTGTTCATATTTGGACCGCTGCATCCAACCACTGACTTGATGATGCTCGTTGCATGTGCCCGTGCGATGACTACGTGACATTCGTCACCCACGCCCGTACGATGACTAAGCAACATTTGTCGCCCACCCCCGCACACTGACTGCATGACGCTCGTTGGTTGTGCTCGTGCACCGACTGCGCAACTCCTGTTGTCGAGCCCAAACACCGACTCTGTGACACCCATCGCTATACTGTTTTTCGTTCATGTGTCACGTGCCCCTAATATGGTGCCCACTTCCACGACAGACGTTGTTGCGCCTGTGCACCGGTTCCAGGTCACGTGGCCCCAGCACCGAAGATACTCTGGAGCAGCCATGCGCCACGCTGCTTATACATTCACACCTCTGGCTCTCTGTCACACTACCATGCCCCGTGTTGGTCCATCCTTTCACCACACCATGTGTACCTTGCCTTGGTCGCTGAACATGCTTCGACCTACTCCCCGAAGTGTGGAGTATCTTGCTGAGATAGACGACTCATCTAGGACACTATCTTTGCCAAGAAGCTCCAAGTGCTCTGGCATGAAGACTCCCATTCCACCAGATAGATGGCTCCTCTGAAATGCTACTTTGGCCCTTCAGCTAGGCAACTTCTTCGGGACATTACCTTGGCGCACTCCGAGTGCTCCGGCACAAGGACATCCTATGGGGATTGGCTACTCCTCTAGGACACTATCTTTGCCAGGGAGCTACAAGTCCTCAGATATAAAGACTTCCCTTCGACCAGGTAGATAGCTCCTCTGGGATGCTACCTCAGCTGTCGGGTAAGTGACTCCTCCAGAACACTACCTTGGCGTGCTTCGATTGTTCTGGCATAAGGATTCATCCTGTCGGGAAAGGTGACTCCTCCCAAAAACTATCTCCATGAGGGATCTATAAGTGCTCTGGCATAAAGACCCCCCATTCGCCATGTAGACAGCTCCTCCAGGATGCTACCTTAGCTTGTCAGGTAGGCGACTCCTCCAGGACACTATGTTATCATGCTCTGAGTGTAACGATCTGGTCCACGGCCCCACCACAGGGCAATGCTCCCTCAAAAGGGCTAGCCAAGTTAGTACTTATGAGTTAATATGCAAGGTCTTATAAGGCCAATCTCAAATCATCCTACATCCGATGTGGGATATCGCAATCTCCCCACCTTATGCGTTAGCGTCCTCACTAACACACATAGCCCAGAATCTTTTGCTCTAGTCGATGTGGGATCTACTCAGTTCACCATTCATTCCCTTAGCCAAACTCCCCACCTAACAATATCTATCGCCTGGATTGGCCTACCGAAGGGGCCTTGGTTCTAAAAAGAAAGGCTTTGTGATACCGTACATCAGATATGGGATGATTTGTGATTAGCCTTATAAGACCCTACCCATGAACTTATAAGTACTTATTTGGCTAGCCCTTTTGAGGGAGGCATTGCACTGTGGTAGGGCTGTGGACCGGGTCGTTACAGATAGTATCAGAGCCGACTTTTGAGAGATCGGACTTGGCCATCCACTCGGGTTACCAATGGTTGAGGGAAACAAAGGCAAGCCTGAGTATATCCCGCATTAAGAGGATCATTAGGGAAACGATGGGTGAGCTAGGTATATCTTACATTGGTTAGAAAGGAAGATTCTAGACTATGTGTGATCAAGCCTTAGCGAGGATGCTAAGGCCTAAGGCATAAGGTAGGGAGATTATGATATCCTACATCAGATATGGGATGATTTGTGATTGGCCTTATGGACCCTACCCATGAACTCGTAAGTACCTACTTGGCTAGCCCTTTCGAGAGAGGCTTTGTCATGTGGTTGGGTCATGGCCAGCCGGGTCATTATACTGAGAGCTCCGGCATAAGGACTTACCCAAAGGGTAGGCGACTCCTCCGAGACACTATCTCCTCTGAGTGTCTATGTGACTAGTCTATGTGCTCCGTCACTAGGGCCTTTAATCGGCCCCTTTAGGGACTATGACCCTCGGGTCATTCTGAATAAGAGCAGGTCTCCAGAGGGCATCGTGCCTAGTCCACTTGGCAGTTGGGTATCAGGTCTTCTCCATCGCTGCTAGGTCCGCGACGTCTCTGGACGCCCTGTGGGACTTTGTCAGGGCTTTGGACTGGTGGCTAGATCAAAGGGGCTCTCTGGCCACATCGGCACTGTGTGTGTAATGCCCAGGACATTTTTCTATATCATAATTATTTTTTGGGCCAAAATAATAATGGCATGTTATTTTGAGTAGCTTATGGCGACAATTAGCGTTATCAATATTTTGAAAATCCTTAGCGACATTTCTTTTATTATTTTAGATAGTTAATGTCGATACCTTATTGACACGCTTTCGCAACGAATTAGTTTAGCCGGTTAAGTAATAAACCGTTAAGTTCTCTTAATACGAAATCTCCCATAAATAATTATGATGGCATTTTTTTTAACCATAAAAAGTGCCGAATAGAATTTAAAGAACTCGGATATAATTAGGAGGGGATTTGTTGTAATTCTACAATCTAGGGTGTTATATATATAAGCACATACTTCATGGGTCAACCGACCCTAAGCCGCCACACTTCTGGAAACGGCAAAGCAGAGAGAGAGAGAGAGTGGGACGGCAGTTAGACAATCCGGCCAGGTTGTTCAATTTTTCGATAAGATTTTCTACTCTTCCTTCTTAGATTAACTTATTATTTAAAGGGAGTAGGGGCTGAAATTGTGGGTAAACAGCCATGTGGCTTTCATGTGTAGTGCGTAAATGTGTATAGGAGTATTTGTATGTGTGTGCGATGGTGCCGTAAGGTGTGTATGTTTGGGTAGGGAGTGACATCACTTGTATTTGTGAGAGATGTGTGTCTGTGAGATGGATGATGGGCTGCAAAGTAGCGTGCCTGTGTGGTATTTGTGAGATAATATCAAATGGGTCTTGGAAAGAGGAGGAAGAAGATGGGTTTGATTACTGTATGGGTGTATTCAGATATAAAATGGGTTAATGGCAGTGAGAAGGGGATGGGAAAGGGGTGCCAAGCATGTAAATCAGTGTGTGCTTAGAGTGCGGATGAACAGTGTGTGCACTATGATGTGGGTGCGCAAACAGAAATGAAATAGTGTGGTGTGTGTCCTGTGTGTGATGAGTGGATGTGTATATTAGTGTGTATTTATGGCACTGTGTGTCTGTGAGAGTAATGGAGAGGGACAGCCATATGGATGTGAGTTAGGGATTGCAATGGGTTTGTGCAAGTGTGTTAGAAGTGTATGTATGTGAGGTGGGAGAAAAGCTACAGGCAGGAGTGTTCAATGTGTGTAGTTTGAGTATGTATGCAAGAAGTGTATGTGTAAAAAAATGCGTAAACGAGAAATTGGAAGGAAAGAAAGGCTGCGTGAACAGTGTTTTGGGAAGAAGTAGACTGATGGGTTGCATGAGGAAGAAGGTGATGTGGCGAGAGAGGGAAAGCTGTGGTTTTAAATTGAACTTCAAATTGTCGCTAATGGTAAAAAATTTTAGTAGATTCTTTTTTCGAATTTTTAAAATATTTTAGAATATTATTTGGACAAAACTCAAAGAAGTAACTTATATTAATTTTGCAAGATCTACACACAGTAAAAGTCTTAGATTTTTCGGAGCTCGATAAGCATGCTAAGTAATTTTATTCGTAAAAGAGATTTCGGTGCATTTTTTTAAAATAGTAAATTAAGTTATTAAATTATGATACTTTTATAATAGTCTTACGTGGCTATGATAATGTATATTCCTGAATTTCAAAAGTTTTGAAAGTCGTTTGCTATTTTTAGCATTCTTAGTAGTGTAGCGTCCGAACGGATATAGCGTAGCGCTTTATTATCACGATAGTTATTAAATTATTTCTAATGACTCTTTTAGGTTATATCTGGGTGGATAAGGTACTTTAGGCATTGGGGGCAAATAGGTAATTATACATAAGTTGGGGGACGGTTGGGTAAAGTTTTACTCATCTAAAAGAAACATAATACCTAAACGTGCCCGAGCGACAATAAATGACATCCGTATGATTTGTTATTTAGGTTTTGATAGTCAAGAGCTAGGGCCGGCATTTGAGCAAATACCAGAAGCAGATTTTGAGCAAGGTAAGTACTCCTGTCATGTTCCTCCGTATACTTATTTGCAAAACCTATAATATGTATTTATGATTTGATCATTTGAAGTTTAAAGTTTTACTCTGCATATGTTTTTATTTCTAAAGTATTTGATGAGAAATGTAATTTGAAAGAATGCCATGGAATGTCGTGTGAGTCATAAAATTTTGCTGAGTACATGTTAATGAGCAATGAAACTCGTCTTGGTTGCTGTGCCCCATATACAACGGGGGAACGTTGGATTTCGGGCCCTGGTCAACGGGGCTCATACGTTGATGCACAGTACTGTGGCTGGTGGTGCGCCCTTGCGTTCACATGATTATTTTATCCCGGGTGTAGGAGGGATTTCGGGCCCTAGTCAGGGGGGCTCGTACGCTGACCGCAGCATACCTACGAAAAGAAATATATGTGTCTAATGTGAATGGAATGAACGATGATTGTACTCAGATTTGAAAATCTTTTCTTTTGAAATTTCATGTATATGTGTATATGTATGTGAAGGACGTTTTTACGAATGACAATAATCGATTGTTTGATTTGTTAAAAGAAAACCCATGGCATGTTTTAGAAATTTCAAACTTATTTTAGGAACATGGCTGGTGTATTTGCTGGGCTTTCGCTCATTTCTTATTTTTCAGGTGACGACTTAAGGGAAGCGGAGCCGTATGAGCCACACGGGGGAGTAGTGCCTGAAGAGAACTTTTAGAATAATGAGTGCCCACTATTCGAACATTTTAGTCAATGTTAATTTACGTTATGCTTGAACTGATGTAAGGAGCTTAGGTCTCATCGAGTTTTCTTTATAAGTTTTAAAGACATGTAATGAGAGTTTTATTTGAATTTTTGGAAGTCCGCAAACTAGAATTAATTTGGAGTCACAGGATTGTAATAAGGCCTGGCAGGTGTTTGAATGGGCCTGCGGCCGGTCACGTGCCTAGTACACGGGCATACCCGTGGGTTCGGGGCGTGACAGTGTGAGCAAGTCTTTCCAGACAGACAGAGTGATGCTATGAGGAGCAGACCGGGTGAATATGTGATATGACAGTTCGTGGGGAACTGGCACTTATGGCCCCCTCGATGACGTGTCACTCCCAAAGAGCAAAAGTATCAGTTGATGACACCATCATCTCAACCTCTACAAACAGAAGGCTTGAGAATTGATTTAGGACTCTTCACATTTTCAAAACTCTATTCACTTTCTCACTATAGAATTCTAGAGCAGAAGCATATAGGACCTTCACTTTGTATCTAAACATTGAACTGTGACTATCGTCGTGTCTTCATCTCGTGCCATTGCCCTGCCAGCACTGCCACTCCTCGGGCTCTACCTGGGAAGCCCTTGGTCTTTGCCCTTGTTGCATCCGACATCAGCATACTTGGCATCTGACTTGGACTGCTTTTCTTGTGGCACCTGCATGTCGTCTACGAAGCCACTTTCTTGGCATCATTTTTGGCAACTCTGCTGGAAAGGTGAACATCATACTATAATTTGTCCATTGTCTAACTACTAGCCACAGCCTCAACCAGGCCATCCAAGAGGAGCATCACCTCGAGAACCAAGAGGAGACCATCCATAATTAACTCCGGGCTCTCTTAAGGATGTATACACCCAATATTGCTGCACTAAACTTCAAGACTCTCAATCTTCTCTCATGGCTGCCATTTGAAAATACCAAAATCAATCCTAGTCTTAACCACATAATCATCAATCTCTCAAGGGCTTAGAACTCCCAGCCCCGTGCCCGCTACTCACTCCATGTCATCCTAAGCTCAGGGGCAGTCCTTTACTGCTCAGATCCATCCTTCAGGGCCTGGGCTAGTTCTGGACACTGCCAAGGTCCCACTGTTGCGACCACTACTGCCTTGGTCCTCCGGGCTCTCGGTGGTTAGACTCGCGGCACCTCAGCCCGTTGCCTTGACCTTGCTGGGAGTACTTAGGAGACTCACGACCCAATTGAGATGGAACCTAACCCTAATATGACCAACCGACATCTAAACACAAGCCATGCCCCCAACTTGCTCCAATCGACTCTTCCTGACGATCAACTTCTTACCGCTGGCATTATTCTGAGCAAACCACACCTTAAGAAATTGCTCCCTACCACCAACCCTTCCATACTACTTTTATGTCCTCGATGCCTCAAGTTGCCCCGTCTGGGGGCTCAGGTACTAGGATTATCCTGTCCAACGGGACACAAGCTATAATACTCCAAAATTTTTCTTTTCCTTGTGCGAAATTAGTATTTTTGAATAAATAAGTTTGTGGTCTTTTGTTAAAATTCAGAAAATGAATTGGGGTTGTTTTTGAAATTTTCGGTCGAAAGAAAGTTGTTTCATTCGAATCAAAATGAAGGGAAATTGTGTTTTGGAATTTTCTGAAGTTTTCAGTCCGCTAAAAAGGTTTTTAGTCAACTAAAAAGGTTTTCTGAAATTTTTAGTCGATGAACAGTAACTTTTAGTTGAATGAATAGTACTTTCAGTCAACTCAAAATTGTTTTTGGTCGAATTAAAGGTGTTTTCGGTCGAATTAAAGATGTTTTTGGTCGACTTGAAAGTGCTTTCGGTAGAATTAAAGGTGTTTCGATCGAATGAAAAGTGAACCATTTTCAGCTCTGTTGGATTCGGTAGACTGAAAACTATTTTCGGTCGAATAGAAACCTAAAATTTTTCTCTCATATAAATAGTGTTTTATTTCATTCCTAGCCTTTTTGGCGGTCCTCTGTTTCTTTTCTCCTCCTTTGCATGAGAGAGAGAGGGGGAGAAAGAGAGATAGAGAAGAAGGCTTCGAAAGTTTAGAAGCTCTAAGGAGGAGCTTAAGGATTTATGGCTCTCAAAAGGCTTGGGAAGTTTGTTCCCTTTACCCTTGCAGTGGAAAGAGAGAAGGAGAAGGCTTGGGAAGCTCTTGAGTTTTAAAGTGGTGCTTGAGGATTTGCATTCTTAAAGGCTTGATTAAGGTAAGGGTTTACTTTCAAAAATTTAAATCAGCGATGGACCAATCGCTCATGTAAGTCTTTAGATTCTTTTGAAATCCGAACTTGTTCAAATGGGGATAAGAGATTCTTCCTCTCTTTTTGTTTTTGAACTTTGTCAAGAATGACTTGTTGTCAATTCTATGATTTGTGAAAAATCAAATTACGTCTGATTTGTTTGACCTCAGAATATTGACATACTGATATCGTCGTTTCAGTGATTTATGATCATCAAGATTTTGTGAACTCCACTTATTGTTTGGCGAGTTCGTTATTTGATTATGTGATTTTGAAACTTTTGAATATGGTTTGATTTGTTCGATATTTGATAACGGTTATTTTGAGATTTTGTTTTGGTGACTTCTTGAGCCATGTCACAGTGTATGTGACTTATTTCCGACTTACCCACGTGGATTGAAACGTGGGCTAGCTCAGGGGAGTTGAGCTAGAGATCACAATCGCGATCTTACTTTCTGAACCAGCCTCATATGTCAGGAATGACGTACGTGACCACTTTCTGAACCGGCCTCATATGCCAGGAATGACATATGTGACCACTTTCTGAATGGCTCTCTAGTATATGTCTCCGTACTCAGATATATTTTGGCATTTGATATTTGGTCTGATAGTGTCTGTCTCCGTACTCAGATACATTTTGACATTTGATATTTGGTCTGACCCCTGTTCAGTTGAAACAGGTGTGCCTTTGAAATTTTATTATCCCGATATGTTTTGATATCTGAAATCTGGTTTGATTATCAGTTCTGGTGAAAACTTTTGTGTTTGTCTTTGTATTCAGATATACCTTGACATTGGGAATCTAGTTTGATTATCCGTTCTGTTGAAACATTTTGTGCTTCTGAAATTTTGTTTCTCAGATATTTTTGTTTTGTTTGATTGGTCCCTTGAGCGACCTTACTAGGCATTTGGCTCATTCCCTTATGGTTTTTCCTTTTAGGTGATTAGTATGTGGGATTCCATATTCGAAGCTTTGGGAATTTCACAAGTCCCTGAGTAGTCTTGCCCACTCTTGGTACCACCAGATCCTCGATGGTAACATCCACTCCTGGTTTGACATGATCTAACTCTTCCTTGATAAGTTTCACTATGAACGAAGCTTTTCAGAATTATTGACATTGTTGGAATACGCCAGAACCCCAGGTAAGACCTTAACGCTTATGCCACACGATTTCATCACAAGTGCTTGGAGTGCACTGACTTCAGCAAGGATAAGACCCCTGTACCTATTTGCATCAAGAACATGAGAGACATCTACAGGTTCTACCTTGAAAACCTTCAGCTTCGGTCTTGGGGACATCTCAAGGAAGCTGCATGAAGCACCTATGATTTGGTTAGCCCGTCAAAGACCACGAAGCCCTAAACTCATATTACCTCGACTGCAACGCTAGAAGCAGCCAATGACAATGACAACAGCTGCAAGCGCCCGATCCCAGGGAAGGGACCGGTGCCCTGACAAGAGAAGGCAGCCGACGGCTGCTCCGGACTACCCATACGACTTGAAGACAGTCAAAGCACTATTCAAGACTTAGATCAACGACAATGCCATAACCCTTCCCAATGCCAAATCTGAGCCTACCTCGGTAGACTTAGCCCATCCCAACTACTGCCCTTATCATCAAACTGTCAATCATGGCCTCAAGTGGTGTAGAGGCCTTGAGTTCACCTTTGCTAATAAGATTGCATCTGACAAGCTCAAACTCTAAGTGTGGAGATCCATGCCCAGTCGTCCAAGCGCTGCCTGCCATAGTGCATTTTCCACACTTGTATTTTTTTTTCCTTCGATTTTGCAAGCTGTAATGTACTCACACCCCATGTACAAATGTTATCAATGAAGTTATATTTTCCATACTTAGACAATTTTCAAGCTACAATTGCTCTTGCACAAGTCTACGGACACCACCATTGATACCATCACATATTCCCTTGGGGCCTTGACCCTTTCTTTATCCCAAGCAGGCTAGGTTCCCCCTACCATTTCCGTCTCACATTACATAGTGACTTGGTAGGTAGTGTGCTGGGAGGCTCAAGTTACGCTACTAAGTCTCAACCCGGTCAGCCGACATCCCCCCAAGCCTCTTGATCGCTCTTGTCAGGCATGCACGCAATACACCTTGCTGGCATTCCTTTGTTATGCCAAAGCTTATAAGCTGCATCATATACCTCATTTGCTTCAACCAATTTAGTTCTGTTGTGACACAGTCAAAGACTTTCAAGCTCTTTAGCTTGCAGATACTTGATGGAAATTTTATGTCAAAAACAAGAAATTGTTAACATTAGGATTGTCACCATATGCAAGTAAATTCTACAACTTTCCAATCCCATCTGGTGCCATGTCTACTTTTGTGTCTCTAATGTCTAGAGTTTGTAGATTGTTAAGCCTCCCTGTGGATTTTGGAAGCTCCTTCAACTTGGTTCCTTTCAAGTTCAAGTAGCTCAAATTTAATAGGTCACCCACTTTATTAGACAATTTCTCAACCGGTACATCTTCTAGATACAAGACTCTGATCAATCTCAACCCAGCTAGAAAAGTAATAGCAGAAGATGGAGGGATCAATTTAGCAAAAAACATGAAGAGAGATCGAACCTTTGCTAGGCCTCTGATTGTCCACCACTTGATTTGTTGTTCTTGGAAAAGCAAACAGCAGCCTGATTGTCACAAAATATCTTCAATAGTCTCAAAATGATGTCAACCACTTTAAGTCCCGTAATGAAGTTCCTCAACCATGCACTACGACACGAAGCCTCAAAACATGCCACAAACTCTGCCTCCATACTGTGAGAAGCCACTAATGACTGCTTAGCACTCTTCCATGAAGCATGTCCTTCTACGGGCATGATGACATAACCTGATATGGATTTTTGTATCTACACACCCTGCATAATCGAAATCAGAATACTGAATAACCTCAAGATTATTTGACTACCTATAGGTAAGTATGAAATCCTTGGTACCCTATAAGTAGGGCATGACTTTCTTGGCTGCTTTTTAATGACCCATTCTTGGGTTTATTTGGTAACGTCCAAGCATGCCAACAACATACGATTTGGGCGAGTACAGAAATGAGCATACATGAGACTCCCTTAATGCATAGGGAATACACTCTATTTCTTCTTGCCCCAGTCGGTTCTTAGGACATTATAGCAAATTAAATTGGTCACCCTTAACAATAAGGGCAACAGTGGGAGCACAATTATGCATATTGAACCTTTTTAGAACCTTATCAATATAGGCTCTTTGGGACAACCCCAATATTCCATCGAGACCTATTTTGGTGAATCTCAATGCCTATAATGTACGAGGCCTGTCCGAGATCTTTCATATCAAAATTTTTAGACAAAAAAAGTTTTAGTCTCATGCAACATATGAATATCACTACTAGTAAGTAGGATATCATATATACACAAAACTAGAATGATAAACTTGCCTTGGCAGATCTTTAGGTATATGCATTGTTTTGCTAGATTTTCTTTAAAGCCAAATTTACTAATCACATCATGGAACTTAAGATATCATTGTCTAGAGACTTGCTTTAATCCGTATATGGATTTCTTCAACTG
The DNA here is from genome assembly GCA_033070095.1 of Escallonia herrerae. Lineage (NCBI taxonomy): Eukaryota > Viridiplantae > Streptophyta > Magnoliopsida > Escalloniales > Escalloniaceae > Escallonia > Escallonia herrerae. The sequence goes on along the minus strand of JAVXUP010000626.1, from coordinate 132,284 downwards.
ACATTTCATATGTTCCTTGCCTTTAACCATAAATGGTTGCGTCATATAGACATTTTCATGCAAGTCGCCATTAAGAAAAGCAGTCTTTACATCCATTTGATGCAGCTCTACATCCTAATGTGCTACTAAAGCCATGACTATTTGAAAGGAATCTTTTTTCGACACAGAGAAAATGTTTCATTATAATCTATCCCTTCCTTTTGAGTGAAACCTATAGCGACAAGTCTAAACTTGTATCTTTCGACATTACCTTTAGGATCTAGCTTAGTTTTGTAGACTGAAATATAGCCTACAATTTGGCCTCTTCAGGAAAGTCAACAAGGTCCCAAACTTCATGTATTTTCATAGACTCTAACTCATCTTTCATGGGCTCAAGCAATTGAGTTGAGTAATCGCTCATAATATATTCTTTAAAGGATGTAGGATTATTTCCTATGCCTAGATTATAGTCAGCCTCATCTAGGTACCCAATATAGTCATTAGAGATTGATGTTTGTCTCTCTCTTCCTGACCTTCGAAGAGGTTTCTCATCAGTAAAAATTAGAGCAGGATCCATAATAGGGGGCGCATCATTAGGTACTACCTCAGGTGCATCATTATCCTCTATATGAGGTAATGGCACACCAACCTTTTGGATATCAGGAATAGAAAACATTATCATGAATTTCCTTAGGGTTTATTATTCTTGATATACTACTCCCACTATACTCAGCATCTTCAAAAAATACTGCATGCCTAGTTTCAACAATTCTAATGGTATGTGATGGATAGTAAAATCTGAAACCCTTAGACCTTTCAGGGTAACCTATAAAATGACAACTTATGGTCTTGGGATAGAGTTTCTTACTATGTGAATTGTAAACTTTTACTCCAGCTAAACAGCCCCACACATGAAAATATTCTGAACTTGGTTTCTTCTGTGTCCACAATTCAAAAGGTGTTTTAGGCACAGACTAACTGGGAACCCTGTTAAGAATATGCATGGTTGTTTTAGTGCTTCAACCTACAAAAACTCCGGTAGAGTGCTTTGGCATATCGTACATCGTAACATATCCATGAGGGTACGATTTTGCCGTTCGGCTACACCATGTTGCTGGGGTGTATTGACATTGTATACTGAGCAATGATGCCACACTCTTCCAAATATAAGGCAAAAAGACTAGGGTTACAACCCGTATCAAATAATTTTCCATAATATTCTCCTCCTCTGTTTGATCTTACAACTTTAATCTTTAGGTCCAGTTGATTTTTAACTTCGGCTTTATAAGTCATAAACATGGAAAGTGAGTCAGATTATTCACGAATAAGGTAAACATATCCATAACGAGAATAGTCATCAATGGAGGTAATAAAGTATCTATGACCACCAATCAACGGTGTAGGAAAAGGTCCACAAATGTCAGTGTGAATAACCTTTAAAAGTCTCATAGCTCTAGTGGCACCACGTTTATTGCTTTTTACAAAGTTTCCTTTATGCATTCAATACATGCGTCAAAATTCGAGAAATCTAATCAATGAAGAATCCCATCCTTAATGAGGCATTCCATTCTGCCTCGTGATATGTGACCTAGGTGTTCATGCCACAATATAGCAGAATTTTCATTCTCTCTTTTTCTATTACCACAAGTTTTAGCAACTACATCATTCACATTCTTTGTTTTCAAGTCTTTAGTAAAAGAAGCATTCAAACGTAATATGTAAAGGTTTCGCTCCAACAAACAAGAACTAATAACTCTAGAGTAAAGGAAAAGAGAGAAGCCTTTATTCTTAAACTTAAACAAATATCCATAAGCATCAGGTCTAGAAATAGAAATAAGGTTTCTAGTTATTATGGGAACATAAATAGTATCAACTAAATCCAAATTGAAGCCACTCTCCAAAACTATAAAGAGCGTTCCTACAGCTTTAACTTGAGCTTTCTCTCCATTTCCTACTAGCACATTACAATCCCCTTTGTTTAACTTCTTCAAGGAAAGGAATCGCTGCAATGAATTTTTTATGTGCACAGTTGCACCCATGTCAACCCACCATGTATTTAAAGGATCATCAATTGTATAAGACTCATATGAAACGCAAATAGATAAACTACCTTTCTTTTCCAAGCACTCTCTGAATTTCTGACATTCTTTCTTCATACTCCTTTATCCTTACAAAAGTGACACATGGGACCAGAAGAACCCTTGGTATCGAAAGAGCTTGCTTTGTCAGTCTTGGTTACAGAAGCACTTTTATTCCCTTGCATGTTACCTTTACCAAATTTCTTTCTGTTTTCTTTTCCTTTAGATGGACCAGTCATGGCAACATGAGCATCATTAGGTTGTTCAGATTTTTAGCTTATCTTCTTCTTGGACACACATGGAAATTAACTTACTCATCTTCCACTTCTCTTTCTGCATGTTGTAGTTGATCTTAGAAGGACCAAACTGCACATGAAGGGAAGTCATAATAAAGTGCACGAGAAAACCTTCAGAGATTTCTATGTCCAAGCCTTTTACTTGAGAAGCCATATCATTCATCGTAAAATATGCTCACGAACACCACTGGATCCACTGTACTTGAGCGTAACCATTTTGGTGATGAGAGTAGTAGTATGTGCCTTGGAAGAGCCCTGAAACTGCTCTTCAATATGAGCAAAGTACATCTTAGCATTATTTGAGTCAGAAATAGCTCCGTGAATTACAGTCGTAATGGATCCTTTCATAATTATTAGAGATATGCAGTTGGAATGCTCCCACTTTTCATAAGCTGCCTTTTGCTCAGTAGAGCTTTCAACCGTAAGGGCAGTAGGCGCATCAACCTGTAAAGTATAATTCAAATCCATAACTCCAAGAATTATGCTAATATATTATTTCTATTTTCTAAAATTGGTGTTGCTCAATGATTCAATAAAAGAAAGATAGTTAGTAATTGCAGCAGGACTATATGCTAAATAATAATAATAATAATCACGCACATTAGTACCGAAAATCCATATAATGAAAATAGTTAGTTCATCATTTGACATAATAAAATAAATTGAGAAAAAAAATTATTTCTATGAAAAAGGTAAATACACAAAAAACTTTTCCAAAAGGAAAAATTAACACATCACTTATAACTTCCATTGGGCCGGTTATCAACATACAAGGGTTTTCCACCCTTAACAATTTGGAAATCATTACAAGCAACATGAGCACAAATTATATCATTGTCTTGCATAAAATAATTTGACCCATGCAACTTATTATTTCATTTCTTTCTGCTTAAAAATTAAAATATAATCTTCCGTTGAATCAATTAATATTTTTAATTACTAAACGTAACATGATGTGATTTTATCATTATCTCAACTTATAAAAAACAATAAACTTCCGTTGAGCCACTTACTGCCAAAATAAGTAAGAACCACTAATTATTTCAAGTTCATTATTATAGTCTAGACATGCCAAACGAAACATAAGGTTTTAGCATTATCTCATAATTTTAAACTAATTCTTGAAATTATAATAATATTGGCACATTATTCATCAGTATCCCAACAATATAAGCCAATATTAAAGTACGTATGTTATCAATAATAACATATCAAATAAACAATTCAATAAGAACACAATATTAAGTGACTTTGTAATTTTATTATACAAGTCCCAATTAAATACGAAAACCTATTTTAAAATGGCCCAAATAGGCCAAAATTGCTGTCTACAATTGCCCCAACTCGGCAGCCCATGTTAAACAAGAAGCCAACTTCGTTTTAAGAGTCCAAAACAAGCCCAACCATGCTAAGCAGATAACCTAACCCCAACAGGCCACATGCCTTTCGGCGCACATGACACACCACAGGCCACAAGGACCAACAGCTTCAGGCCATAAAACAGGCCCAAAACAAGTCTAAGAATATTATTTCTACTGGGCCAATTTAACGAGCCATATGGCCTTTTGCTGGGCCAATTTACTATGCATTAATAGGCCACACAAGTTACCTTTAACGGCCCAATCTTGCTGGCCCAATATCCAAGGCCGACCATCAGCCACACGGCCACAACATGCCGCAGAGCCGGCCAACATGCCACACAACGGAATTTTGTTTTTTTGTTTTTTGGTTTCACATTAGCATTCAAACGTAAATTTAAAAAATATTCCAAAAACTTAAAGGGAAAGTTTTATGTTCATGCAATTGATTAACGTAACTCTGATACCACATGTTAGAATTATTTCATTCATCTTGACCATATAATCAAGACCATTAGAATCTTACAATACTATAAACATAAGAACAATAGGGTTTCAAACTCACAGAAGTCGAAGGAAGCCAAAGATTATCAAGAGCTTTATTCTGATGATAAAAGAACGCCAAGATGCAGAAACGAACGTATCCCCTTTAGTATTGATCTTTAATACTCTTCTTTATCCTTGATGATAGACTATTAGACTATGAGGTAAAAGAGTAGCCAAAACTTATATGCCCTAACCTCTAAGAAAAAGAGATATTTATATAGAAAGAGTAGTGGGATCAATCTTAAAACTTGCCAAATCTCAATTGTCCATAAAAGTTAAGAGATTAGGGTCTATAAGGCTTTTATACACAATGAATCATTAGTGCATTGAATGATAAAATTAAATAGGTTCATAAAGTTATTTAGCCAATTTAATTAATTAATGTCCAAGTCAAATAAATAGTCAACTTAGTACAACCCGTTAGACTATTTAATGGGATTGCACCGATCAATTCCAACATACATGACCCTGCCCAGAGCCACAACTGCAAGAGGTAGTCCTCCACACCTTCTAACAAGTTCGGTGGCTATGTGTCGAATCTCTTCAGGATGAGTTGCTTGAGAATGCTTTCATACAGGTCATCCATGCATCACTAGGCTTTAATCGTTGGATACGGTGAACTTAGCTTTAAATCCAAACAAACATAAAGCTATTTCTTCTTTTCGAGTCGTGAGTATTACCCGACTTCTTTGTCCCTCATCTTGGAGTGACACATTAATATCTCTCCATAGGTTTCTGTCCCACACATCATCCAATGCAATGATGTACCTCCTTGGAGCCAAGTAATCTACAGGCACTCTAAGCAGTTCCTTGTACCTCATAGAGCTCAAATCTGCAGGAACGTTTTTCATTTTTGGAGCCATAAAAACCCTCGATCATGCGTCTGAGTATGTCCTCAGTGATGTAAATTTGGGACACAACTATCCAATCATAGCACTCCAACTGTTGCTCGTTGATTTGGTTTTTGTAGACCTTAGCATGCAGAGTGCTCTTACCAGAACCACCAGTACTTATAATGGAAATAATGCTGCATCAGGGTACTGATCAGTCAACCACTTCACAACTAGACGTCATCGTCTTCTATCCCCAAAAGATGGTCATCCTTAGCAAAAAGTAAAGCCTCCCTGTCATTTTGCACCCTCTGTTGGTTATCATTGGGGATTGTAACTTGAACAAGATCGATGAGGTAATGCTGCTTTCTCTCTGGAATGAACTTGAATTTCTTGTTGATGTCCTGCAATCGGGAAGCCACTCAATGCATCTCCAGCAAATTCTCTGGGAACTTTATTTTCCGGTAGAAATGCTTCGTAAATTTTCCCCCTTTTTGTGGTTTGTTCCTGTGGTAGATGATATCTTCTAGGATATCTTCGACAGGCTTACACATGTCTCTAACATCTTCCACCCACGATTCTCTTCTATAATTGAGGACTCTCTTTCTATCAGCATCTTCAAGACAGGATCTCATCCTTTTAGCTCGCACTTGAGCTCATCGAGTTCATCATAAACAACACCAAGCAATGACGCTTCATTCTCTAGTATTGACATATAAAATAGGATTTCATGCATTCAATGTTGGTTGAGTACAAGTACCTATATATAGGTGCAAAATATAATTCAAATTTATATATCAATATCTCAACCTAACAATATTATCTCTAAAGATATCTAATAACTTCTTATCTAAAACTTAAACATAAAATATCTAGATTTATCTAACATTATCTAACATCCCCCCTCAAACACATGGTATTTTGAATGAAAATTCCATGTGTTTGGCTACAAAAGTTAACCCAAAGAGAGAATAAAAAAACACAAATGTCTGGCAAAAATTTTCATGATGATTGCTTCATAGTCATGCAACTCCAACATAAGAGATTTTTCCATGATAATCCATACACCAATTGAAAGCAAGCCAGTTGTTCTTTTTAGGATCAAGTTCTCAGCACAATGTGTACATGTAGAGAACAAGTGCATAAGCACAAAAAGGTGCCTGGCCGAAAAGAATGGCTCTTCAAAAACATCGAGATAATCACTAGATTTAGAAATTAAAAAGAGAACAACAAATCTATACATATACAAAAGCACGTATGAGGTTAAATGACTAATCTTTTCTTTCATTAAAATACTCTTTTCTAATTGATATTTTCATAAAAGGTTAAAGGTGAGCAAGGGTGTTTTCTAATTCAGCACTAAAGGTTGTATTACAGGTTAGCTTACACTTATGGTTCTAAGCTCATGTCTATTGGGAAGTTAGAGGCAGACCTTCATCCCCATCCAAAAAGATTCGTAAATGATGAGTTCTTTCGTGGAATGTTATTTCTTCAAGTTGATATGTAACAACGACTTCAAATACTTATTTCAGTGTAACATACTTATTTCAGTTCTTCTTATCAAAAGTTAAAGTTAAATAAATAATGTAACTTTTTATCTTTGCAAAGCAAAACAACAAAAAGAAATATTTTTAGTATTTGCATATTTTTATAAAAGCTATCACTTTATGTAGCAGACACAAAAGTTACCATCGTTGCTAAAGTACAACAAGATGGAGGCAATGTCAAAGTAGGGGTCACAAGTCGATGATTTGTTTCTACCTTAAGTAGAGAATATTTTTCATCTTAAATTCATGCTCAAAAACTCATTGTTGAATGCAATGAGAAGTTCGTTAATGTTCGGAACAACTTGCTGCAGTTATGGTTCAAAAAAATCATTTCAAGGAAGTTACATAACAAGTTTTAGAAAATGCAATGCAAACCCTGCAAAGTTATATCTATTGAGTTTGTCAGTCAAAATAATGAGCATGATTAAGCACTCCTACATAGCACGAGGTTTTAGTTAGTTTTTGAAAACTCCAATCTTTTAAAGTGTTTGGTTTTTAAAATTTTGATAATCTTTTTCAAGACTTGATTTTGTCTGTTTGAAATCACTCCAAGTGTTTCTAAAAAAATAAAAATAAAAATAAGTTTAGTTTTTATTTTTTACAAAAACAAATATGTGTTTGATTACCCTATTTTTATTTTGAATTTTTTCTTTGGTAGTGGTTGCAGTGGCGGTGGTATGTAGCGGTGGCAGGGGCCGGTTGGTGGCGGGTGGCAGGTGGCGGGTGCTGGGTGGGGGTGACGGTGGCGACGGGCGGTGGGGAGTGGTGCGGCGGGGGGCGGGGTGGTCTCAAAAATCAAAACTGGAAATCTAAAATCCAAAATGGGAGTTTGAGTTCTGTTTTGTGGACATCTCAAGGAAGCTGCACGACACACCTATGACTTGGTCAGCGCGTCAAGGACCCCGAAGCCCTAAACTCATATTACCTTAACTGCAACGCTAGAAGTAGAAAATGACAATGACAACAGTCGCAAGCGCCCGATCCTAGGGAAGGTACGAGTGCCCTAACAAGAGAAGGCAGTCGACGCCTGCTCCGGACTACCCATACGACTTGAAGACAGTCAAAGCACTCTTCGAGACTTGGATCAACGAGAATGTCGTAACCCTTCCTAATGCCAAATCTGAGCCTACCTCGATAGACTTAGCCCATCCCAACTACTGCCCTAATCATCAAACTTTCAATCACGGCCTCAAGTGGTGTAGAGGCCTTGAGTTCACCTATGCTAATAAGATTGCATCCGACAAGCTCAAACTTTAAGTGTGGAGATCCATGCCCAGTGGGCCAAGCGCTGCCTGCCATAGTGCATTTTTCACACTTGTATTTTTTAGGAAAAGTAGGGAATGACCCCCTCTACTTTACACGCTGTGCGATTTGCCCCCCTCCACTTCAAAATTAACACTAAACCCCCCCCACACTTACAGAAATTGGGCACCTTAGACGAAAACCGTTAAATTTAACAGCGCGTGGTCAACACGCGCGTTGACTAACGATTTTTTTTTGTAAATGACGTTTTTGCCCATTCTGTTAGGGGTAATTAACTAATGACCCCCTGTACTATAGACGGTGTGCGATTTCCCCCCCTCTACTTCAAACATAACCATTAAACCCCCCCCCCCCCCCACACTTACGAAAATTGGGCACTTTAGACGGGTTCGTTATGAATATTCGTGAAATGACCAAAATACCCTTATTTCCTTACCCTATTTAAGTTTAATACCATTCTTTCAACTTATTTTTCTCTCCTCTCAGACTTTTTACTCAATCCCACATACACACATTCCACGCACACCCAACACGCACGCACGCACGTGCACACACACACACACGCACGCACGCACATACCCTAAACTCAGACACAGATGCGCACCCACTACAAACATACACACACGCTACTCGCATGCGACTGTGGCGGCAACGTCATCGCGAATCTGGTGCAGCCCCAGCGGCGTGTAGCCAGTCACAGTGGTCATGTGACGCTGCTTGGCGCGATGTTGTGGATTGGGGTGGAATGACGACGGAGGTTAGACCTGCGATTTGGGGACGTGGTCGTCGATCGTGGTGGCAGGGATCTAGACGGATGTGCGGCAATCAGACGACGATAGCCTGTGTCTGTGGGGATTGATGTTACCGGTGTTGATTGCGTCGGTCGGTTGGTGGCCGATGAAGAAGCCCCACTGGCTTGCAGACGCAAGGTGGTGGGAAATGGCAGCGATGAGGCAACTCACGACGATGTGTAGCCAGACAGTATAAAGTTGGGGGAGTTGGCCAGAATGATGGTTACTGTGACGCTGATCATGGTAGTTGTTGCGCCGGTGATATACCAACAGCAATCGTGGTTCCTTTTTTTTTGTAACTCCCTGGTGGTCGGAGAAAAAGACCAGTAGTTGTGCTCAGTGAATCACCAATTGTTGTGGGGTTGACCAGAAGAGGAGGTGCAGATTGCAGCAATCCCTTGTTTGCAATGAAACTGGTAGCGCAGAATGGGGTGGGGGACTGGTCTAATGGGTGGGGGGTGGGGAATGAAGGGGGGGCGGGGGGGAGGGTCATGGGCAAAATTGTCATTTAAATTTAACGGTTTCCATGTAATGTGCCCAATTTTTGTAAGTGTAAAGGGGTTTAGTGGTTAATTTTGAAGTTGAGGAGGGGAAATTGCACACCGTGTATAGTACAGGGGGTCATTAACTAATAAAAAATTAAGGGTATTTTGGTCATTTCACACAATTCATAACGGACCCGTCTAAGGTGCCCAATTTCTGTAAGTGTAGGGGGGTTTAGTGGTTAATTTTGAAGTGTAGGGGGGCAAATCGCACAACGTGTAAAGTAGAGGGGGTCATTCCCTACTTTCCCCTATTTTTTTCCTTTGATTTTGCAAGCTGTAATGTACTCGCACCCCATGTACAAATGTTATCAATGAAGTTATATTTTCCTTACTTAGACAATTTTCAAGCTACAATTGCTCTTCCACAAGTCTACAGACACCACCCTTAATACCATCACCTATTCCCTTAGGACCTTCACCTGTTCTTTATCCCAAGCAGGCTAGGTTCCCCCCTACCCTTTCCGTCTCATGTAACATAGTGACTTGGTAGGTAGTGTGCGGGGTGGCTCGAGCTATACTACTAAGTCTCAACCCGATCAACCGACATCCCCCCAGGCCTCTTGATCGCTCTTGTCACGCATGCCACAAAACACCTCACAGGCCTTCCTTTGTTATTCCAAAGCTTATAATCTGCATCATATACCTCAGTTGCTTCAACCAATTTAGTTCTATTGTGACACTGTCAAAGTCTTTAGCTTGCAGATACTTGATGGAAATTTTATGTCGAAAACAAAACAGAAATTGTCAACATTAGGATTGTCACCATATGCAAGTAAATTCTACAACTTTCCAATCCCATCTGGTACCACGTCTACTTTTGTGTCTCTAATGTCTAGAGTTTGTAGATTGCTAAGCCTCACTATGGATTTTGGAAGCTCCTTCAACTTGGTTCCTTTCAAGTTCAAGCAGCTCAAATTAAAGAGGTCACCCACTTTATTAGACAATTTCTCAACCGGTACATCTTCTAGATACAAGACTCTGATCAATCTCAACCCAGTTAGAAAAGTAATAGCAGAAGATGGATGGATCAATTTAGCAAAAAACATGAAGAGAGATTGAACCTTTCTAGGCCTATGATTGATTTGATCTCTTTGCACGTTGTTTGAATAGACAAGCGAGGTGCTTTACTAACCTCTTCGTCACTTCCTTCTCCATTGTACACGACACTGAACTTCTCTGCCTCTGACATCAAGATAGCAAGCTCCTGTACTAAGTCGTGCATCTGGCATGTTGTTGGCTTTCTTGTATGACTCTTGGTTATAGCTTGAAGTATGCTTCCTGAATAAGTTCCGCGAAATACTCTTTTACTAACGGTTGAGGCTTCTTTTTATTGCACTCAATGAAACCTTCCGCTATTCACAATCAAACGTTTAAGTTGGTATGGCAACACTGAAGCTGTGGAACAAAATACCCTTGAGTAGTTTTAGGCCAGGATTATTTCTTAGTTCATTCTTCAAGCCACTACTAAAATCAATCCACTCTGATGATGTTTTCTTTTAGTACATTGTTAAAATTATTTCATTCATCTTGACCCCATAATCAAGATCATTAGAATCTTACAATAACATAAACATAAGAACAATAGGGTTTTAAACTTAATGGAATAGAAGGAAGCCATAGATTGCCAAGAGCCTTATTCCGAGGATGAAAGAATGCCAAGAAGCAAAAGCGAACGTATTCCCTTTAGTATTGATCTGGCAAACGTATCCCCTCTAGTATTGATCTTCACTACTCTTTTCTATCCTTGATGATCAAAAATAGTTGTGTATTTTTTCTATTAGACTCGAAAGCAAAAGAGCAGCCAGACATTATATGCCCTAGCCTCTAAGAAAAAGAGATATTTATACAGAGAGAGTAGTCGGATCAACCCTAAAGCTTGCCAAATTTCAATCATTTATCAAAGTTAAGAGATTAGCGTCTATAAGATGGGGGGATCAAGTAAGCAAGAAACACAAAGAGAGATCGAACCTTTGCTAGGCCTGTGATTGATTTTATCTCTCTGGACGTTGTTTGAATAGACAAGCGAGGTGCTGCACTGACCTTTTCGTCACTTCCTTCTCCTTTGTACACGACACTGAACTTCTCTGCCTCCGACATCGAGATAGCAAGCTCCCGCACCAAGTCGTGCATCAGGCAATTTTTTGGCCTTCCTGTGTGGCTCCTGGTTACAACTTGAAGCATGCTTCGATGAACAAGTTCCATGAAATACTCTTCTGCTAACTGTTGAGGGGTTTTAGCCTTATCGTGCTCCACAAAACCTTCTGCTATCCACAGTCGAACAAGCTTCCCTCGATGCATTTGATAATCTACTGGAAATATAGAGCAGTACAAGAAGCAGCATTTAAGTTGGTGTGGCAAATCACTGAGGTTGAGGAACAAAATACCCTTGACTACTTCTAGGCCAGGGTTATTTCTCAATTCCTGGTTCAAACCACTACTAAAATCAATCCACTCTAATGACGTTTTCTTCGAATACATGACACCGCCCAGAGCCAAAAGTGCAAGAGGTAGTCCTCCACACTTCTTAACAAGTTCGTTCGCTGTGTGTTGAAGCTCTTCTGTACAAGAGTTGCTTGAGAATGCTTTCATACAGAAGAGATCCCACGCATCACTGGGCTTTAATGGTTGGATGTTGTGAACATAGCTTTTAACTCCAAACGAAGATAAAGCTATTTCTTCTTTTCGAGTCGTGAGTATGGCCAGACTACTTCGCCCCTCATCTTGGAGTGACACGTTAATGTCGATCCATAGGTTTCTATCCCACACATCATCCAATACAACGATGTACCTCTTTGGAGCCAAGTAATCTACAAGCACCCTGAGCAGCTCCTTGTACCTCATGGAGCTCAAATCTGTGGGAACTTTCTCATTTTTGGAGCCATAAAACTCCTCAATCGTGCGACTGAGTATGTCCTCAATGACGTAATTTGGGAGACAACTATCCAAGTAGAGCACTCAAAATATTGCTTGATGATTTGGTTTTTGCAGACCTTAGCAGCAAGAGTGCTCTTACCAGAACCACCCATTCCTACAACCGAAATAACACTGCGCCCAGGGTAGTCATCAGTCAACCACTTCACTAGTAGACGTTCATCGTCTTCTATCCCCACTAGATGGTCATACTTGGCAAAAAGTAAAGCCTCGCTATCGTTTTGCGCCCTCCGTTGGCTTTCATTGGAGACTGCAACTTCAACGGGATCGACGAGGTAACGCTTCCTTCTCTCCGGAATGGACTTGAGCTTCTTGTTGATGTCCTGCAATCTGCAAGCCACTCGATGCATCTCTAGCAGATTCACTGGGAACTTTATTGTGCGGTAGAGATGCTTTGTGAATTTACCTCCCTTTTGTGGCTTGTTCGGGTTATAGATGAACTCCTCTATGATATCTTCAACAGGGTTGCACATGTCTCTAACATCTTCCACCCATGATTTCTCTCCTTGAGGGAGGACTCTCTTTCTATCAGCATCTTCAAGACAGGATCTCATGCTCTTCAGCTCGCGCTTGAGCTCATCGAGTTCTTCATAAACACCTCTGAGCAATGATGCTTCATTCTCTAGGATGGAAGCTACTTTGCCGATCATGAGGTCCAATCCAACCAAAGCCATGCCAACCTTGTACCTTCTCCTCTTAACCCTCTACACTTTTTTATGTTGTTGTATGCAAATCTATCTATTTACACACACACACACACACAAGTGTAAAAGCCAAAACCTAGAGAATATAACATTGTCTTTCCTATTTGGTATGCCTCTCTTTATGCTTTTAGCATTCAACCAATCAAATAAGTTTCACTTTTCTCACCCTTCCACGCCATCATTTTCATTTAAAAACAAATCTCTCTCTCTCTCTCTCAATTTTATCTCTTTCAAATCTTGAAATTTTCCAATATTTCACACAAGTCTAATATGTTTTCACAATCTAACAAAATTAATCTCCCTCCTTTGACTTTATTATAAGTCATCTAAAATGTATGTGTGTGTGTGTGTGTGTGTGTATATATATACATATAATTATCTCTCATATTGTATTTTTAATCTCTTATATCGCAAAACTTTTTATACTGTTCTAGATGAGTTTTATTAATAAAAATCTCAATACATGGGTTGTTAATATTGTTACTAAAAATGTAGAAAACTCATAAAAAGGTAAAAATAACAGTATTTGTTTTTATTATTCGACATATAAATATGAGCTTTAAATTAGTGTTGTTGGTCCCGTGTGTAACGCACGGGATTAATACTAATTGATATGACTAGCAACACAAAGAATACTCTTCTGCCAGTAAAAATCAGCACGGTGGCTCCAGATTTTGTACCTACTGGGTAATTTCAGGTGAAATTATAGCCGAAAATTTTATATAATATATAATAAGTGAAGCGAGAACGATATTAATAATCTCTTTACGTGACACATTATTGTTTCTTTATATGACACATCATCATATCCTTATTTTAAGGTTACTTTATATTAGTGAGTCTTATTTAATTTAAAAACTAATTCTAAAATTCTACCCAATCAATATATTAATCTATTGAAACTTCTTTTTGACATTTATGTCCTTTAAATTCATAGACTAATTCTAATCATTCTAAAATTCAACTTTATCATTATACTAACTTATTAGTACTTAATATTGACTATTGTATATTCAAAAATACTCTATAATATGAATATAAAAACTCTAAATATAAAAAATAAAAATAATACTTTTAATTTAGAAGAAAAAATTAATTTTTTTCCTTATGTGACATGTCATCATCTTATTTTAAGATTAATTAACATCTATATTAGTAAGTTTTATATAATTTAAAAACTAATTCTAATCATTCTAAAATTCTACCTAATCAATATAGTAATCTATTAAAACTCATTTTTGACACTTATGTCCTTAAAAACTAATTTTAATCATTCTAAAACTCAACTTTATCATTAACTAACTTATTAGGACTTAATATTAACTATTGTATCTTCAAAATATTCTCTAATATGAATATAAAAACTCATACATATAAAAAATAAAAATAATACTTTCGATTTAGAAGAAAAAATAATTTAAAAAGTAATTCTAATCATTCTAAAACTCTATCTAATCCATACACTAATCTATTAAAACTTCATTTTGATAATTATATCCTTAAAAGTGTTTTTTGATATGAAAATTAAAATTCATAAACCCAAAAAATAACTTATGAGATTTAGAATAAAAATGTGATTCAATAATTAATTTAAAATTTGAAAGGATCCTTATTTTTATATCTAATTTATTTTGCAGGAGTAATGAGAGTTTTTTTTAGCCCCTATATAATTAACTAATTCTAATCATTCTAAAACTCAACCTAATCATTATACTAACATATTATGACTTAATATTGACTATTGTATCTTCAAAATTACTCTCTAATATGAATATTGAAACTCATGTGTTTGTGTGTGTGTGTGTGTGTTATATAAAATGAAAATAATACTATTTATTTAGAAGAAAACAATTATTGTTACAATTAAAATTAAACATCTTACTATTCTAGCTATTGAATTGAATTTTTATAAGTACCTTATTTTTAAATTTGAAATTTCACAAGAATAATGAGGGTGGAATAATTTAATAATTAATTCTAAATATTTTAGAACTCAGCCTAATCAATATACTAAACTTGATAAATATACTAGCTTATTCTGACTTAATTCTGACTATTGTATTCTTAAAATCAATCTTTAATTGAATATAAAAATTCATATATCAAAAAAATAAAAATAATATATTAGATTTAGAAGGGGGAAAATGACATTCCAATTGAGTTAAGTGTACTATCATATATATATATATATATATATATATATATATATATATATATATATATATATATAGACACACACACATATAAGATAGTCATCATTAAAAATGAATAATGTAATATATAGATTAAATAAACGAACTATAAGTCAGTGTTTTTAAATAAGATTTCGTGACCACTCTTATAAATCTAGAAATTCAAATGTACAACGTTTAAAATTTGTGCTACAAATATATATTTAGGTATATGGCTTTGATTTTGACTATTAAAATTTTGATTAGATTGTCACGCAATTCTTGCATAATATTTGCATAATATATATTTGTTTTAGCTCCTTTGAACTGTAATTTGAAAGAATAATGAGTAGAGTATGTTACAGTATCGCTTGACGATGTAAAAGAAAAGCTTAGAGAATGCCAAAAATCTAGCGACAGTATTGCAACACAATCTACTAATTGTTCTTTAAACTTACAGTTTAGAGGAAGGAAAGCAAACATATATACCTCTGCAAATATTTTGCATTAATTTCATATACATCTAATCAAGACTGCGACTTTAAATGTGTATGAGATGAAAAAAAAAATCTACTGGGTATCATGTTCGGATCTTAATAAGTTGGTGATTTCTTAAAACAATGATTCATGAAGAAGATAAGAATGGACTATAACATTTACGATTTCAAAGACAAAGAACTCTTAACCTAACTTTTCAAATTAAAAGACTTGGTTTGAAAGGTTATAGGTTGGACCACTAAAAAAACTTAATAATAATATAGTCTTGACAAGTTACTTGAAGTTGTTACAAATAAAGTTTTAAAGATTTCTTACCAACAATTATTGTTTTAGCAAAAGTACGTAGATTTCTTTTCCCCATAAGATTTTAACTCTTTTTGTTTCTTGAAATATGGTATGCATTGATACACTTTTTGTAGCTTTTTAAAAATATCTTATTAACTTACTCGAGCTTGACTCGGTATCCTGAGTTATAATATCCAATACTGAACTGAGAAATGCAATGATAGCTCATAAAACCTCATTACATTCTATTTCTAATATAATAAGAGTTATAAAAACTAATGTTAAACGTATTAATGTTGCTAAAGATCTCCAAACATTATTTTGAACGGGGTCCTTAATTTTGCAATTAATTAAATTGGCTAATTTAGGAAACATTTAAATAATGTGCCTTATGCAATTCGAAAATCAATTCGAAACATTCAAAATTTTCTAACTAATACAGTAACATATTATGACTTCATCTGAATATTATATATCGAAAAAGCTCTTTAACATGAAATATTTACGTATAAAATAAAAGATCATTTAACAGATTTAGTTAGAAAAATAAGGTACTATTTCAAATTCATATTTAAGTTTTCTGTAAATTCAAATATGAATCTAACTTGATAAATATGTTGGTTAAAAATTTTGGATAGTAATTTCTTTTTTCTAAGTTTTTGATATCCTATTTAGTCGCATTGGTTAAAGTAGTAATACCATAATATGCAGATTCTATATGAGATATGCTAAAGAAGATAGTGTAAATTTAAAACCTTAATTATGTGAGTATTTCTTAAATTCAATTTTTATGTTGGAAAAATTTTGAACCAATTTTTTTATGGTACTTTCATTGTGAGTAATTGAACTCTTAAGCATTTTAAATTCTGTATTAGCAATATAACATTTATGATTTATGTTAACTTCTGTAGTTCTGAACAAAATTGCATATAAAATCTAAACAGATATTAGTTATACTATGATGAATGTTGACTAAAACTTAGTTAAAAAACCTTATTACATGTGAAGATAAATCTTATTTAGTAAGTATGCTATGTGAAATCTTGGTTAAATCTTGTTCAACAATTTCCTCACTACGAGGTTTTGAACTATCATGTATAGTCATGTTGGTTAAACTTTTTTAACTTTATATAATTATCTCACATCGAGATTTGAGGTCTTGATTACTATTTTCTCTGTATACTTTGTTAGTGGATTACATTTGTTTCTAAAAATGCCACATCATCCTTACTTAATTAATCATGTTGATTAACTTTTATAAATCACACGTGATAAACAAATATATAGACCAAAAATTAAACTAATGTTTAACTGACGTTATGGGCAACTCATCCAAAAGTACAAATTATTTTTAAAAGATACTTAGAGACTGATAAAATGTTTGTACAAAAGCAAATTGATCTCAATATGTTTTTCGATATTTTTATCAGTAAATTTACTTTTTCTTTTTTGTATGTTAAATAAACTTTTAATTTTTGTTCATCTATATAGTTACCGAATCAGAATTAGCAAATCTGCACAAGGACATCGTATATTGATATTTCACCAGAAGGTTTAATTAATTTTATTACAAGAAAGTTCAAACCAAAAATTAAATAACTTTCTTTGATGAAATAACGGTAAATTATAAAATTTTGCATTATATTTTTATTATGCATTTCAAAAATTACTAAAACAAGTTATTATTAATAAACCGTCCTGTACTTGGCACGGAATTATGGGCTAGTGATTTATAATGCATATAAGTTTCAAATATGGATGGTAAGCCGATCAAGGCTCAACTGATAAATGCATTCATTGATCATGTGAACCAGCCCGTCTTGTGTATTCTACAGAAATTCCACAAAAAACTAATAAAATGGAAAGACTAATTTTGACAAGTCTTTGAGTTGTATGAAATGAAGGCACAAGGTTACTCCTATTCTTAGTTAAACAAAGTGTTCATACCAGTGCTTGCCATCGATGACATATATATACTCCAACATTGGACCTAGGCCCAGGTTCGTCCCGGTCAAGTATTGTCTAATTTTACAAAACGAGTCCAACCCCACCCCTTCTTTCAAACTCTCAAGTCCTGGGCTGCGGATGGTTTGATTTGGATCCTCCCATAGCTTTAGTTGGGGAAAAAAAATGCTACCCCTTGTAATACCCCATTATTTTAATAATTTTTTACCACTTTAAAATAAATAAATAAGCAAAAAATATAAATAAATATTATTTTTATAATATTAAAAAAGTTTTGATGCATTTTGAATAAATGGATAAAGTTCGGGAGAGCATGCGTATAACTTGTCGATTAGGGTTTTAATATAAATAGTCTTCATCTTATTCTTCTAGCCTCTTTTTCTTTTCTGTTTGTCGGCCCTTGCGTTGTTTTCTCCATTTCAGCCCTAATCTTGCTTTTCTTGAAGAATTTTGGTGCGATTGGCATGGCGTAGCGCGGGCGATTAAGCTTTGCCGATTTACTCTCGTATAAGGTAAGGATTTGTTATATTTCTGATGTGATAAGGGTTTGTACCTCGGACGAAATTGCCTTGGTTAAATCTCTTTGTATCACTCCTTCATGAATCAAGTTATCGGTTTATAATTTTGTACATTGACACTTGGGTTTTTAATTTCTTGGGTAACCTTTGTTGTTAGGATTATTCTCATGATTGAAAACCCATTTCATAACCCCTTTCGAGATTTAAATATGTTTAGTTAATAAATAAGATTAGTATGATGTTCATTCCAATTCAGCAACTATTCTAGTCTATTCGGGTTTTGGGTGGTCATTCGTGGTATCACTGTGTAGGCTTCATTCTCGTTGTTGGTGACATTATGCAAGTCCCTGCAAATTTCATGCCATTCATTTGCAAATTGATTAGTCACCATTTGTTTGTTTGTGTAAGTATTCTTTTAAGGATGGATCTGTTTATTCCAAATCCATACTTGTTGGGTGGATTGGTCTTTCTTTTGTCCTTTTTGAAGGTTTTAAGCATGCTTAGAGTGTTGGTACAGCTGAAATTCAGCTTTGTTTAGAATGGGGATGAATTGAGTACTTCCTGCTCGTAGTGTAATCCACCAGGTTGTGCTGTACGTGGCTATGGCGTACCTTATTGGTCATACCTGCACATGACAGCTTGTGCCTTACGTGGCTATGGTGTACCTTCTTGGTCATACCTGCACATGAGAATGCTGGTATCTACAATTAGTTTTTCAGCATTTGCTTATCTTATTATCAACTGAAACTCAAGA
The DNA here is from genome assembly GCA_033070095.1 of Escallonia herrerae. NCBI lineage: Eukaryota > Viridiplantae > Streptophyta > Magnoliopsida > Escalloniales > Escalloniaceae > Escallonia > Escallonia herrerae. The sequence continues at coordinate 113,225 of JAVXUP010000626.1, read as the reverse complement.
GCAGGCTGTGTGCTCATATATTATTCAGCCTCCTTGCCATTTGAGGCAACTTCCAATCATTTTGCTCTTTGATAGCTTTGCCATGTTTTCTCTTTTTATTGGCATGAACCTTATTCACTCTAGGAGTCTTGTTTCACTATCGCAATTGATATAAGTTCTCTATCCTATTTATTTGTACAGTGTTACCTTCTAATTCATCAGAACCTCAGTAACCTGTGTGGTTTGGTATTAAATGACTAAATTTCTTCCTACTTGTTCTACTTTATCACTACTTGGATCCTGCGTCTGTTTTGTTAAGAGTTGCCAAGTCGTGCACTTACTTAGGTGGTTGTCACGTGTCTCGGTTTGTTGAGCTTCGTTGTTGCTATCATTATTATTTTCTTCCTCTATCTTGTACACCTAGTTTCTCCGATTGATTATATTGAGCTCAAACAAACTTTGAGCTAAGAGTTTTGAAATTGCACTCGATACTTATTTATTTGATGCTTGGCAACTCCATACAATAAGGACTATGTTTGAACAACTTTCAAATTGAGAGGGTTCGTTGGATACAAGTTTGTTTATATGTTGGCGATCAATAGACGGCTAGCACACTACCTGTAGCACAAGTTTGATGTTTGTATGTTTGGTTCAACATTTGGGTCTTATGACCAACATAGTTATCGTATATTTTGTTGTGTAGCGTTTTCCGGCATATTATATAGACAAGCTGCCGTGCACACGCGATGCGTGTGCGGCTCATTTATTATTGCGCTCCTAACATAGCTTCATACGCAACATTTCATATAAGTCAAAAGAATAGACATAATAATAGATTTTCGATGCCAAAGCAGAGTATTCACTTCAGGCTTTACTATGCTGTGGATCACGACCGATAAGGCATTTCATAGAAGTTTGATGCCAAAGCAGAGTATGCACTTCAGACTTTACTGTGCTTTAGTTCACAGCCAAAAAACTGTTTTACTTCTTTAAGAAGCAAGTTTTTCAAGTATAAATAAGGATAAAATATTCAGCTGGGTGGCTGTTGAACCCATTGTTAAGCATGATCCGCATTTTAATGCATCTCAAACAACTTTAAAAAATATGGTAAGTTAACAATTTTTGCTCAAGCATAAATAGGAAAAAGCAAAACAAATACGCTTCTAAGATTACCAAAGAATCTCTAAATTGCTAATTGATTATGTAATCACTTATATTAGCATAAAGGAGTAAGGGGACACATTTAGAATACGCGCTCCAAAATCTATCAAATGATAGTACAGAAATGTATGTCTTCAGGCTCATGCAGCAAATCAGCATCACCCTTCTTTCTTTTATACCATTCATAGGACGAGCATTAATTAGGATAGACACCAAAACATCTTGTATATCTAAAAATGGTGAATACTGGCATTGCTTCAAACGAAAGAGCATGCGTAGCTTGAGTAAAATTGAAAATGTATGCCTTTCATCTTTTTGATTACTCAACAAAACCCGGATCACCAAGGGATTTGTAGTCCCAGCAAGTATCAAAAGAATAAACAAAAGATCATTCTTCAAAGATATTATCAAGTAGAACATCAGATGAGTCAACTTCTGATAAAGAAATAGGATGGCATTACAATCAGCTCCAGAGTACAACAGATGCATCCCTCACGTCTCCCAGCTCTTCTTGCGATTCCTTCGTCTGCTCGTCAAAATATACCAAATAAACCTCTAGGTTTCTTCCTACCAAGGGCAGCAAGAGAATGACACCAAAACAAAATCCGGGTAATGAAATTGAAGAAACCAAATTCAAAATCAATGAATACCTCGAAGGCTCCGTATCAGTCAATTTCAATTTAATACAATCAAAACGCGTGTCCTACTGATAGCAAGAAAAGAAAGAGAAGGACTAACACAGAACCACTACGATGCCGCCATTCCTTCGTTCAACGCCGCCAGATCCCTGTCGTCGAGTCAATGGATCGCAACGACCACTCTTCTCCGAACGCCGCAGACCATCCCCGCCATCATCAATGGAATGCCCGAATAGCCACTTGTTCGATTACAGCTGTGCCTCCGTGCTAACACTGCCACAGCCAGATCCACCGCTAGTCGTGGATCACCAGCCAATCCCATGCCAGTTGACATGAAATGATGACCATCGACCAACCGCCGTCAGTACAATGACCACTTCCACCCCGCCACCACAGAACATCCACCAACCGCTCGCAGCAACACCAACGCCGCAACACGACTGCCAGCCACCAATACCAGCTGATTGGTGGCCGGCAAAATCATACCTTTTGGAAGAGCATGAAAAAGTCCAGAAGGAAAATCTCTGTAGCCAAAAATTAGGTGAAAAAAAATACCTTCAATTTTGGATGGAAGTTGGCAGTTGGGCGTATGGTTTCTTCAGAGCAAATGGAGATTGGTTATCTGCAAAGAGGTGAAATGAGAAGGGGAATGACGAAAAATAAAGAAATGCATGAAGTAGAAAACAAATGCACATACTATTGCCAAATACAGCTTACCACTTAAATGAAAAAGAAATGCTGATAGAAAAAATAAAATTTCCAGACCTGTAATGCAGTTTCTGACTTCTAAATGGAGATGGAGATAGAAAATTACAGTTATGTAATTTGAGGGAATGGAAGAGTTTTTAGGTACCTAAAGATGTGGTGAGTGGAAAATGAATAAGTTACTTTTTTGTCCTCAAAATGGACAATTGTCAACACCTGAGTCACTCTCAGTGTAATACCAAAAGGGTAGGATATCAAAAAATATCTTCTCATTATAAGTAGTATAGATTGCAGTCACGACTTTCACTTTGGGCGCGTGACACCCCTCATTTCTCATCTGGATCTCTAGTTAACTTCTAAAACCCATCTCGGAGAAGGACGTTTTATGCAAGACATCTTCCTTATTTCCTCCTATCTATGACACATTTTGAAGATGAGAAATGAGATTATATTTCAAGAGTCCACAAGCTAAGGACCCAAATTTTTAATTTTTACACGTCAGGATATGGATGTTTTAATTTACCATTAATAAGTACTTCCGTCCGAATTCACAACTTTAGAGACAAAATGGTCGGGGCAAAATCGTCAACCCATGTATGATTATTTTCTCCTTTTTCTATTTTTCACTTCTTCTTCGGCCCGCCTACCTTCCCTGCGTCCACACCTTAAGCGACACCCACCCACCCACCATCACCACCCACAACAGCCGGCATGCGTGCACGACGAAGGTGCATGTCGGGCACCAAAACCACGAAACCCACAAAAGCACACAGATCAGAGGAATGCATTGCTCATAAGAGAGGAAAGAATATCATCCCGATTATAGCGGAGACAAAATGGGAGGATGACAACGACAAGGTCTTCGGCGGCTTTGTCTTCACATACTTCCTCGCTCATCAACACAATCAGGCCGTTAGTTCTAATCACATCAACGGCCACCACAACACCTCCGCCGCAGCCGCTGGCAACGATGACGACAAGTGTGGTGATTTTGTCGAGTAGCCACTTCGATCTGAGCTACCTGCAGGACCCTCCAACAACTTGTTTGGGTCCTTCTCAGATTAATCGGCTAAACTTGCCCAATCTGGATTAGTTCACACCCAGCCAACTTAGTGCGCGAAGCCTAAGGGAGCTTTGCCATTATTGATATCGGTGATGCAAAGGCCTCTTTTGTTGATAAACAGGTTGGGAACAGAAAATATCAATTAAATTGTCATTTGGATGTTACATTAGGTGATTTTATTACGAACCTTTACGCTCAGACTCTGCAGATCAAGGCAGTAAATGAGAGTGTGCGTGTACGTGTGTGTACGTGTGTCATGGGCGCGCGTGAGTGTGTTGTGCGCATGTGCGTCTATGTGTGTCGCGGCGGCCGAATAAGGGGTCGTGCATGTGACAGTTTTGGGTTAGGGGCAGTGTATGGCGGCGGGATCTTCTTGGAGTGGTGGTGGGTGGTGGTGTTCCTGGGTGGGGCTTGTAGTACAGCAGCGGAAGGTAGATGAGCTGAAAAAGAAGTTCAAGAGAAGAAAAAAAAATGAGTAAAAGTTTCAGACCTAGGTTGTCTATTTTGCCTCTTACGGTTTTGTTTCAAAAGTTAGGGAATTGGAGAGCAAATTAGAACATCCAGACCCTTACGCGTTAAAATTTGAAAGATGGGTCCTTTCAGGGTACCTAGACATATTTAACTCAAGTACAAATGCTACCCCCTCAATGCTCGGGGTACCTTTTATGTGAGAGATAATCCTTATTTCCTCTTATTTGTAACACATTTGGAAGATGAAAAATGAGATTATTTTTTCAAGAGTATAATTTCCAGGCACGCAAGCTTATTGTTTCGGCTGAAGATATGGGTACTGATCTCTTGAAGTTACCCCGAGAACTGACGGGTGCATTTGAATGAGTCACGAGTGATTAACCAATGACATTATTCGCAAGTAGCTTACGAGGGTCATAAAGTTTTACGGTCTTTTAACTGTACCAAAGTGTAGCTTACGAGGGTCATAAAGCTTTACGGTCTTTTAACTGTACCAAAGTAAATGACTGAAAAATACTCTTTATCTTATCCAAATCTAGTATAATTCTGCAAAACCAAACATGTAGATTGTTCTTGGACGCAAGATAAGTCCAAAGAAAAGAAAACTTTCCATCCGGCGAATCCTTTTTCTTGCAGGAATCCGTTTACGTAGACGACAAGATCCCATCCAAACTTTCCATCTGCTTCCTCTGCCCTAACTTTTTCTTTTATGTCTTTTTTTTTTTTTGTGCAGGAACCCCGTCAAATCTGCGGTGGACTTGAGTGGAATATTTATCATTTGTAATATCCATGTCAAATTGGCCCGCAGCATTGTTTCAACAAAGAGAATTGCAAGTGCAATACATTGTTCCACCGCTTTGCACTTCCTTAGACCCGTCGGACTATACTCTGAGTTTGAATGCTAGTCGTGATTTTCTTATTGCTTATTATCGTAGGCGCTTAAAGTGGTTTAATATTGAGTTCGATGTTCTCTATTTGCCTTTTCTTAGTTAGTCGATCAGGTTTGTATCATATCTAAATATCTATTTTGTTGATGAGGTACTTAAACTTTACAACAACAAAAAAAGTAAAAATCTAATTGTATATATAATAAACATGAAACTGAGAGGAAGTTAATGTTCTCTTACCTGTCATATCTATTATTTTGTCATTTGAAATTCAATCAATCAGATTGATTTCACGTTACTCTGTCTTCTATGTTAATATATCACACTTAACTATTTTATTAATAAGTTTGCAACCGCAACAATTACTAAAATTGTCAAAAGTTTCTATCTCTATCGCTATCTCTCTCGTAGTTTTAAATTTAAGCCTCTTCCTCTGATATTAAATCTTTCCTTTTCTAAAACAAGCCCAATATCCCAGCCTCCCTTTTATATCATTGTAAGCCATATAAATATACAATCTTATCTTTCGTTTTATTTTCTATCATTTTTATATACTTTTTTAGTATCTTCTTGGTTGCCTTTATTAAAAAAAAAAACCTTATTACACATGTTATTATTATTATTACTATTTTTATTTGGAAGGTACTATTCTTACAATTTTATATGATATATCACTTCTTCATTTGTTGCTAAAAAGCTAACAATCACTAACATTCATTTAAAACAACAAAAAATGATATAAAAATAATATATAATGGTGAAAATAACATCTCCCTTATTAGTATTACTATTATTACCGTGTTTCTTAATACTTTAGGCATACGAGAACGCGATTTCTCAAGGAATATCTTTGTGGTCGTTCATGTATGCAGCACACAGGGTTAAAACCTTAATTGCGGGAAACTCCTAATATGGTAACGTTTCTCTCTCGGAAACTCGCTTTTGCGATCCCAAGTTAGGAGCTCCATAGGATCTCGTCCCAAGCTAAGATGGGAATTCGATCCCGCTAGCTGGATAGAGATGCATGGAACAAGTGATAGAATACATGAAAATCAAGCTCTTTTCAACTAAATTCCTTGTTTCTCTCTTCTTTCAAGTCCTTAAAGTCTCCTTATCTGTTGTTGCTGTCTATTTAAACTATACTAAACAAATGATAATACTCTTTACGCATTTATTTATTCAAGCCGCTCCCAACCTCATATTCTTCTTGGTGCTTACGCTTCCCCGCCCCCGTTCCCGCTCCCGCCCCTGCCCCCGCCCCCGCTTTGTGCAACTAAGGTTAAAACTAGTTGTATGAGTAAAGTCCTTAGAGGTGAGGAAGTAACATCAAGTATATATATATATATATATATATATAACCGGATGAAATGAAGAAGAAGTTGAAAAGGCTCTAAGAAATTGACCATTATGGCAATCATTCTTATATGTTATCCACAGAGTGACCCTTTTTCTCTAGTTCATCTTTCTTTCTTTTTTTAGTCTCTCTCCCTCTCACATCTCCAAGTCTCCCCTATGCTGCTTTCATCCTTGGTCTGATCGCTCACCCATATTCCAGTAGCGTTGAATTGTACCCCTGCAGTTCTTCATTGAGGTTACTATAGCAAAAACGGACCAAATTCATCGATACAGAATAACGCCCATAAATTAGTACCTACGGAATTCCAAGTCTTTTTGTCGCTATAATTTAAAGACCAACTACACATGCAATTGAATCCCAAAACTAATTCCAATTTTTGAGAAGGCTAATAGAGTGTTTTGATTACTCATTTTGGACCTAAGAGTTCCAGGCTAATTATGTTGTTTGACTAAAACTAGTGGAGAGCACCGATTATTATGTGATACATTAATATTTAGGGTTAATTTTATTTTCCTTCCTTGTACTCTGCCCTTTTTCTTTATTTTACTCCATTTACTTCTTAATTCTTGAAACTTGTCCTTGTACAACGTCTCGTCACCATTTGTCCCTCTGTTTGCATTTTTGTTATAATCATGGGTGTATTTGGTTAATACAGCTGCCTTAAAGCCATCCACCTTTCATTTTCTCTCTTCCCTTTCTCTATCTTTTGCCTTTCCCGTCTCTCGTCTATCTCTTCTCCGTCCTTGCAGCCACCGCCACGCACCACCATTTTGCCACCACTATTAATTCCCACCATCAAGCCAAACACCACTCCACCACGCTAAACAACACCATCACCTCTGCCACCAGAAGCCGCTACCATCGTCGCCACTATCACCCCCACCCCCCAATAAACCCTCAACCTTTCGAACCTCACTTCTACCACTGCCACACACACACAAGAACCGGCAATCACTACCTCTCTACCACACTAATTTGCCTATGCCCTACTTCCACATTTATTGGTTTTTATTTTTCTTTTGATTAATTGTTTCCTTTTTTTTCTTATCTCATTAGGTATGTACGGTATTTGCGACAACGGATTGATGGTGCTAGTGTTGGCGCATATATATATATATATATATATATATATATATATATATATATATATATGGGAGTTTATCCATTGCTCGTGCTAGCAACTTGGTTAAGTTGCTAGCGCGATCTGGACCGTCCACGCGCGATCTGTGGACAGTCCAGATCTATTTTTCGTGCTTTTCTTAAGTCCGTCCGCTACATTATATAGCAGACGTTTCTTTTGACAAATATACCCTTATGCCCATCCGCTACATAATGTAGCGGACGGTAGAAAACTGATTGTTGGGTTGTCATATTGCTTTTTATTTCGTTGGTGATTATTCAGATTCCAAGTTCACGTATCAGATCCCGGTGATTATTCAAATTCCAACTTTACCGGGGAGCGAGAAGCATCCGTTCATTCGACTTGAGACCTTTCATCACCGGGAGAGAAAAAAGTGGAAAGTAACAGATGCATCACTTTCAAAAGGCTAAACATTATCCTTATTGGAAAGTAACAGATTTGGACCACCTCCACCATCTCACCCATTTTCCACCATTTTTGCCAAGGTCACCACCAACGAACACCTCCACTACCTCACCCATCGATCCACCAAACAAACCTACCCACCACCGCCCCAACCATCACCATCCAAAGCTCCACGCAAGAGAAAATACTAATTAAACATATCTGATTAAAGAAAAATCAGGAGAAAATACTAATTGAATTAGAAAGAAACAGATCTATGATGTTGCGCCGCCGAAGAGGCCAGTGACCATGACTTGCGGAGTTGCCCAGGAGGCTGCGACCGCGGCTTGCGGAGTCACCGAGGTGGCCTGAGCATGGCCTGTGATGTTGCTAAGGAGGCATCGACCGCGACAGCAAAGCTGCGAAGCGGAGCTATCTTCAATCGTACTTCAGAGCATATAGGGGGAGAGGGGGAGAGAGAAAGAGAAGTGAAATGGAATGGGCTTATCTGTCTTTTTTATATATATGTCCGCTACATTATGTAGCGGACTGACGCTTTTGTTGAACAGTCAAAATTGGGTGAAGGGTATATTTGTCAAAAGAAATGTTCGCTACATAATGTAGCGGACGGACTTAAAAATAGCCGAAAAATAGATCTGGACCGTCCACAGATCGTGCATGGACGGTCCAGATCGCTCTAGCAACTTAACCAAGTTGCTAGCGTGAGCAATGGATTAGCTCCATATATATATATATATATATATATATATATATATATATATATATATATATATATATATATATATATATATATATATATATATATTGATGGTGTTGATCGTGATGGTTGGGAAGAGGAGATGGTTGATGGGCAAGGAGGCAGTGTGATGGGTGCTGGTGTTACATGGTGAAGGTTGGAACGGGGAAGGCAAGATGGGTAAGGAGGCAGGGTGATGGTTGGTGGTGTTAGGTGGTGGCGATTGGGAAGGGGAGGGAGTGATAGATGTGGAGGTAACGTGATATGTGGTGTTGTTAGATGGTGACAGTTGGGAAGGGTAGGGGTGATTGGTGTGGAGGCAGTGTGATTGGGGTTGTGCTAGAGAGTTATTGGGTTGGAGGGGAAACAGGTCATGGGTGTGAAGGTAGTTATGGCGGGGTGGGTTTTATGGGGGAGGGGTGGGGGTGAAGGGTCAACGGCATTGATGGCGTGGTAACGGTGGTTGAAGTCACGAATGCAGCAGCGCAAGGTGTTACGTGCATGGCATATGTCATTTTTGCCTTAACCGCATTAAATGACTAATCTACTCCTCAATTTAACAAGAAAAAAAAAACATTGAATGCAAGCAATGTAAATCTTGATTTAGGGTGTGTTTTTGTTTTTGTTTTTTTTTTTCCCCTTCCTTTAGAGTGAGTTTGGATAAAGTGTTTTAAAAATTCCTATATATCAAAATTGCACCATTCTAAAATTCCCTCATTTTGGAATCCTAGGATTTAAATGGTTATTCTTTGGGTAATTCTTTTGGTCGTGAGTCTTTCATGTATGTTTGGTTTCCTTTACTGTTAACGTGAAATTAATATGGGAGAGGTTATTTCTACCCCCCTTATAGATGTTACTTTACTTTGTTGTCGAAAAAAGTATGTGTAACTCATATGCTTTTTTAGCAACACAAGCAAGTGAAAAATCAAGGGGTGGACATAGCATTTTCAAATATAAAATATGAAATGCATACTTATATTTCATCTCATTTAGAATATAAAATTTGTGATTCATACTTCAAGGGGTGGAAATAGCATCTTTAAATATAAAATAAGAAAGGCAATATATTTCATCTCATGGAGAATACAATTAAAAATAATAAAAAGGGAAAAAAATCATCTTGACTTATTTTGCACAAACTATCGTTCATAAAACTAATAAAAAAATCTGTTTTTGTGGTAGGAAATGGTTTTTAAAATAAGAAAGAACAAACAAAGACAAAAACCACAATTTTTAGAAGCATTCGGGAAACAAAGATCAAAGATTAAAATGGTAGAGGCTGAAATGACACTAACAAATAAGCGAAAATTCTAGGACCGCACAATCCATAAAACAAGAAAGACTTTAATATGAAAATTTGACAATGTCAATTCGACGGGATTTGAAGCCCCCAAATCCTCTCTTAAAATCCACTCCTAGAATTTTGTAAACCCTGTAACACATCCCAAATGACGATTACTTATAAGAACTTTTCAAATCTCTTGCTAAAGTGAAATCCTCACTTGAAATATCTCATCCTAACACATGCCTAAAGATACCTTTTCAGACTACAATTTGACAAACAAGTGATAGAATGCACCCACAAAGTCTAGCTTTATTACTGAAACTAACCGGTAACCCGAGCTTGTTTATGAAATACAGTATAATATAAGGTCTTAAAGAGTGTATTAATATGTACCATATATCATGAGACAAAAAAGACAATAGCACTATTAAAAAAATATCTTATTTGGCTATAAAGAATAGGTAGCGACAGCTAGATACTTGCCTTCTTTTATGCCTTTACTTTTAGTTGTTAATTAATATTTCAAATGAATAAAATATTGACTTAGCACTTATAGTAGTAGAATAGTCATGCTGGTACTGTATAAAGCTAAATAACGAATATGATTGTCATTGAATTTAAAAATTGATGAGGTTATGACGTATTTTCTTTTGAATTGCAGATGTTATATATAAGTATAATTCTTTGACTTCAAAAGTTTTTGAGGTATTACATGTTTTTCAAAAGTTATAATATTGATTAAGTAGAAATCTATATGGAGTAAAGTTGCATTTCAAATTTAACGAGACTATATATATATATATATATATATATATATATATATATATAGCCCTTGGCACTCTGAAAAGTAGTTGATGCTAAAGTAGTTTGATGCGGTGATTCAGCCATCTCAAATGGAACTCATTAAGAAGTAGTTGATGCTAAAGTAGTTTGATGCGGTGATTCAGCCATCTCAAATGGAACTCATTAAGAAGTAGTTGATGCTAAAGTAGTTTGATGCCGTGATTCAGCCATCTCAAATGGAACTCATTAAGAAGTAGTTGATGCTAAAGTAGTTTGATGCGGTGATTCAGCCATCTCGAATGGAACTCATTGAGAAGTAACTGATGCTAATGTAGTTTGATGCCGTGATTGAGCCATCTCAAGTAGTTTGATGGCGTGATTCAGCCATCTCGAATGGAACTCATTGAGAAGTAGTTGATGCTAAAGTAGTTTGATGCCGTGATTCAACCATCTCGAATAGAACTCAACGAGAAGTACTTGAAGTTTGATGCCGTGATTCAGCCATCTCGAATGGAACTCAACAAGAAGTATTTGATGCTAAAGTAGTTTAATCTTCCACTTTGTGCCAGGAATCGCAAGGTTGAGAAACTAGGGCTTGTTTGACAAAACTTTTTTTTTTCTAGTTTTGAAAGCTGAAAAAAAGTTGCGTTTGATAACCATTTTCCTTTTTTTTTCCTTTCAGTTTTTAAATCAAGGTTGTTTTTAAAAACTCCGAAAACTGATTTTTTTTTATTTTGTGTTGTTTTTTTTAAACCACCACTACCGTCGGCCTCCGCCATCGCAAACCACCACAATAAAAAAAACTGGGTTATCAAACACTCACTTGTTTTTGTACAAAAAATAAATAAATTTAAACTGCTCTTTAATTTTATTTTTTTTTTGGAAACTAAAAATCAAAAAAACGTTTTGTCAAACGAGCCTTAGGTCTCGTTTGACATTCTTTTTTTCGGTTTGTAAACTAAAAAAAATAAACACGTTTGGTAACCAGTTTTCGTTTTTTTTTTCTTCAGTTTAAAAAATCAGTTTTTAAACCAAGGCTGTTTTTGAAAACTTCAAAAATGAGTTTCGATTTTTTTTTTAGACTACTAACACCACTACCTTCGCACCGCCACTGTCCACTGGCGGCAGGCAGCCACCACAGCCATCGCAAACCACCACCAAAGAAAGAACTCAAAATAAAAATTGGGTTATCAAACACCGACTTGTTTTTGTAAAAAATAAAAATAAAATTAATTTTAATTTTTTTTTTAAGAAAAACAGAAAAGTGTTGTTAAACAAAACATAAGTAACGACAAGATAGGCAGACTCGTAGCTGTTGATATTGACAAAGAGGAAGTAGCCTGTGGATTGTGTCAATTAAACCGGCAGCCACAGTCCAGAAAATATCTGCCCAGAATTAACTGGTAAGGAACCGTCTTCAGTGATGATGGATATAGACACTTTTCTAGAAATGGAACCAACAGAAAATAAACCAAAGGAAAAGGAATCAGGTGTGGAAGCGCAGGCAGTGGGTCCTCCAATACATCATGGCTGCAAATCTAAGGAAGAATTAGAAAGAAAAGAAAACTTACTGAAATTGGAGGTAGGTGTACGATTAATCTCATTTTTAGCTACACAGGTGAGTTACCAGTGGTGGAGGTCGTGACACTACCCTGTCGATCACCATGAGAACACTTGGATGGAACTGCGAGAGGGTTGGTAGTCCCTCGACGGTTCTCGACCTTGCCAACCAAGTTGGGATGGTAAAAAAGTTATTGTACTTCTGCATGAGACTTTAAGTTGGATAAAAAGGGATGACATTGATTCGGGTAAGACTGGGTTCTGGGTTTGCCTCTGTGTCGAAAGGGTAACACTCTTTGGGGATTAAGCTTCTTTGGCCTATAGGTAGGGATAATGCACATTGATCCCCTCTACTTTTTCTCTAAAGCGGTTTGGCCCCTTTTCGTTAAAACGTTGCACATATACACTGAAGACACATAATCACAATGCAAGACACACACCGACACCAAAGACACGCACAATCGTAATTACACTGCAACACACCCATCTCGTTCTTCTCTCCTCTGATTAACCATCATCATCCCCTCCTTTATCTCCCCTCTGATTAACCACCACAACCCACCACACCCTATCCGACCACCACCAACCCCAATCTTCTCTTTATCCCTTTGATTAACCACCACTACCCACCCACATCATCTCCCTTTTCTCTCCCTCTGATCAAGCACCAAATCAGGGGTGGTACTTGATATTAACGGTTGTAATGGCAACGTTGGTGTGGTGTTTGGCAGTGGTAGTGTTGCGGTGGCAGTGGGCTGGTGTCATGCTGACGGGGTGGGTGGCGACTGTGGCATTGGGGTTGGATGATTGAGTGGATCGGGGTGGGGAATCTTTATTAAAGAAAAAAACTAGAACATCGATTTTAAAATATTTAAAGTAACGAAGTTAATTATATAACTCTAACGATTATGTGGCTGTATTGGTCAATGTGCACAATTTTCAGAAGTAGAGATAGGTTTATTGCAACTTTTTAAGGAAGAGGGGGCCGAAACCGCTCCGAACAAGGTAGAGGGGGCCAAAGTGCATTTTACCCTTATAGATATCCTGGATTCCCGTCGTAGTTTCCCTCATTCTCTCAGTAATGTCACGATTATCTCTGATGGGGGAGAGGACCCGATGTTTAACTGGATATATGGTCAACCTGATAACGCGAAGCAGTAGGAGTCTTGGGACCTTTTGCTAGGCCTGCATGCACAGTTTAGTTTATCTTGCTTGTGCTTGGGAGATTTCAAGCTAATTGCCTCACACATAGAAAGAATTAGGAAGACTCCTGCCCAGGATAGCTAGACGGCTAAGTGTTGAGACTCATTGGACGGCTATAGGTTCCATGACCAAGGGTCTGATGGGTTACCTTTTACATGGTGTAACAAATAGGCAGATGAAGTAAACATCGGGGAAAGACTCGACCACGGCCTCGACATGACCTGTCACAGGCCTATCTAATGCCATCTCATGGACACTCTCCGGCCTAACACCAAAAAGTTTGCTTTCACAACTTAAACCAAGTGCCTACTCTAAAGATCTTCTCAACAAAAGCACTCAAGTAGTTGAACGTGCCTTAGAATTACAAAAACACTTCAAGTAACCGAGCCAAAAAAAGGTACAAGCATGAATTTAGAAAAAGGCATACGCCATAACTCTACAGCCCTTTACAACTATGGATGGCCATATTTTTAGCTTTTGGCAAGCCACTTCCAAAAGCTATTTAAATTTCCACCACTAAAAAGTATGCTTACAATGCTGATTTGCATAAGCACACAAAAGTATCACATTTCTCATCAAAATATATTTGTTGACAAGATCAATCTTACTATCATCGGCCAAAATAATCACAAGTTTGATCTGAGTTTAATGGATAAAAGCGAGGCATAAATATTTTGTGTGAAACATTTCAACAAAATAACATGCTACATCTTTTACAAGAACACCAGGCAAGGTTGGACAACACTTATTTTCGTACTAACGTAACAAATTCAACTAGATCAAAAGGAAACTTCCTCCCACGAATCCTCTGAAAAATATAAAATCGAACTTTGAGATTCTTCTTAGTATAATTAATAAGCTTAATTTGTTATGTGGCTTTCACTATTTCTGAAAAATGCTCACCGACCATCTAAATAGAAAAATACCAAAACTCTAATCCATTTTTACCTTACTTTTGAAGGTAAAAAATAGCACATCATCCTATTTATCCGTTTTCCTTTTTGGTTATGAACTTTGCCTATTGGATTAAAAGAATAACATAAAATAATATATACGGTTGAATAGATGACTAAGTCTTCTAAGTCATAGGTTACTGGTAGTTTGTAGTTTTAACTACCCACTTTCTCTCCTCATTTTCTCCATACGTGCATATAATCTCTCTGCTGTGTTTTTTTTTTATGTTGGAAAAAAGAGCTGTGACAACAGAAGTCTATAAAAACGGGAGAAGGCAGAAGAAAAAGTGATAGACTTTATTTACTCTAAATCTCTCTTCTGTATTCTTTATCTGTTCTTCCTTCTACACTGAAACACATAATGTCATGTAGTAATTTGGAGTGCAAGAATGCTCCAAGGTTCGAGAGAAAAATTTTGCTGCATCAAAACTCCTTTGGTGGTTGTTTCATCTTTGGGGTGGAACGTCGTTAAGCAAGTGTAATTTTGGGGCAAATCTTCTTCAAGGAAGCACATTTTGCTTGCCTCAAATGATTTCCAAGCTCTTCTAAATATTTTATTTGATTAATATCTATTACTTGAATCAGTTGATTGCTGATTCTGATTTGATATGATTAGTTTAACCAAAAATCTAATTTTCACATCTTAAGAACAACAATCTTGAAGAAGACACGTGGGATTCTTTGTTGAATTAATTTGCATGTGTATACATATATGTATATATAGATATATGTATATACATGTGTGTGTATATGTGTGTGTGAAAGAGAGATATGGCAATTGATGACTCTAGTAGTTGTAGACCTGAAAAGTTAAATGGCAAGAAACTCAAATGTGGCAACAACATATGAAATTTTGTCTTAACACTGTAGGCCTTTACTCGATTGTTCACAATGCCTTGGTTAAAAGAGGAAAAGAAAAAGTTGCTGAAAAAAGTGTTCAAGTTTGATGATGACTTACTGAAAAATCGTGGAACATAATACTACTGGGTCAAAATTCTATCATGACTTGGGTCATGGTAGAATTTTAAGTGCATAATCTCATGCAATTTGTAGTATTTCTTGCACTACTAAATCTGTTGACGGATTTTGTAAAGCATTAGAATCGAAATATGGGTCCAAAGACAGCGGCAAAAAAAAAACTGTTAGCTTATACCATATATAGCAGCAGTTTATAGCAGTGGCCACAAAAGCCGCTGGCATAGAAAATATACAGCAGCGGCCACTGTGTAACGCTGCAATAGCTCATGAAAGAACTGAGCGAGGCTGGAAACTTTACGCTCCAAAAACCCGCAAAATCTCAGTGCCAAATGAAACCCAATACAAGCGGTTAACCATATGTTGAGCAGCTTGGTTGATGAAAAATATGTGCAAGAGCATACTCATGTTTCCGAAAACATTCTTTATCATCTAAAAGGAAAAGGAATTCAGTAATTCTTTCGTCGTTGCTTCTCTGGTTAAAGAGTTGCCACCTTCTTCGTCTGATTTTGCTAGGGTGTTGAAACAATAGCCGGACGTTTTTTCTTAAGATGAATGGTTACTGTCTCTAACTACTGAAAAAAAAAAAAACATTGTGAAAAAAATAGAATTCTTACGTTCTGATTTTCAAGCTAAGGACTAGGTATGTTTGAAACACTTTTTGTCTTGAATTTTTTGGCAAAATTTGCAAATTTGGTTTTTAAAATTTTGGCAATAGTTTTCAAGACTAAGCTAGTTTTCAAAAACCAACTTTTGTAGTTTTTACCAGTTTTCACGTATCTTTTTTGTTTTTTTGATAGAAGAGTAGGAAATATATACCAAATATCAACAGTTGAATGTACAAAGGCAAGGAAAACACCCAACAAGGCAGATGCCAATCCCATCCGTAGGTCAAAAGAATGCTAACTACAAAGGTCAAAAACACCACAAGGGTAGAACAAGGCGGCATGCCCTGTATTAGGCAGGCTGTACAGCAACGATCCATTCCTGTTAAACACCAGTGGCAGTTCGCGTGACAAGAGCCGCTAAGGCTGATGAAAGTCGTAAAGGAACTGGTTTCCCTCGGGTGGCTAGCACTAAGTGCAAACCTCTACAGCTAGGTTGAAGTGTACATAAAATGTTGGGTGCAGTCAAATAGTCCCTATGGTTCGCGGTCAACTGCACCAGAAAAAAGAGCAATCAGGAAATAGAAAGATAAGATGATAATACGGGAACCTGACAACCCAGTTCAGACCAAGCTGCAAGGCTAACTGAAAAGCATTAAATTCGTCCCTGGCCATCAGAATGTCAACTAATGCGCCAATTGGTGACCAGATTCTGTTGAACAGCACCAAACCAACCCCGAATTTTTTATCTACGGAAGAACCAACTACTGAAATGGAGCAAAAAAAGGCGAAGGTGGCAACAGGCAGGGGCAATTATCTGAAAAGTAAATGGAGTGTAGCGGGGGATAAAGTGTTCAAAGCAGTCCACAATAACATTCGAAAATGTGTGAACGGTTATGCTAGCCTTACGACAAGACATCTGAAAGGCTGAGGTGTGGACAATAGTATACTGAAGATCCCAACATTGAGTGATGATAGAACCTACGCAAAATTGTTTCCCCCGAAAGAGTAGGGCATTGCGGCCTAACCAGATGGACTTGAGAATAACTGCGATGCACACAATCCTAAAGGAGGCACGGATAGTCGAGGGTTGCGAAGGAGCTGGCTGCAACAACCAATGAGAGAGCCAGCGGGAAGCAGAGTGAACCGGTGATCGAGGGGGTGTGTGATTGCCCGAACAGGATTCCCAAGTTGGTCGAACACAAATGCAGTCAAAAAAAGATGTTCATGTGTTTCCGGACTTGAGATGCACAATGGACAAAAAATGTTGACAAGGCAGTGTCGTTTCAGTAATTCTGGCAAGAGTGGCAGACGTTGATGACTAAATTGCCATAGGAAGAATTTAAGTTTTTCTGGGATTGGGAGTTTTCAAAGCCGAGACCAAAAGGTGCGAGTCAGGGGATGCCGGAGAGGGGGTACGTTGGCACATGTATCGACTAAAAAGCGATAAGTGGAGGCTACAAAAAAACTGTCACCCCGACAAAAGACGTTAAACGAGCTATCCGGTGATCCTGATGGCAACAATCGAAGCTATAGGATTTGACTTATAATGGCCTCGAGAAAGGTGGGAAGAAGAATGTTCAAATCCCAGTCAAGGGTATTGGCAATAAACAATGGGAGATTGTCCAATCCGCATTGGCGTTAGAGTGGTATGGTTGCAAAATATGCGGCGAAGCACAGGGCAACCACTAGTCCATCCATACCGAGATCAATCATCCATCACTTACTTGGCATTGCACCCCCTGTTTAAGAATGTGTTGCCCAACAAGGACACTCCTCCAGATCCAGGAATAGGAACGCCGTGGAGATAGTTGAAGAAAGTGTCGACGCACAAAGTACCACCCCTTAAGTACCCGCGTAACCAAACTCTGAAGATTGGCCCAAATTTTCCAAGCCTGTTTAGTAAGCAGAGATTGGTTGAAAGATCTAAAATCATGGAACCCTAGCCCGCCTCGGTTTTTCAGAAGGCACAGTGAAGATCACGCAATCCAGTGGATCAAATGACTCGAGGCTTCACCGGACCACTAGAAACGAGCCAAGATTTGATCCAATTGCTTACAAACAGCCATCGGGAATTTAAAAACTGACATATAGTTAACTAGTAAGGAAGAGAGGACCGAAGTAATAAGCGTTGCGTGCCCGACCTTATTCAACAACAGACCTAACCAATGCGCACAGCGATCTTGAACTCTCTGGACAAGTGTTCAAAAAATTTCCTTCTTATTCACTACTATATCCAGCTAAATGCCCAGATATTTCCCAAAATTTGACGATCCAGAAAACTCGAGCGCCCTCTCAATTAGCAGGCGCTTCTCAGAACTAGCACTAGGACTAATGACCAGGGAGGATTTTGCCCAATTAATACACTGGCCAGAAAAACCACAGTAATCATGCAAGTGCTTTTTAACTGCCTCAATGTTTGACAGGGCATCCTTTGATAATCTAAGAAAGAGGAAAACATCGCCGGCATAGAGAAGGTGTGAAACCAATGGTGAGTATTTCCCCGCCTTAATGCCCTGAAAGAGCCCACGCTGCTCCCCTTGGAGGAGGCTGGCCGAGAGCATCTCCGCACAAAGTAGGAAAAGATAAAAAGATAAAGG
The DNA here is from genome assembly GCA_033070095.1 of Escallonia herrerae. Taxonomy (NCBI): domain Eukaryota; kingdom Viridiplantae; phylum Streptophyta; class Magnoliopsida; order Escalloniales; family Escalloniaceae; genus Escallonia; species Escallonia herrerae. Next base: position 94,718 of record JAVXUP010000626.1, on the reverse strand, counting down.
GTCACCCGGGCGAATACCTTAAGAAAGAGTGAAGAACGAAGTGGAGGCCCCATTGACCAAGAGGGAGTAAGAGACCGAGGATAAGCATTGTTGAATCAGTTGTAACCAGTTCGAGGGAAAGCCCAAAACCGACTAGATGCCATGAACAAAGTCCTAACAAACCCAATCAAAAGCTTTACTCAAGTCCAGTTTTAGGGCAAGAAGGATGACTCCCCCTTTTGTACGCTTACGCACACAGTCAGTCAGTTCTTGCACTAGCAAGACATTGTCAGCGAGACTACGACCACTCAGAAAAGCATTATGATAGGGTGAAACCAGTTCAGCCATCACAGGCTTCAACCGATTAACTAGCAGTTTAGAGATGATCTTATAAACGCTAGTACACATACTGATGGGTCGAAAGTCGCCAGGCGATTCCGAACACCTGGTTTTAGGGATCAAGGCAAGATAAGTACGGTTCATTTCTCGCAGAAGCCAACCAGAGTTAAGGAGAGCATAGCAGAGGTAACCAACGATCCCATGATGCCCCAGCACCTTTTGAACATTATGCGTGGGCACCTTTTGAAAATGCCAGAGCCTCAAAATATCCATGAACTTAAGAGTTTGCAAGGTCGTTTAGCGTGCCTTCACCGATTCATATCTAATTTTTGTAGGGCGATGTCATCCTTTCAGCCGTCTGATGAAGAAAGGTGTTCCTTTTGAATGGGATGAAGCTTGTAGCAATGCATTTAGAAGCATCAAGTCATACTTTATGAATCCTCCAGTGTTAACTGCTCCTATCCCGAGAGGACCTTTAATCTTTTACATCGCGGCACAAGAACATTATATCAGTGCTTTTCTTACGCAGGAAAATGATAAGGGCAAGGAAAACACGTTGTACTATTTGAGTAGGACGATGACGCCTAACAAGTTGAATTATTCACCAATAGAGAGGTTGTGTTTTGCATTTTTTCCACAATTCAAAAGTTGAAACATTATTTCCAAGCCCATATTGTTCGCCTTGTCTCCAAGGCAAATCCTATCAAATATGTAATGTGTAAGCCAGTGCTTTCTGACAGATTAGCCAAAATGGTATCTCCAGCTTTAAGAGTTCAAAATCATATACGTCCCTCAAAAGGTGGTAAAAGGTTAAGTGCTTGTTGATTTCCTAACTGATCATCCGATACCTGCAGATTGGGAGCTAGACAATGATGTGCCTGATGAAGAAGTTTTTAGAGTCGAAGTCCCCCCCCCCTATAGATGATGTATTTGGATGGTGCAGCACACCGTGAAGGGACATGAGCGGGTGTTTTTTTCATCACTCCCAAATGGGATCTTCTACCTTACTCCTTTACATTTACTCAATGATGTTTGAATAATGTCACTGAGTATCAAGCCCTTATTCATGGAATTGAAATGGCTGCGGAAAGAAAGAAATTCCAACTTAATATCTATGGAGACTCTGAACTCGTGATTAATCAGCTCCTGAATGAGTATGAGGTAAAGCAACCCGAACTTGTGGCATACTATGAGTACGCAATAAAGCTTGTCGAACGGCTTGACGAGGTGACTCTCGAGCATGTGCCTCGAAAGGACAATAAACCAAGCAAATGCTCTAGCAAAACTTGTCTAAGCTATATGAAAAAGATCTATCCAAGTTGGACGCGAAAATTTCTCTGATAAGAGACGAGATCACCTCGCTTGAAAACATCTCTCCTTTGAATGACGAAGACACGACAACTTTGGAGAAGATGATAGCGCTTCTTAAAGATAGTGGAAGGGAATTAGGAGAATTCAACCTCATTCCCTGATTCAATGTCATGCCTGGAAACCCACTTTCATGTAATCAGACCTTGAGAGCAAGTATTTTGCCTTTGTTTGAATCGGAATTAAAGTAGTATTACTTTTAAATAGTAGTCTTAACAGGAAAAGGACTTTTTTTTTGGTTTATAATTATGGCTGAACTTAGAATTTAGGTCTAAGTCATACCCTGAAGGGATCAACTCAAACGTAGTTCATTGGGAAGGTATTTTTTTTTTTTTTTGGGTTTATGACTGAACTTAGAATTTAGGTCTAAGTTGCATGCGTACCTCGAAGGGATCAAGTCAAACGTGGTTCATTGTTTGTGGCATGATTTGCACTTGCAGTAGAGCAAGAGTGGCAGCAAAACGTGCTTCAAGCATAGCAACGTTTCAAGAACTTTCCATTTATGGGGTCAATTCTTAAACCATCTTTGACAATCAACTTATAAGCTTCGTTTGTCTAGACTTCTTATACAACATATGGTCCATCCTATTTTGAATCAAACTTGCTTCCGGTTTTATGAGAAGTGATGATTGGTCTTTGTATAGCAAGCACCAGATCTCCCACTTGAAAAGAACGAAGTTGAACTTTCTTGTTAAAAGCTTTTGTCATGCAAGCTTGCTAGCATTCCAGACATTGCCATGCTTTTAATCTGTTCTCATTAAGAGCTTCTAACTCTGTAAGTCTCAAGGGAGCATTATCTTTATCGATCAGCCTCTTGAATGGCAACTCTTAGGGTAGGAATTTGACGCTCAAAAGGGGGAACTGCTTCAAAACCATAAACAAGTGCATATGAGGTTGCTTGAGTAAGAGTGCGGTGTAGTACAGTTTTCCTAGAGAGCTTTACCCACCTTTTCATGCCAATCCTTTTTTGATTATGCAACCATTTTCTTCAATAAGTTACAAAGGGCTTTGTTAAAGGCTTAAGCAAGACATTGGCCGGAGCATTGTACATCAGAGACTTGTATTGCTCAAAGCCAAATTGATGGCAAAGTCTATCAATCAAGCTATTAGACAAGTGCTTTCCATTGTCAGTTACGATGTAATATGGCACGCCATAACGATAAATGATGTTAAAGCAAATGAAGTCGACAACAGTCTCTTTCATTACTTCCCAAAGTGGTACAGCTTCAGCCCATTTGGAGAAATAATCTGTAGCTGCCAAAATGTAAGAGTCACCGATAGATGACTTTGGTTCCAGAGGTCCAATCACGTCAAGTCCCCATGCATTGAATGGCCACGAAGCTACTATAGGATGTAGTAGTTCGGGTGGCTGATGTATGAAGTTTGCCTGGAATTGACATGCCTGACACCTTTGGGCATAGTCCATGCAGTATTTTACCATGGTAGGCCAATAATACCCCATATGCTTTATCCAGAAGTGAAGCTTAGGGGCTGATTGATGAGCATCGCAAATGCCAGAATAAGCTTCTTCGACTGTTTGCAGTGCTTCTTCTTCTGCAAGACATCGTAAGAGCACACCATCTGACCGTCAATAAGTACGTCATTATAATAGATGAACCTAAGAGAATGATGTTGTATAACAGTCGTTTTACGTGGATTGCTAGGTAACTTTCAATGCTTAAGGTAGTCTATAAGTGGCTGTCTCCAATCTTCTTTATCTGTCTCCAAGACTGAGATAACATTGACTTCATCTGTGTTTACATCTTTGCCATTAAAGAGTGGTGGTACCACCTAGCTTTGGCAAATAGTGACTTGTGACTTTTCATCAAGGAGGGAGAGAGTGGAAGCTGTTGAAGTTGCTTCATCAGCTCATAGTGCTTCTTGTTAATCCTTGCTTGTTGTGCCTTATGAGAAACGACACGCTTTTTCGTCTTGCTGGATCTTGTCTCTGCCTCGACAAGGTGGTGAGAGGCATTTGAGTGCTCCTCCTCAGATGCATCTCAAGAGGACCTCATGGCATCATAGCTAGCGATATTACAAAAAAATTAACTCATAAGCTTTTCCAAAGCAGAAAGGTCAAGTGCTTTGGCATTAGCCATTTCCTTCAAAAGTGAGTCCACATCTTTCTTGGCCGAGGCATACACTGTAATATCTCGAAAATTTTCTTTTCCTTGTACGAAATTAGTATTTCTAAATAAAAAAATTTGTGATCTTTTGTTAAAATTAAGAAAATGAATTGGGATTGTTTCTGAAATTTTCGGTCGAATGAAAGTGGTTTCATTCAAATCAAAACTCATTGATGATAAAGTTTTTCAGTTCTGAAATATTCGATTGAATGAAAATAGTTTGGCTTCGAATGAAAATGGATTTTTGCTTCAAATGAAAAGATTTTGTGTGTAAATGAGCTACTGAAGTTTTCGGTCTACTTAAAGGTTTTAAGTCTACTAAAAACTCATTTTCAGTCGAATAAAAGTGATTTTGTTCGAATCAAAAGGAAGGAAAATGGTGTTTTGGAATTTCTAAAGTTTTCAGTCGACTAAAAGTGATTTTTAGTCGACTAAAAAGGTTTTTAGTCAACTAAAAAGGTTTTCTGAAATTTTTAGTCGATGAACAGTAACTTTTAGTCGAATTTAGTCGAATAAATAGTACTTTCAGTCGACTCAAAACTATTTTTCGGTCCACTCAAAATTATTTTTGGTCGAATTAAAAGTGTTTTCGGTCGAATTGAAGGTATTTTTGGTCGACTTAAAAGTGTTTTCGGTAGAATTAAAGGTGTTTCGGTCGAATGAAAAGTGAACCATTTTCACCTCTGTTGGATTCGGTTGACTGAAAACTATTTTCGGTCGAATAGAAACTTAAAATTTTTGTCCCATATAAATAGTGTTTTATTTCATTCCTAGCCTTTTGGGGGGTCTTCTGTTTCTTTTCCTCTCCTTTGCCCGAGAGAGAGAGAGTGAGAGAGATAGAGAAGAAGCCTTGGAAAGTTTGGAAGCTCTAAGGAGGAGCTTAAGAATTTGTAGCTCTCAAAAGGCTTGGGAAGTTTGTTCCCTTTACCCTTACGGTGGAAAGAGAGAAAGAGAAGGCTTGGTAAGCTCTTGAGTTCTAAAGTGGAGCTTGATGATTTGCATTCTTAAAGGCTTGATTAAAGTAAGGGTTACTTTCGAAAATTTAAATTAGCGATGGACCAATCGCTCATATAAGTCTTTAGATTCTTTTGAAATCCAAACTTCTTCAAATGAGGATAGGTGATTCTTCCTCTCCTTTTTGTTTTGAAATTTGTTAAGTATGACTTGTTGTCAATTCTATGATTTGTGAAAAATCAAATTTCGTCGGATTTGTTCAACCTCAGAATATTAACATATTGATATCGTCATTTCAATGATTTATGATCGTCATTATTTCGTGAACTTAGAAACTTAATATTGTATATTCATTCTAAAGGAATGTTGTACAAAGATCTCTATACAATGTCTAGCTTGCATTTGAATGTATTCAAGTGCGTGAATACCATAACTACGCATTTGAATATTCAAGTAGTTTTGATTTGTTATATGAGCTAGATTGCTTTGATATTTCCATTTATAAAGACAAACAATGAGGAGACAGAGTGCAAATGGGCTTAGAGAAAGAGATAAATATACTACAAGGGCAATTTTTATTTTTTTTGGAAAAATTATAAGAAATATTTACCATCAGATGATAACCGAGGCCAATATTCCTAGCCTCAGGGATTACGTAGCACTACAGTAAGTACCAATAGTAAAAAACAAACAAATAAACGCTAAAGTTAAAGCCCAATACTCTTGGGCCTACAGGGATAAAAAGAAAAAATATACTAATTATAACCAAAAGAGCAAACTTTAAATCACAAAAGAACCAAACTTAAACCCTCAACCAAAGTCCGCTAAAGACCCTAGAACGCTTTCCTCACCAGCAGACTACCATAACCTACAACCCTAAACCTATCAAATACGCACGCACCACCATAACCAACAACTCAAAATAGGCTACATTACCACATGACCACCTACCTAATACCAACAAATGGTGGTTATTCAATGAAACCACTCTAGCTCTCAAGACAACGAAAATTAATCAAACACTAAGGGTTCGTTTGACAAAAAAAAAGTTTGGTTTTCAGTTTTTAAAGAGCAGTTTTTTAAAAAGCAGCTTATTTTTTTTTTTTATAAAAACAAGTGGGTATTTGATAACCCCTTTTTTTTTTAGGTTTTTTTTTTTGTGTTTGGTAACCCTTTTATTTTGACTTTTTTTTGTGGTTTGCGGTGGCGGTGGTGGGGCGTAGCGGTGGTCGACGGTGGTGGTGGTGGTGGCCGACGACCGAAGGTGGCTGCCGGCAGTCACCGGCGGTGGTGGCCGGCGGTCAGAGATGGTTGCCGGCAGTCTCCGGCGATGGTCGCCGGCGGCCGGAGGTCGCCGGCAGTGGTCGCCCGGGTGGTCGCCGGCAGTGGCTGCCGGTAGTCGCCGGCGGCCGGCAATCTCCGGCGGTGGTCACCTAAGGTGGCTGCCGGTGGTGGGAGGGTGGTGGTAGTGATCTAAAAAAAAATCAAAAGTGAAAAAAAAAAAAACCAAACTGGTTTTTTTAATTGAAAAAAAATAGTTACCAAACGTTCTTTTTTTTTTCAATTTTTAAAACTGAAAAAAAAAAAAAGACAAAAAAAAAGTATCAAACCTATCCTAAATGGAGGACACTTTTCCAAACCACGCCGGCACAGTAGACGACAAAGAACGCACTCTACATCTAACAAACCGAGGCCACTTGACCAATTTCAAACGACTAGCACGGACACCAAGCTTGGGGGTGGGAAGGATAAAACCCTAACCTGAAACTACACCCGAACCTAGCAATCAAACCAAACACACATAACACCAAAGAAAGGGCATCATGCCAGGGGGAGGGGGAGTACAAAAACCTACCTGAAACTACAATCCTACCTTATAGCCTCAAGAACCATACAACACTCAAACGCCGCCCCGTCCCTGCCGCCGCCATCGCCACAACGATTGCCACTATCTCCGTCGCCGTTGCCAAGATCCAAGCCACCACTACCTAGCCTCATTGTTGCCGCCTCTCTTTCCGGGTTCCATGCTCACCGCTCTTGCTACTATTACAGTCAATGCCGCCACTGTGCCAGGGCCACCAACCACCCTCGAAAACACCATCGGAACCGCCACCTCACTCACCAATAGCCACTTGCAACGCCCTTCAGCCCCACCCAAACCACTTACCGACCTAGCACCACACCAAGATACTTAAGATGGGCGGATATGAGATTAACCATCCATATCTACCTTTGACCAAAATTGAGACACTAAATCATCACCAAGCCGTCGAGCAGAACATCCAGCCAACGAAAAACAAAACAAACACTACCCTACAAAAGCTCGAAAGAAACGAACACGCAACCACTTGCCGGTGAAAGATGGCGGTGGCGACAGAGATGGAAACCGAAAGAAAGAGAAGGTCGTGGGGAAGAGAGAAATTGAGGCGGCTTGGGGCCCTTTGGTCAAACTCTTGCTTTCTTGTATAAGGGCAATGTTGAAAACGTGAATATATTATTGGTTTGACAAAAAAAAAAATTGATTTTCAATTTTTAAAGAGCAGTTTTTAAAAAATAGCTTATATATATATATTTTTTATAAAAACAAGTAAGTGTTTGATAACATTTTTTTGAATTTTTTTTTTTTTTTGGTGTTTGGTATCCCTTTTATTTTGATTTTTTTTTTTTGTGGTTTGCGGTGGCGGTGGTCGACGATGGTGGTGGCCGGCGGTGGTCGTGGCCACCAGAGGTGGCGGCCGGAGGTGGCTGCCGATGGCAGGCGATGGCTGCCGGCAGTCGCCGGAGGTGGCTGCCCGCGGTGAGAGGGTGGTGGTGGTGGTCTTCAAAAAAAAAAATCAAAAGTGAAAAAAAAAATCAGTTTCTAGAGTTCTTTTTTTTTTACTCTTCAGTTTAAAAACTGATTTTTTAAATTTGAGAAGGAAAAAAAATGGTTACCAAACGCACTTTTTTTTTCCAATTTTTAAAACTGAAAAAAAAAGAGTGTCAAACCTACCCTAAATTAGGGAAGTGAGCAGTAAAATTTTTGGAACCGAGGAAGTAAGAAATATTAAAATTAGGGATAATTACAGCTATGTCCCTGAGATTAGGGTATAATTACATGTGTGTTCATTAGTTTGACCAAATAAAACTTATATCCGTAGACCAAACGGAATACCGTTATACATAACGGTTTGAAACAAAAAGATCAGCCCAAGACTTTGGAATTTAATTTTTCAAATGCCATTCATTCCTCTCTTTCCTAGTCTCTATCTTTTTTCCCCTGCAATTCCGCTCTCTATAACCGCTACCTCAACACCACCTTGTCGGCGACACTGTCGCCACTAGCCTACAAAACCCACCGCCACAACCAAATCCGTCAAATCATTGTGACCACCAAAATCTAAAATCTACAAATAAAACCACCGTCGGTAAAGCAATTGTGACGACCAGAATGTCCCCTCATTGTCATTAATTGATTGGTTGTTGAGCCTACCATGGCGACGTAGATGCTCCGGTGGGCGATGTGGTGGTTGGTCTGGTGAGCAATGTAAATGGGTGCCGGCGGTCTTATGATGAGGCGGCTATGATTTGGGTCTTAGGTCGTGGATTAGGGTACCGGCAGTGTTGCGATGATGTCGACGTGGTTTTTGTGGGTGCCGGTGGTGATTTGAGTCTTAGGTTGTCGATTAGGGTACCGGCGCTACAATGATGCGATTTAGTAGTTTTGGTGCGGATTTAGTGGTGCTACATCGGTGGTCTTGGTGCCGGTGGTCAATATCAATTCCGGCAACAACGACAGCAATGGGTTTACTTAAAGGGAGGGTGGAGGCGAGGAGGGTGGTAGGGGTACAGTGGGGCCTGGTGTGGGGAGTTGGAGAAGAGAGAGAGTTAAGGTTGAAAATCAAATTTTAAAAGGGGTAGTATTGGTATTTTAAAAATACGTATTGGGTGACATCATCAAAATGTGATACATTTTGAAACTTAGTGTCATTGACTGTAATTTCACCCTATCCTCAGGAACATGGCTATAACTACCCCTTAAAATTACTTGAAACGTCTTAATTTGTGATATGGATTTAGGGGTAAAACTTAATAAGTCCTCTGTTAAACTCTCGATCTAATCACTCCTGTCGCGCACCACTCAACACCACAATAACCATCGCACATCAGCTCCCGCCGCCATAATTCCCACACCTCCTCAATCTCATCCATTGTAATAACTTATTCTAACGAAATTGACAGCTTTCTTCTTCAAATTGCTATAAGAAAGCAAAACGAATGGCAAAACGAATGGTTGAAGACTTCTAGTACCTCATAGAAACACGTGGGCAGAGCAGTTGATCTTAAATTGCTATAAGAAAGCAGAACGAATTGGTCGGATGGTTTACAAGTGTCTTCATGACTCTTCGACATGAAATTTCATTCTTGAACGGACCTGGGTAAGTCAGGTGACTGTGTTTTCATCGCGAGCTTCTCAATGTTGATTAGGTCTGTGTAGTTCATAAAGATGATCAATATGCAAAAGGTGCAAAGAAGTCAACACCTTTTGTCTTAAAAATTGATCGAACTCAAAAACCCATCCCTTTTGACCCCAATAGAATACACTTCACCTATTGAGTACATCCACTTATTGGTGGGCTGGAAAGTAGTTAAATGGAAAGCTCATGACGGTCCTCACCTCTTCTTCTTTGATAGAGTTATCAACCACCTTCAAATTTGGATCAGCAATTCAAATTCCACATACACAGTCCGTGAAATGGGTTTTGCCACCACCCTGGATTAATTTAGTGTGCTAGGTACTATTCCAAGAACACAAACTAACGGGGTGTCAATTTTCACTGCTTCCAATTCAGAGTGATCTAACCTTGTTTAGATGCACTCTTGTCAGCAAATTAGTCTGTAGGGTTGATGAACTAGGTCACTAAAGTAGCCGCTCTCGGTGAATATAGCCCTAGCCCTGAAAGCCTCCGATTAACACCAAACCTACGTCTCCATCTACTAAAAACAAGGCATCTAAGCTTGCAAATTATACTTGCAACATGATTGGCTTTCTCAGTTCATTAACAAAGTCCTAGCACGTTAACTAATTGTTAACATCGACCATGTAATCTAGACGACATCAAGTAATTTACTCAGCAATATAGCCAAAACCTGCATTATAATTCTTTACCTGGACCATAACTTTGCGGTCAAAATGGTCCCCTCAAGTAGCAATATCCACTCGCAACTTTATTTTCTGTCGCCAGATTTGGCATCAGCAGGTGATCTCAGTAGGTTGCTAAAATTTGGCAACCATATAGAACGTAACGCTCGACTTGATTCAGATATTAGGAATTTTCTGTCCCTCCTTATAAAACAATACAAGCATCATAGGACATGTGGAATACAAAATAAGATAAACGTAATCGGATGCGCAAAGAGAGAAGTGTTAACAGAAAAACCAAACATGGTATTCCAAAACTACAATTAAAAATTTTCTCTTTTAAAACAACGTTCCAATCTCTTAAGATGTTACACTACCTCCTTACAAGCGGTTTATATGGCATAGATTAGCATTTGATGGATTTTCAAGGAGTGAGGATATATTTGCATTGAAAAGAGATGAGATATGTGCTTCAATCAGATCACCTGATACTATCTCCTTTTTGCATCCTTAATTGGCTTTGCACTGTAGTAACCCAAGGTGAAACTAGGCTCTCTTCGCATAATGTTGCTCCCTGACATAAAAAAAAACATGCAAGTAAAGGTTTTCATTAAAGGTGGATGATTATCTTACAGGTTCAAGTCGTGGCACACGGGGTTCAACCTCGAAGTTTATACCCAAACTTTACCCTAGGAAAGATGTTGCTCATTCGGCATCAAAGTGGTGTACGGTTCATTCAAAACCTTCATCTGCAACCCAGTTGGCAAAAATACAAAGTCAGCATCTAAACAAAGTCAGTATACAGTAACAAGAATTGATGATCTTCAGTCAACATAAAAACAGAAAGCAACATCCTAAACGAAAACACACAACACACGGAGAGAGATAGATGTTTATCTATTGATAATGAAACCGTATATGTATACATACAGAAAGAGAAGGACAGATTGACATGAGTTCCGCCAAGTACAGAGAGTTTACATGTGTTTAGCTCTCCAGTCAACTGCAAAATCCTCATCACTGTCATCGCCACTAGATGACTCTTCGTGGCTAGACTCTTTGCCAACCTCTAGAGCATCTTTACTGGGATTGGAAGACCTAGCAGCCTTGAGCTCCAATTTCTTCCTCTTCAACATCTCCACTCTCTCCTTGTAGGTCCTGCAGAATTGGGAATAAAGGGTGAGAACAATAGAAAGAACTAGTTACAGATCAACGAGATCAAAAGCATATCCTTTTCCTTAAGCATCTACCTTTGCTCCACAGACTCCGCCTCTTCTATCATCTCAGCAGCATCAAACTGCAAGATGTTACCAGAACCCAGTAAATGGTATAAACTCGAAATTCAAGCTGGAACTTAGTTGCACAAAGCGGGGGCGGGGGAGCGTAAGAACCTGGAAGAATTTAAGGTTGGGAGCGGCTTGAATAAATAAATTCGTTAAACAATATTACCATTTCTTGAATATAGTTTGAGAGAGGAAGGGAGGGAGGGCAATAACAAACAAGGAGGCTTTAAGGACTTGAAGGAAGAGAGAAACAAGGAATTGAGTCGAAAAGGGCTTGATTTCTAGGTACTCTCTCCATGCATCTCTGTCCAACTGACGGAATCGAGTTCCCATATGAGCTTGGGACGAGATCCCATGGAGCTCCTAACTTGGGATCGCAAAAGCGAGTTTCCGAGAGAGAAGCGTCCTGCAACTAAGAGCTGGAAAGTAGTCAAACAAAAGATGAGATGATTTGATATTACTGACCTCTTCTTCTTGCATACGGTTGTCCACCTCCTTCAGATCCTCTTGGATCAGCTTTTCAAATTCCTTGTACTCATCCCTGAAAAAGTATTTGCCACAACTTCAAGTTAATGCAGTGCTCTAGGTATAAAACAAACTAACAGGGAATAAATGTTCACATCTCTAATTTTAAATTTTCTAGTCTTGCATTAGTTGCAGCCCTCATAGAAGCATATTATGCATTCCAATTGACAAGTCAAGACTACTCAAAGAAACCTCTATGCTAGACTACCTCTGAAAGTTCTTACAAAAAACGACCTTCCCTGCCAGTTGCAACAAGCGGCTACTATTGCAAATCGAGGGGAAAAATGAGCCTGGCAGAATTTCAAAACTTCTAAATGCTATTTTCATTCTCTATTTTTTTGGATGCAACTGAATAACTAAAGAAAAGCACCCCGCGGGGGGGGGGAGAAACCTCACAGGGGCTAGTATAGGCAAAAACTAATTAACAGCAAAGAAATCTATCCAAAAAGGACACAGAAGACCCCCACAAACAAAAATCACAACCAGTAGCTTTGTATCACTCAATAGAGACTGTCTGAATACTACAGAACCAATACAGCATATATCTGCGCAATGTACGCGGAGTCCACATGAGAAAATGTAGTTAAGTCGCATTGCATGGTTTTATGCAGTTCCTTCTTTTCTTCTTTTGGATAAGTAAATTTTTTTTAGTTCATTCACAAAGTTGTCACTGATTTACCAAGTGGATACGTTAAAGATCAAGAAAACAACATTGGAAGCACTCAAATATCTTCACAATTTCAAGGGGACTCTCTCCTTGCTCCCCTCCCCCAAACAAAGCCATATATAGAAATTGCCAGAAAAGTCTGAACCTCTGTTGAAGCCTGACGTACTGCCTCCACCACCTTTGACATTAATGGGCCTCAAGTTTGTCAATACTCAATTGACATACTACCTCCACCACCTGTGACATATGTGAGCTTCAAATTTCTCAATACTCGATTGACTTCAACATTGCCGTTGGGCATCCGCATAAAATCTCAAATATTCTCTTCATATAAATTTCTCGGATCTCAAGCCTAAACTAATAAATAAGCATGAACACAGCGAAATACAAGAATAGACTTGAAAACCATTCCATTGTAGCAACTTCAGAATGCATTTATAACCAATTCTTCTAATAATTTAGAAATTACTTATGAAAGATCCAAAAACAGATAAGAAGTAACTTACTTGACATCTAGCTTAACAGGTGTAATGCCACGTGCACGAAGATCCGCATTTTTGTCATCGAAAAAACCTTCAGGAAGAGCTCCTTTTACTTGCTTACTTTCTGACAGTACATTTTCCTTCGGAGGCTGAACTTCATTAGTATTTCTCTGTGAAGGGTCCCCTGACTTGACGATATCAACTCCTAGTACCAAAATCAGGACGAACTTAAAAAATGCATTGAGATGAACTAACATCTGCCCAAAAGCAGAGGGGAGATAGAAGCAATAAAACTTATAATAATGCATGAATACTCTCCAACTAAACTTTTTCAAATGCACTTCAATTTCTAAATAAATTTCGGACAACGATTTTACAAGGAAAGATATACACATGACTGTCCGCTATCATGGTGGGAAGTTAATTGATATAAATCTTTTTGAAATTGCTTGCTTATGATGGCAAATATAACTTCTTGCACTAAGCTGATCTCCGCAAGTATCAGTTTGTATTATTATTTTCTTAACTTTATTTTTGAAAGGAAGCCTGAGCCCTCGTGCTTCTAATTTAGGGTATACAGTATATACATATATGAACAGAGGTTTGAACTCATTTGCAGGTTTAATTTTTCTTTTCCCTTTTATTTTCAGTTGGGGTGTGAGTGTGGAGGGGGGCAAGGGTGCGCAACTCCCACATATGGCACTTTGCCTTACCATTCTTTTGCCTCTTCGTCTCATGATTATCAAAAAAATTTGAAGGAAGTACAGATGATGGCTGAGGTTTGGGCAACCCCACAGAGGGTTCAGGTCTCTTGCTACATGAACCTAAGGAATTTTCAGCTTTAGGCTTAGGCAAGATTGCCGTAGATTCCTGCTTCCCACTGTTAATGCGAGAAACCCCAGCAGCACTAGCTTTGACATTCTTGATTGCCTGCCCAAATATAATGATCAAGTTCAAAGTCAACAAGAAAAAAAAAATATACCGAAAAAACATTGCCTTGCAGACGAGATTGTGCCGATTTATTTGAACTTCAAGTCAAGAGTTTAAATAGTTAACGAAGACCAGGATATCTTCCATGCATTCTTTATACTTCAAGCTACAGAGATCACACATATATGTGCTTATAAAACTGAGTGATGCCTGCAACAATGTAATTCTATAAAAGAAAAGAATCCAGAACATCACCACATATTCAATACAGCTTCAAATCATACATTACAGATGTAACTCATGTAAGGTGTGGGGAAAGATCTTACTATACGTACATGCACATGTACATGCGTGTATGTGGGCGTGTATATGTAGTTATACACGAATGTAGATACATATATATTCGGGCTGATCACAGCTAGCGCTGGGAAAAGCCCCATTTCCCAGCTTATCTAGGGGTGCCCACATGACTACATGGACTGTCCGGAGGTGTTTATTTCTTAAGCTGCTTTGCCAAAGCGCTCATAAACTGGGCAGTCACTACTAAATTGTCCAGGCAGCTTCTTTTCTACCCAGCAGCTCCCTTCTTCTCTCTTTCCCTCTGAACTCAGCAGATTCCACCAGCACCGATTGAACTCAAAATTGCAAAATTTCCGGAGGATAAACAATTAAATTAGACCAAAAGCTACTCGACATCAAATGTGGATAAAAAAATCAACGGACGAATCAAGTGGGATGAAGAGCTCTAAATGATCTGCTATCTGTCAACTGGACGTCAGAAAGAGGAATCCCAATCTGAAACGTAAAGAAATTGATCAAGCTATATCTCTGATGAAACTGTAAAGAAATTGGTTCGACAGGGCACTTAAATCCTATTTCAAACCAACCATGATCTTGTCAAACCCTTTTTTTCACATTTCATCACCACCACCACTACGATCGATTCGCCATCCCAATAGCCAGAGCCAGTACCGACACCTACGCTGAGCTACCCACCACCGCCAACAACCAACCAACTCTAACAGCCCACGCCTCCACATCCCTTCGGGGATGGCTTTACCTTTAAGGAGGGATTTACTTTTACAATCTGTCTCAGCGAGTCTCATTTGATAGCATGGTTGAGTTTGAGTATCTCATCAACAGTGTGTTTTTCTAAGGGACAAGTCCCCCTCTCACTCAAGCTGTTACGCTTGTAGGAGTTGATTAAAGGGTTCAATTCAGTCCACCTCCCTCGACTCAGAACTCCATCCTGCATCAGCAAGCTCCAGAACAGGCGATTTCTCGAAGAACGAAATCTGAACTTTGTAAGAGATGCTGCAGAAATTTGAACTACAGTGTGTAACAACTTGCTTTTTGGCTTTTTACAACCATGGCAATTATTGGAAGCTTGCGCAATCCACCAGTCCAAATAAAAAAAAAAACCCATAATTGTTTATGATAAACATAGATATAGAAGTGCTTTTGATGGGGCAGATTTTCTAAGCAAGGATATATTGGCCATATTAGAATACTTAGGGATGCTTCATAATCCTTTTGTTATCAGGTTATATTCTCAGAGTCCTTTTATTAGTATGTTTTATGTTCAGTTTTAGTAATCTGGAAGGTTCTAGAACATAGGAATCCTTTACTTAGTAGGAAAGGTCCATTTTACTAATATAAACAAGCATTGTAAGTAATAGAATTACAGCAGCTTTTGCTTTCTCTCAGTAGTGAGACTCAATTGAATCTCCTCTAGGTGAGACTTCTTGAAGGCCTCAGCGAGACTCCTAAGGTTTTGTTATCTCTGTGTCAATTCCTTGTTTATTTGAAGATATAAACATAAAAACACTGTTCTTGGGTCCTGTTCACAACTCCCTAAAACAGCACCACAGATACACCCCTTTAAATCCTAAACCCTAAATCTAGCTTCTTAATCACAAAACCTGTAAATCTAAGCCCTAGCCCACCATACAAGCTTGTCGGGCAGCCTTATATACCCTTAGAAATGTCCGCCCTACATCAGTGGCATCAGAGACGGTTGTTCCTGGCTGCAAGTTTTATGCAACATCACGATTTACTTACTAGAAGAAATTCCAGCCGCTCGAAGCTCGCTCCAGAGGCATGAAGACGAATTTCCAGATGTTTATAGAAAGTCTGATAGGTTGAAAGACGTCTTGGGGAAAGGTGGAGGCCGCAACAAAAAAGAAGAAGCTTGCGATGAGGGAAGGTCTCGAAAGTTTCGTTCAACTATTAGTCTATTACAATGACTAGACTACATCTCGAGGCCAATGATTTCTATGGCGATGAGGTAAATTTTGTTGATCTTACTTTGTTTATAGAAAGTTATTTTAGTTCTCATTCCATGCTGGAGAATGTGAGCCTTGCTTTGCAAAAGGAAAGCTAAAAGGGGCAGCACGTGTATGGTGGTATAAAGTTGAGGAGCGTCGTTCAAGAACGGATCAGCCACCAGATTTTAACCAAACGTGTATGACAATGTCAGCGCACCTATGGAATGTGCTAACTCTGAAAGTAAAGATGACAAGCAACAAAAATTTGGTACACTAACTAAGATGCTTACGAGAGTAAAATCTGTAAGAATAGCGGTGTAAAACAGAATAATGTCATTCCCTTATGTCGAAAATACGGTGGTCGTTGTCATTATGCACATGTGTCCAAACAATCTTCAGAAAACATCATTGAAGCAGGTCAAAAGCTAGAAGATTAGCTTGCAACAGAGCTACCCAAGAAGCTGTTCTCTTAGAAGTTGAATCAAACTATGCAAAGGATGATATAAGGGGAAGAACGACTTGAAGAACTTTAAAGTTTTCCGATTGCAATCTCATGTGCTTTGTCTATTTGTCGCTTGAATCCTATGGAGCACATTGAGTCTAGAAAGGAAGCTATTGAGGATGTTAGCGAACATGTTGAAAGGAATCCTTGTCTCAGGGAATTCACCTCTAATACGAAAGATTCACCAATAGAGCCTCCTAAATCCATTAGAACATTTCAAAAATAGTTTATCGGCACTTAAACCACTACAATGTTTGAGAATGGATCTTTTTTCTGTTTTGCCAAATGCGAAGATCGAAGAGTTTAAAGGTACAAATAATCATGTAGGTGATTTACTCTCGAAGAAAAATGAAGTATAGCAAGAGATTCGGCACACAAATTAAACATTCAAGACTTGTATCAAGGCTCAAACTTGTCTAAGACAAGGAAAATGATAGGGAACAGACCCTTAAAGCTAGAGCACATTCTTGGAAATGGAAGAAAAAAAGAAAACATCGCGCGTGGGCTGTACAAGCTTAAATGATTCAGGAGTGTTATTCAAACCCTTAATCTGGAAGTCTACAAGTTTCACTCAAGCCTAAAACTCCACAGAGTCGAGTTCTTTCAGGACGGGGAAAATTGATGAGGCCGATTTTCTAAGCAACATTTTTCCGGCCATATTAGTATTATACATAGGGATGTTTCAAAGTCCTTTTTTTATCAGGTTTAGTCTTTAGTAGTTGCTATATTCTCAAAGTCCTTAAGCTTTCTCTATATGAAGAATATTCCAAGAGCTAATGGGACAACTTGAGCAATACATTTGTATCAGCTTTTGCTTTCTTTCAATGGTGAGGCTCTGTTGAATCTTTTCTAGGTGAGACTCCTGGAAGGCCTTAGTCAGACTATAAGGCTCTCGTTATCTTTGTTATCCTTTCCTTGCTTGTTTGCAGATATAAACACAAAAAACAGCACCCTAAAACAGCCCCAAAAATATATCCCTTTAAATCCTAAACCCTAACTCTAGCTTCTTAATCACAAACCCTGTAAATCTAACCCCTAGCCCACCATACCAGCTGGTAGGACAGCATATACCCTTAGTTAAGTAAGTCCTACATCAGTTTGAGCGTAGAAATTGTATCAACCCATGCAACTAACATAAAAACCCCCGAGTCCAAATTTAAAACCTAGTTAACACATGTTTGTGTGGAAATTACACCTGAATAAAAAAGGAACAAGAACCAGGAAAATGATGTTTAGCAAACTGCTTGAATCTGTAGATCTCAAACCTTGTATTAGCTACCACTCATTGAAGCAGCAAAATAGAACTATTCTACATCATATCAAAAACCTAATTATCTCCATGTCAACATCATATATGTTGCCTTGACTGGAACAAATTATTACCTCATGATGTTGACGAGAAAGCTGGTGAGCAGGCCAAGCGGCTTCGGATTTCAAAACAACATTGCAAACCCGACAAACAGGCTGATCAGATTCATTATACCTATATGCATAAGAAAGGTGGAGAATGCAATCATAAGTTCATATGAGATATTGTCTTCATTGTAAAATGATACATTCAGAAGTTCATCATGTATTATTTCCAGTAGTCGAATTTCAGATACTGTCTTCATTGTACAATGATGCATTCCTAGGTTCATCATGCACAACTTTCAATAGTTGAGTTCCAGATGCTGCCATCATTGCACTTGGAGTCGTTGTATGTCCTTAAAAGTGACGCCCATACATTGAGCAACAAGAAAGGACAACTAAACATTTTAGAGAAAAAAAAATCAATTTCACGAGCTACACAATTGGAATTACCTAGCAAATCCTTAAGATCTGAATTCTCCATATTGACCCACTCCGCAACGAAAATGTCAGATGGCATAGACCCATGTACAGAAGTACGCACAAAAAAAAAATGTGTAGCAATATACATATACCATATAAAACTTAAAGAAGCTTTAGAATTTAGATTTTTATCCCTGATGAGGCTTAATGATTTCTCTCGCTCTCTTGAGTCTCTTGGTTGCTATTTAGAGTGGGAAGACATATGTTTTACTTTCATATGTGAAATCAACCTTACAGTGTTTTTCCATTTACATTAGGTGGTCAATTACCTTGGTGACCACTTAAAACTTGTCCCTTGAAAAATCAAGGTTGTCACTTGACCACAATTAAATAGGCCGATATCTGCCCTAATCAAGGGAACTTTTTGGCATTCCTCTTGTATTTATGGCTAAAGGTGAAAGGCAAATTGGAAAGTTGTCCATAGCTGAGTGAGCCGAATGAGGATTGAGAGACCAAAATCTTTTGTCCCGCATACGGGTAGGATTCATCATCTACAAGTAAGGTCACAGCATAATACTGTGTATACTCTTGTTACTAGCTTAAACCATCATCCAAACACGAAAATTAGAACAAACTGTTGCAGGTAACTCTAACGAAAATATGATTTCTAGCACCGGGCGAATGCCACAAACTTCGATCAGAGATATTGAGAATCAGATAGACAGGAAATGCTTGCCAACTCCTATTTTTTCGTTTGCACAATCAAGGAGACAACGCCAAAAAGCCTGTTTGTTACCTTACGAGAGGTGACTCGATACGCTTCTCCTGCTTCTGTGCGTTCAATTTGGCACGATACAACGCCTTCTTTTTCGCTTGGGAATCCATTATTGATTAATGAAATCTAAAAGAATACAATAAAATGCTGTCGATTATAAGAAAAAGTATACTTAGATATGAAATTTGGAGTGGAACTCACCGTGGTGATCTGTTGGGGAAGGTACTAAGCAGCGGCGATAGACGCCGGAATTTACGGGGGTTAAATTACAAGGTTGGGTTTAAGAAGAAGTGTAGAGCGGCGGTGGAAGCAAAGGGTGCGCGGGTGGCGGAACCTCCTTTGCGGTGGCGATAGGGTGGCGATTGTAGCGGAGTGGGAAGAGAGACTGACCTGCGGTGGTTTAAGAAAACAGACAATAGGAAAAACAAAGGTGAATTAAGGAAACTTACTGATATGGTCCCTTATGTTTAACTTAACTTCTAAAAATCCTTAACATTTAGCTTATTTTATCTTTTTATCTAAGCTCCTGTGAAGGGAAAATGGAAGGGGGGTGGGGGAAGGTTAAAAAGCAAGTGTGATATTTAAAGGAAAAATAACGAAACAAAAGTGAAGAAGAATTAAAAAGAATACGTAGTGATTTATCTATTGTGATCGATCTTATTTGCCTTCTGAAATTTACAATGCCTTGTATTTTTAGGACTTTGCGACTTTGAGACTACAAAAGATGAAAGCATAGATTAAGGAAAGAAAAATATAACCTTCTTATCGTTTGATTAACGAAGATGTGAAGAATACATTAGATATTATTGAAATCGAGCATCGCATATCACAAATTTGACCATTGACTTTCTTGTAACTTTGTCGATGCTGACATTTGATGCACCATGAAGGAACCATTTTTAATCTTTACACCGTTGTATCATCTCACATGCTTGCATAAAGAACTTTTTTTTATCACAGTGCTACGATTCAAGAAAAGAAAAAATAACATATCAAATAAATCTTATCCAGGACACACCAAACAACATGATACCTACCCTTAGTAGAATTCAACTCAAGATTTCATTACCTCTTGTAAAGTAACATTGACTTCTTTATTGCAAGGAGGAAAGTCGCACGGTGATGTCAGAATTCCTCGAGTCTTGATTGCTAGAGAACACAATGGGGCATAATGATTTAACAATCACCGAACAAATTTTATCATTTCCTCAATGGTGAATGAGCTTGGACTTGCACTTCTTTTGGTTACGTTTTGTTTTCTTGTTCAAAAGTACAAAACAATGGCTTTTGAGAAAATTAAAAACCACGTATTAACTTATATATGGATACCCGTTTTAAAATTACACCTCAATAAAAACTTTGATTGAATAACACATTACAAAATATGGAACTTGTTATATGTTGACTAAATATCATTTTCCGCATATTGTTCAAGCTTAATTAACTCTGAACTCTGTATTTTTCAAAAAGTCACAGCTAAAAAACTAATGTTTATCATTTAGCTACCAAAATTCCAAAGCTTATCACGCATTACAATTGTGAGACCACTAATTAGTGTTTGAAAATATAATCGAGAGGAAGGGTAAGTGCAAATACCCCTTTTGTAGGCTTTATCTTCTATTTAGAAGAGTCTAGTTAAGTCAAATCCAGTGTGTTTAGTCACTTTATAGGCTTTATTGCTCCATGAGATCTTTCCATCAAGAGAAACAATACTTTGTGATCCCTCCCCTCCCCCTCCCCCTCCCCCTCCCCCTCCCCCAAACGCATATTTTTATATACTTGTTCATGCATTCTTCTTGCATTATGGGTACAATTCAAATCGGCAACGAGACAATTAAAATTAAAGGTAAGTCTTTTTTACTTTCTCTTAGGGGCTGTTGGGTAAAATTGAAATTTAAGTGTTGAAAAAGTTAAGCGCTGAATTTGTAAAATTGAAAATTTTAAGCGACTGAATTTTACTGAAAAATAAGTTAACTTGTTTGGTAAATCAAAATCAAATTTATCCATTTTACCAAAATTATGCATTTATTAATGTACTTTGTAACTTTTTCTTTTGGCCAAAATCATGTTGGTGGTGGTGGTAACAGTGGTGATGGAGTAATAGTGGTCATGGTGGTGGCGGCAGTTGCAGAAAGGTGTCAATAGTGACGGTAGTGATGCGTGAAGATATAGTATTGGTAATTGTGGTGGTAATGATAAGCAGTGACATGACAGTCATGACAATTGTTGTATTGTGCAGGATATTTAGATAGTTTTGACGGACATGGACGTGGTGACAACGACGATGGTGTGGTGGAGGTCATAGTGTCCTTGTGGTGATGTTGCTGGTGGTGGTAGCATAAGGAAATAATGGTTCTGGTGGTGGTTGTAATATTATGGAGTCGTTGTTGTCAGCAAATTAATTGAGACGGCATTATTGTGGTAACTTTATATGTAATATTATGTTAAATAAGTTTTAACCATTTCACTTACAATTAAGTGATAAGCATTGAATAAGTCCATCCTGACTTAAAATTTTAGTCTATTTTTGTAGGAATCAATTTTTAAGTGATACGATGTTAAGCGTTATCAAACGCACTTAATCAAAGATTATTAAAAACTTTAAATTTTAAATACTTAATTGCGTTTTCAAACATACCCTTAATTAGAATAGATTAAATTCCCTCCCTGCAATCAAATCAGTCTTTGGATTATAAAACTAGTTTTCCCACCATATTCAATTTGATAGGAGTAGTTGATATACCTTACTTTTTAAAATTACATACTAGAGTTTAGGTCGCTCCCTAGCGTTGAAACTACAAGGTTTTGATCCCGATTAGTCTAATCAGGTATGTTGGGACTCGGCCCTAGTTGTTGACATCAACCAATAATTAGGTAAATTAAGATATCTTACATTTTAGAAAAAAATTATCAAAATCATTGAAAATAAGTAGAGACAGTATGTGAAGTGCCTAACACCTTCTTGCGATATATCTCAATCTCTGAATTCGAATTCAAAGTTTTGCATATCAAATGCTTAATCGGTGATCTAGAGTCAGTATTAGGTTTTGTTGTTATCTATATCGATTTCCTTAAAAAATAAGATGGCGACATGAAATGCAAATTTTTTGGATGCATGTGTGTCATAACCGATGACTCCTCTAGGGACCAAACCTAAGAGAACTGACTTTATTTGCTTGTTTACTTTTGATGATTATTATCGTCTTTTGATATGTTCTTGATTATTTTTTTTCGTCTTTCTTATGTGCTTATATACGCATATGTGTTGCTAATAGTTATGTTTAATGTCTTATGAAGGCCACAGACACTCGCACCAAGTATCTCAACTACACATTCCAAGGTCATGGTTAAAACCCTCGGTCTTCTAAAGTCACGAGGCGAATTCAGCTACGCCCTCACCTCTAAGGCCATAGTACCGAAAGGCTTCTTAGCGTCCTGGTATATCGAAAAATTTGTACACATTAATGACCACCCAATATTAACTATTGGAGTTAAGGCTCAGAGGTATATCATGCAATTGTGCGGAGTGAGGAACCTTACACCGGCATTCAAAGCAAACCACGAACATGACCCTTTTGGGTAATGTTCGCTTGAACAAGAGCACCACCTACTTTTATTGTATACAAAGTGTACCGCCCGATACACAATACAACCAACCGGTATTGTTGCTAAAGGGGAGATCGTGTGACATCCCCAATCAAAGTGACGTCACCGGAGCTGAGATGTCAATCTTGTCTAAATCATACTTTTGTTGCAAAAAACATAGCAACAACAACATCAACATCATTAGTGGACATCACAACGCGTCCTTGCAAAAAATAATAATAATAAAGTACACAACGTATTGCAGCAAAAGTATGTTAAAACTTGATACAATTTAGTATTTACAACAGAACTCATTCCGTCAAGGTGACTCTTCCCTCATTGTGTCTCAGTACAACTTCTTGTTACCTTTTCTAGAGGGTTCACCCTGTTTGGATGTAGTACTTGAAACACATCAGATACGGGAAGAGCGCAAATCGCCCAGTAAGGATAATACGTGGAGTACAACGAATAATCAGTTAAGACATGTCAGAGAATCAATTATGATTCTCAATGAAAGCAAAAAATTTATTAGGCCAAAGAACAACGTCTACAATCATCTTAGAACATCACCTTTGTTCTAATTAAGCGGCTTCAAATCCAACAGAGCATCATCATTTGCATTTGTACAATAACATGACAGACTCATTGAATATGCATATGTAATTCAGGAGAAAATATTAAAGTAACAATAATCATGGGAAACATAAGATTATAAAATAAGCAATATCAATTAAAATCAATTGCAATGCATACTTGACTTGACACGACATAACAGACTCTAGTACGCATCATCCTTTTACCATTTACTCTGGTTTACTGACCACCAGTTACTCCACTTTCACTTGCCTTCCACTTATTGATGCCCTATCGCCTGGGGTGTTCATTTCAGTCTCGTATGAATTAGAAGAAACAGTCTTCATAAAAAGGACGGACTTAGAGAGTATTTCGATCATCAATTCTGAACAAACTCATCACTGTTTTTTTTATCAATGGTGGACTTAAGGAATCGTTCAACCTCAAGTCCTCCGCAACATAATTCAAATAAAAGAATATTGGGTTACAATGACTACTAATGTCCAATCATACTAACAGGAGTTGAACATAAATGTCATTAACTTGGCATACTAATTGAGACAATGAATTGGCATATCGGAACCACACTATCCTTATTTGTTTGGCTTTTAGCTGAAATATTCCTCGCTTTCAGCTTTTAACGAGTAAGATTACCTATTCAAGCGTAATCTTACTTGTTACATAGCCTTATGATATATACACACACTCTACCTTACCCCTCCCTATTTTTGCTCACAAGTTCGTATTACGGTAGTCTGTTTAACTAAATTTGCCATAACCCTTAAAAGTTCACCAACGGCACCATTTTCTTTCTTTGAACCCATATTAGCTTAGTTTTCTTATGCTCCTTGCTACTTAATTATGAGTTTTCACTAAATTTGTCATTAGGTGTGAAAAATTATCAAAACACTCCTACGCATATGCAAAATTATCAAATTCATCCTGATACTCATGCACCAACAAACACCCAAAAATAGCTGATTAAAAATCCTTTTTATGCAATCAAAATTGATAGTTAGACTAAAAAGTCCTTCGAAAATTTTTGCTCAAAAACCCCTATCCAGTTATCCAGATTGAGCGCTAGGAGGCCAATTTTGTCTCAATAACATAAGGTCCTCAAAAGAATTTCAAACAAAAATTACTTGATTCGATATATTTAAATTTGAGAACCCCATTTTACCTATATAATTATTTAGCGTCATTCGCGAATAATAAAATTTTTTAAATGTTCTACAGTGTAGGTCTCATAGAAATAACAAGGGTCTCATTTTCACTCTTGGCCAAAATAAGGTTAGAAATAGCTTTTAAAAATTCAACTAGGGAATGTTGGAAAGAAGGGTCTTTTTAGCGACACTTTTCTGCTCTCAAGGATCCTAACCTTAATATTCTCCGGCAATTCCTCCTTCTTTAGTCACTCAGCACACCCTCACACACAATAGCGGAGGCAGCAGGAGCACAGGGGGGCACGTGCCCACCTGCTGCCTTCTTCTCCCTCAATTGAAGTAAACCGGCGATGATGGTTCCCTTGCCGCCGACATGGATGATCCACCGGCAACTGCATCCCTGAATCCACCCTGATTGGTTTGGACCGTAAGGAAACCCTTACACAAGTGGAACGTAAAAATATCGTGGAAGATGGTGATCCAGAAAAGGGGCGGGGAGAGAGAGAGAGAGAGAAAGAGAGAGAGGTGGCTGATTGTTTTTAGGATAGCAGTTTAGGGCTGGAAGGCTTTAGTTTTAGGGATGGACTTAATGCTGGATAAATTTGAACCATTGATTAAAATTAGGGTCATGATTTTTTAAAGAGCTCCATGTGTTCTAATAATAGCTCTAATTTATATTGTTGTGGTAAGTGAACCCAAAAAAGGGACATTTTACTGGAAAAATGCCCCTAATATGTAACGTTTGCTAAAATACTTAGAAAAATACTACACTTTTACAAATCACACTAAAATTAGGCACTCACAATAAAAGACGCATAAAAAGAACGACACTCAAAACGTCCTAAATACACGGTCTTTATATTATATTTTATTGTAATGAACGCAACTCCAACCTTTGTCTCTATAGCCATCTCAATTTTTGTTCTCTTAGTATAACTATTGTTGTTAGGTGTTGGCTCTTGTCTATAATAAATTTGAATAACATATTTACAGAATAGAAGATTGTCCCTTGATATCTTTGTTCTTTCATACTCACAGACGGATCATGTGTTCGACAAAAGGTGGGACACAGATTAGGAAGTTTATTTTAATCCAGTCAAGTATAGTTATGTATAATGTGGAATTAAATTGGCATACAAATATTTGAATTACCCTTGGATTTATTAGCGGTCGGAAGCGAGTACATGAATTGACTACTTATAAAGTTATTGGTGATTCACTCTTGTCCTAATTTTTTTTTCTCCTTTATCAATTAGATGCCCACTACGTGCACTGTTTATGGCTCCGCCACTGCTCAGACACATTTCCTGCACCCCTTACACATAGTCACATAATTACAACACAAACATTGTTTTGCACACATACACACACCCACGTGCCCATTAATTTACATGTCTAGAACACTTACTGTATACACACTTTCACACATGCCAACACACACATGTAACACATTCAGATTCATACACATATACATCCCTATTAACACATTTTACACACACCATACACACCTACTCTCCCTCAATAACACCTTCCAACACACCCATTTATTCTCCCTCACCCCACCAATACAGCCACACAACACCGTTGTTGCAGTAGCGGCAGTACACCCAGCACCCTTGTATTACCTCCTTGAACCCACACCAACACACTGAGCACATACAGCACACACACACTCACCTCACACACTGAACACACACTTATACACCTAATTTACCCCCCCCCCCCCCCACACACACACAAAAAAAGCCCTCATGGCTGCCCCCCCCTCCCCAGCTACTTCTCATTCCCCTTCACCACTGACAGACACACACATATATTTCACAAGCGCGCGCACACAAATAATGGACGGTATAAATTTAGTGCACACACACAGAGTATATACACACAAAAGGATTGGAATTTAATTTACCTTTCCAATTTCGCTTATCCTCTCTCTCTCTCTCTCCCCCCCCCCCCCTCCTTCTATGCCTAACTCTTCTTTCTGTTCCTTTTTCTCTTCCCTTAGGCCCTGCTTGTTTCACGTACAATGCTTCAAAGGAAATGCTTTCTCGAAAATGCTTTTCCGGAGTATGCTTTCCGGAAATAGCAGTTCTTGAAAACATTTTCATAGATTTTATTTTATGTTATGTTATTTGGCTATCGTGCAATGATACAAATATCTATACCAAAAAAAGATATATTTTTTTTACTATTTTTTGTTGTTTGGGCATCTCTCTCTATGTGTGTGTGGGGTGGGGGTGTGTGGGTGTGTGAGGGTGGATGTGTGGCGGACGGGCATGTGTGTTAGGGGGGATATTACATAGTTACATTTCGACCCCATAATCATTTTAGCCTCTCATACTATACCAATTCTCGATAATTGTCATCTTTTTATTTTTTTGACCGATAGATAATGATTTTTGACATCTCTGGAAGTACGGGATATTACATATTGCCAAAATAAATCATCGTTGAACCCACTGGTATACTTATCTAACGTGCAGGACAGTTCAGTAGAGTCCATAGTCAACCCCAAACCGTTCAATGTCCCGTGAGATTCTTCTTTGCTCCTTTCCCAGATATCGGGCTCTGAGGATATCTTGGATACGGTGGCACCTATTCTATATATGATATGTGTCACCTGCTAAATAATTTTCATCATTACAATATTATCAAGGCCAGCCCAAACCTTTTGAAGGAAGCACGATCGCTAGCCATTTTTGCTTGTCAAGCTAGGATACCGATCTTTCAAGATTGGGAGTTGGACGGTCTCTGATACTATGTGTCTCCTTGTTGTGTTATTTTGCAAACTGTTTCGGTTTATTTCCTTAGAGTAGAAAAGGCATTTATGCCTCAAACCGGTCAGAAATAGGCAGTCAAATTAAAAAGATAAGCTTGAATGGTTGTTCCTTCAAATCGTCAAGAAAATGTTTCTGGTCCGCTCCTGCCTCCCCTAAAACAGCCTTCAAGAAGTACATTGCACGAGTAACAATCTCCAAAAACAGTTTATCCAATGGGGATATACTATACAGTACACCTATTCAGTTCATCGAAAAAGGTTTTTGACAACCATGTTGTCTGCAGGCAGAAAAATCCAACAAAACATAAGTTCTGTCACAGAAAGAAAACCCCCATTTAGACCTTGCTTGCTTGGCCATCTGAAGCAACTTCTGTCAATTTTTCCTTTTTTTTTTTTTGACAATAAAACTTCTTTCAGTTGTATCACAAGAAATGGAAGAGGAAGCCTGGACCCTTTCCTACTTGTCTAGAGGATCACCTGCCATAACATCATCTGGTGTCGTTGCACCTTCTTTCTCTCTTCGTGCTGCTGAGGCCTTCTGTTTAGCCTCACTCTCCAGTTGCCTTTGATTCTCCAGATGGCTTTCGAGCATTCTTGCCTCCTCTTCAAGACGCACCCAAGACTTAATGCAGTACCTAATGCTTTCTCCGTGATATCTCAGCTCTGTCTCCGAAAACTTTCCTGCTGCAAGTAACATGTCTGAAATGGTAAACATGACGAAGGGTCAGACTTAACTCCTTTTTCAATAGCGGAAACCACTGTTTATAAACAAAAAGAAATCCTCAAAATATATCCAAGCCGTCCAGTACTTTCCAAAAAGTACAGAGTAGTATCTAAAGGTACTTACAAAAACAATGTATTGACCTTTGCACATGAACAAACAGCAAAGGTGCCAGTAATGTGCAGCCAAAACGTCAACGGAATACGTACATGAACAAATGTAATGTGGAAAGTTTGATTTCAACCATATAGCAGATTTTAAACTTTAAGTTGACTAAGCGGTAACTTTACGGCTTTTATAGGAAAAACTATAAGTAACCACACTTGAAGAATGTGGATCCCCATATCAAGATCCACATCCTTGAGATAAGTCTACGGATATGAGTTTACACCAAAACATACATTTTCATGCACTAGCCACTAAAGTATCGTCTTCACACGAACAACGATAATATCCAGAACAGGCTCTATTTTGAAGCTTCAGTGAAACCAGTAAAGCAAATTATGCTTACCAAAAATCAAAGGATATTTATGCATGCTTATTGGTGAGGATCCGAGCAGGGTTTTCTTATGGACTGCACTGAGTTACTAGACATGAACTCTCACTCCTATCAATATTGCAAGGTGCAAAAACTTCTTTTGGTTCAGGATGGAGCGAGGACCTTATGCCCACCAACATGTCTTAACATCAGAAGAATGTGTTCTTTCTGAGTATCAGTTCGAACTTTTTCAAGCTAAGTGCCTCTATGGATGTAAAATCATATCGATATTCATAAGACCAATCAGCATAAATGAGGTTATTCATAAATAATATCTGTTAATTCTAATTCTTGGTACATGAACTACAAGTAGTGGGTATAGACACGGCCCTCGTGTTCTCAAACAAACAAAGAGTGATGGACAGAGCAACTTTAAACCCAAAGCATAAACTAAGCGGACGAGTTACAGTAGATGATAGTTCTCTATCTTTTTCTGGTGAGAAATGCAATGAGCCAACAATAATCTAAGTTCTACTCCTCCCAATATGGAAGAGTAGTGCCAAGGAGTCCCTGCGAAGCATGTTGTCTGCATGCGGAAAAATTCAAGGACGCGTAACTTTTTTAACGAACAAGATTTCTGACCTTGTTTGACTTGGCCATCTGAACAAGTACTATCACAAGGAAGGGAAGAGGTAGCCTTATGCTCCTCCAACTTGTCAACAGGAACACTTGCCCTAATTTCCTCTGGCCTTATTGCACCTCCTCTCTCTCTTCGTTCTGTTAACAACTTCTGTGTAGCCTCACTTCCTAGTTGCCTTTGATTCTCCAAATTGCTTTCTTGCTGTCTTTCCTCCCCTTTAAGACCGAGTACAGAAACACAAGTCCGAGAATTCGGATCATGACCAAAATCCGATTGCTCAGCACCGGCTCCTTGTAGCTTGAATTTCTGTTCAACATAAGAAGCCTGCATACAAGGAATTGTTATTCTACCTCTTACCACGACAAATGAAAAATACCACCATGAGAATACGATAGCAGAGGACTAGTCAAAATCAAAACCTGGGAATCCTTGGGTTTTTTGGAACCTTTCTTCTTTTTTTATTACCCAATTTCCCCTTTGTATCCTCAATCTGATCACATTTTCTGCTATCTAGTTCGATCTCTGCTAACAATGCATCTTGTACAGCATCTGCCTTCCTGGAAAGCAGATCCATCAAGCGTTCCTGGAAAGGGTAAAGTCTGACAATGTTAGCAAACAACAGGGCCCATAACTCCAAGTGTTTCTTAGAATTTATTTGCAGACAAACCTTCATGAATAACTTCAGCAGTGGCTTCACAATCCGCTGGTAGTCATTAACAGACGTACCTACAAGTAAAAGTGGTAGCTGCTTCACCGTGCACTGTTGAATTGCGGCAAGCTGCAAGGCTTACTAAAGTGAGACCGCGAGGTAAATACTGAAGAAACCAGTACGCGACAGTTGTTTCTGAAGCGTTAGGAAATTCTGCCACATGCATAATAGAATTACTACATATGGAGAAGCAAAGAAACGAGTGGGTGGAGTATTGCTGGCATGAGTTAAAGATTAAATGATAAACAATCTGAAGATAAGTAACCTAAATCAATAAAAGGAAGGAAAACATAAAATATTCCTAAAAAATAAATAACAATAGGAGTGTAGGATTGCCTGCAGATACCTTTTTTGATTTCCGGTCTATCCAACGTTGTAAGATTGTTTCAATTTGCGTATCTGCGCCTAACAACCAATTCATTAAACTAACACCATGAGCAGCAACAGATCCATCGCAACCATCAACAATAGGATTGAAAATACCGCAAGCTTCTTCATCCTCTCTTGGGGATGGGAGATATAACGTGTCACCGCTAGCACTAACATTAATAAAAACCTGTTCTTTAAGCTTCCTCTGGTTGAAAAAATTGGCAAAGTATCCTTCTGAAAGTGGTGGTATGCCCTTGATGTGGTGGGTTTGAATGTGATCAAGGAAGGATTTAGTATCAGGAGTCATGTCCTCATCACAGAAGCTGCAGTCCCAGAACCTCCACGTGTGATGCTCTTTTGCATATCCAACAGCTTTTACTAGAATTTCTGCCCCTAAACCACCATTGATCTTACTGTAATGTTCTATCACATGTTCAACTCTAGGCAGGAAGACTGATTGTTTCTCTCCATGACTTGAGTTTTCCCAATGTGGCAAAGCCCGCTCAGCTGTTCCTTGAGCTTCCATCGCCCCCTTTCCCTTACCTGCCTTCTTTTTGTCTGCCATCTTTCCTGAACCAAGCGGTCGACTAGATGTCATTCATGCAATTCTTCTTCAACACAAATACACCACCCAGACACAGAATATGTAAAAAAAAAATAACTGTGAGAAGAGGAGGACTAATTCTTGGAATTGAGTGCTATGCAAAACCTAGAAAAAAAAAATGATGCGACGTTGAGTTCTTGTGTGCACTAGAGATAGGGATGTCTTATAGGGGAGTAGGCTGGAGTTCTTGGAGATTGGCGTGTAATTGGAGGAGGAAGGAATTAATAAGAGCAAGTGAATTTTGACATGCCAATGCTATCAAAGAAGAAAGAATCTATGCTTCTGATGTTTTGCTTTTGTGAAAATGATGTTTAGCCGAAGAGAAAAGGATTGCGTGCTTGTGTGTTCTTTTGTGTGTGTGTGTGTGTGTGCGAGAGAGAAGGAGAGAGAGGAATTGTATGGAGAGCGAGATTAAAAGGCAAACGGAATACCAGAAAGTTACGGTTGCAGTTCTTGAAGCAGGTAAGCGTGAGTTCTTGGAATTGAACTTGCCGTACCCAGGAAATCGTAATCACCAAAACTGAGCAAGTGGGTGTCCTTGAATCGAGCGTACAGGGGTTCTCTTGGAAAATACTGAAGAATTTCCTGTTCTTGGAGGAAGCGGAAGAAGGAGATATAGGCAGAGTTGTTAGGAGAAGCGAATGGGCTCTTGAGATTGATGGTTTTCTTGGGAGGAAGAAGAAAGGAATCATAAGCAAGAGGAGCCAATCGCAAAAGTAAGTATTGTTGGAGTTGTAACCAGAGAATACATTCTTTTATGGGCAAAAAAACTTCATGCAGAGAAGTTGGTTATATGAGCGGGAAGGGGACTGACTGTTGAACAGAGGAAGCTAAAACGACTAGAGGTAGCACCTTTTCTCTGAGCTACTCTGTTCCTTGCCCCCCCCCCCCCCCCCCCCCAAAAAAAAATGTAGAGCGCATCAAGCACTGGTCGATTCATGACCACTGACCAGCAAAACCAACGGTCTGTCTCTTCCCACCAGATTTCTTTTCCTTTTCCTCCTCTTTCTCTTCATCTTCTTCTGCTGCTTCTTCACTGCCACTGCTATAACCCATTTGCCCATCAACACCTTAAGCCCTACAATCTGCCCCCCAGTTACCGGACTGCCTACAAATCTCGTTGAGGAAAGCTGCTGGTGTGCAAGTGTTTGTGTGTGATTGCTGTTGTATGCATGTGTATTTGCTCGTATGTGTGGGAAGAGAGTGATCGAGGAACCGAGTACAGAGAGCGGGGCAGATTGAAGAGGGCATGCTGCTGTTTGCAAACAGTAATATATGGGACCGTCGTGGTAGTGCATCCGACAGTCCCCAAGAGGGGAAGCAGAGTTGTCAAAGGGCCGGGCTTGGGCCGGCCCAGCCCAAGCCCATCGGGCCTGCTGTGGGGCCGGGCCAATGGGGCTGCAAGCCGGGCCGGGCCGGGCCGGGCCTGCCGAAGGCAAACCTAGGCCCAGTCCAGGCCCTGGCCCTAGGCCCAATATTTAGGGCCGGGCTTGGGCCGGGCCCGGGCCTTTTTTTTTTTTTCTTCTTGTTATTCAATTTTAAATTTCATCTCTAGGCAATATTCACAATTTAACGAACCTAATCTTTATCCTTTTATTTCATTATAAGTAATATACATATATATGTATGTATGTATATACATATTTATTTGTTAGCCATTATATTTTTTATTATATGTTAAACATTTTCATACTCTTCTTGGTGAGCTTTATTAATAAAATCTTAACACATAACAATTTATATAGAAAAATAATAAATGTATTCATAGGCCCTCCTCCTTTTATCCGGGCTTGGGACCGGCTGCTTGTAAACAAACAGGCGAAGTTACCTATTTTTTTATATATACGAAAAAATATATATCTTGCTTGTAAAAATTTATTTTATATATATGGAAAAAAAGTATATTTTGTGAAAAAATTTATTCTTAAAATTCTAACAATCAAAATAATAATGCATGTCTATCCAAAATATCAGCAATCAAAGATCAAGAAATCTGCAACGTCAACCAAAAGGATCAAAAGAGGAAAATAAAAACAAATTACCTAATCATCCAGAAGTACTTCAATATCCGAGTCACTGCTCTTCCTATCATCAATCGGTTTATCTTGCTCGCGGTATTTCGCATCAAGATAATCCTTCCAACATACACATAGCTCGAGCGACTCGGGGTTAAGACGACTCCTCCTGTCATCCAAAACCCTCCCGCTGGCTGAAAATGCCGACTCTGAAGCAACCGTGGAGGCTTGCACTGGCAGTACATCCCGTGCAATTTGGGATAAAGTTTTATACATGTTTTGATTTTGTTTCCAAAAATTTAACAAATTAAAATTAACCTGTTCTTGCCTTGATAAATCAGAATAATGATCAGTATTTGCATATACACCAATCTCATTAAAAGAGGAAAAAGTATACGAACCTGCCGAATTAGAAGTACCTTCACCTGGTAGTTGTCTTGCTACTAGATGTTCAAAGCCCTTAAGGTATGGCGCATAATACCTCTCAACAGTGGATGATGATGTAGCTCGCCCGCGCACGTCAGCAGAATTACGATAGACGTTGAACAAGTCCTCAAACCTCTTGCTCACTTTTGCTGTGAATGCGGTTGTCTCCTCTGCTGTGTAGCACATTAATTTCGATATCTCTTGTATCGAGGCGTTCACGCCATGCAACTTTAACCTAGGATCTAAACAAGTAGCCACAGTAAAAATAGCAGGCAGTTTACTCCAATATTTATTAAATTTTTGATCCATCACTTTTACTATTTCCTTAAAGGGTCCTATATATCTCCATTTTGTTAACATTGTAGCCATCTTCAGAATTTCTATTACAGCGAGAGGAGAGGTGGGATAGTACGTACCAGACAATAAATTGGTAGACGTGTAGAATACCTCCAAAAATTCAGCTAGGTATGTGGCCATCTGCCATTCCTCTTGAGTTGGCAAGCCGGCTGGGAACTGGGTTAGTAGAAAATGCGTATAGACTTCTCGGTATGCCAGAATGTGTAAAAGCATGTGGTATGTAGAGTTCCACCTGTGGACCACATCTGTAACTGCTCTCCTGCGAGGCATATTATATTGAACACACAACGTTTTAAATTGTTGTGTTCTCGGACTCGAGCTATTAACATACGCTGTCATACCCCTCATTTTGAGAAGAATATCTCCTGCAGCAGCTAAACCATCTTGAACAATTAAATTAATAATGTGACAAACACAGCGAACATGAAATAATTCACCATTAAGTACAGGTTGAAGCGTCTCCTTTAAAGCTGCAACAGCAACTTTATTATTAGAAGCATTATCAAAACTAACACTCATAATCTTATCCTTAATTTTAAATGTGGTGCATGCTTTTAATATAAGAATAGCAATGTTCATTCCATCATGCGGATAAGGGAAGTGCTCGAAAGCGATGATTCTCTTGTGCATAACCCAATCTGCATCAATCCAATGAGCGGTCACACAAGAATAACTAACAAAAGTATAAGGAGATTGCCAAATATCAGAAGTAAGACTAACTTTACCGTCAAATTTATCGAAATAATCGATAAGGCGTGCTTTAGCAGCATTGTACTGTCGGAGTGCATCGGATCTAGTTGTGTTTCTATGAACCTTTTTGTACAAAGGTTGAACGTATGTGTTCATATATCTAGAGTGCTTAGGATTATCGGCAAAAGAAAAGGCTTGTTCATCATGAATAACAAATTCAGCGAGACCGTCTCTTTGCTCTCGCTGATTATAAACAAATAACTTACCGTCAAAAGATAACTGCGTTTGGGTAGGTTCGACGTGGCCTTGTCGAGGTGCACACAGAGGGTAATGCCTGTTAAGATGTCCATTACCACTACCAGACGAAAATAATTTAGCGCAGTACTTACATCGAGCTTTTCGGATGCCGTCCACCGTAACTACATCGAAATGATTCCAACACTCGGCTTTCTTTTTTTCCCCTTTTGGACTTCTGGCTCATTACCGGAGGCATTGCTCGGCCCTTCTTCATCATGACCAGGCATAGGGTTGAGATTATGCCACGGAGTAGTAGCTTCGCCAACCGAGCTGCGTCCTTGACTATAATGCGGGGGGTCTTCATCAGGCGTGTATTCAAAATCTGGAATGTTTTGATTGAACTCCCAATTGGCTTGGGTATCTATCATACAGCCTGTACTCATTCGTCCAGGAACGAATGGTTGTGTTGGTGCTTGGATTGGTGTTTGTGATGGCCGTGGCGCTGGCGCTTGTGCTGGTGGTGGTGCTTGCGATGATGATGATGTTTTTCGTGATGACGATGCACGCCTCATTTTCTTCAATAATCCAGCCATATTTCACGCTAAACTTTGTAAGAGTAACTAAATACACAAGTATAAGAGTAGTAATAAGAAATAACAATTAAAAGAATGAACGAGTAACAAATATTAGAGAGTTAGTAATTAAAAAGAATTTAGCAAGACTAGTTATTAATAAACAAGAGTACTAATTAGTAAATACTAGTAGTAATTAGCAAGAGTAGTAATTGGAGAGGAAAATAGTAGCAAAGCTTGTAGAAATATAGAATGTTTAGGTAAGAGAGAGTAAGAAGATTGGTGTGAAAAATTAGAGAGAAATGGTGTGAATTTATAGATTTTAGAAACTTCACAAAAGACCAAAATACCCCTACAAACTATCCGTTTATAGTTGTTGGGGAGGGTAAGAGTGTAAAGGAGTTGAAAAATATAGGTTAGACTAAAATACCCCCCAAACTAGCCGTTATATTGCTGTTGGGGGGGTAAAAGTGGAATTTTGGAAAAGGGGTGGAAGAAAGGGGGGGAAAAACAAAAAATTCAAACAAGTGGTGGGGCCAAAACCGGGCCAGACCGGGGCCGCAGACCGGGCCAGAACCGGGCCGCAGACCGGGCCAGACCCAGGCCGCAGACCGGGCCGTTTCCGGGCCGGGCTTTTTCGCAGAAACTGAAGGCCTGGTCCAGGCCCAGGCCCAGGCCCCAAGCCCGCTTGTGCTGGGCCGCTACTGTTCATGGACTGGGCCGGGCCAGCCCGGGCCAGAACCGGGCCGGGTCGGGCCAGCCCGCGGGCCGCCCGGCCCGTTTGACAACTCTAAGGGGAAGCTACACTTAAAAAGGTTTCATATGGCGACACTAAACAGTAAAGGTTTCATATAGCGGCACTTGAAAGGTGCTAAAATATCAATTCACTAACAAAAAAATTAATAAATTTATTTCAGCGACAAAATAGTGTTGCTCTAAGGTTTAGCAATAGCAACAAAACTTTTTAAAGTAGCATAGTTCAAAACACCAACTGAGGCTAAAAAGCGTATTGTTTTTTTGCTAAAATTGTTACGTGCAATAAATACTGTATATGTTTCGGTCATTACCGCAATTTTGATATGCTATAAACACCGGCCTAAAAATGTTTGAACCAACGGTCGAGGCACAATGGTAAATGGCCATTTTTAAAATTTATGTGTACTGCATCAGAAAAGTTTATTGTCAATTAAAAAGTAAATGACTAGATAGATGTGGAAACGATAGTGAAATTGATATCCATTTTTTTGTACTCATAACGAAAAGAAATGGAAGTCCAAAGTTTTGTTTGACTAGGCTCACAAAGGAAAATGGACTGTTTAAGTATTCCAAATTGCACAAAGTACACAGAAAAATATATGCAGCTCATGTTTGTTGTATTATCATCTTACTACCTTGTTGGCTTCTCCTCGTATCTCGCTTGCTGGCTTCCCTTGGCAGAGTCCAATGAAGGCCATGTGAGAACATTAAAATGAAGCATGAGATCTTCGAAACCAAAATGAAGGACGACTATCACCAATCGCTTGCATTTTTTTTCTCGCCCCTCATTCTCTCTCTACCTCATATTTTTCTCTTTTTACTTAACCTTTTGGACACGCACATTTGTTTTCAGCTCATGTTGATGGTTCTTACTTCTTTATCTACTTTTACTTCCAAGACTCCTCTTTATTAGTTTCATGAAATTATGAAGAGAAAATATATGTTTGTTTGTCTAGTAACTACAAACAACACAATTTAGGCAATGAAAATGGGGAACATAACTCCAGAAAGCACGAGAAACTTCATGATAAAGGTGGTTTAATGATGCATGCTTTTAATGAGATACCTAATACTATGTAAAATGTAAAGCTAGAGGTAAGTTTGAGTGAAAATTTTTAGAGATATCATTAGAAAAAAAATTTTAGGTATCCATTGTCGAGTTTAGATAACAAAAAACTTCATGACTAAAAGTTATATTTTCTCCTATGAAAAGATTGTCTTTTTGCGAACAAAATTACTCTTTGTTGCTAATCAATATTCTCAAATAGAGTAAAAGTATAGCTCTAAGGTACTTCATTAGCCACGAGAGAGATATTGAATGGTCTAGAGCCTATCAATTGCATTTATTTTGTAAATTAATATTTTTGCAACACAAAATAGGAAATTAAAAAAAAGGCGCAAGCCCACCCCGGCCTTAAGGTTAGGGCCCTTAAGGTTAGGGCCTTGGGCCTGGACCTAGAAAGGGCCACCATTTCCTAGATTTGGGCCCGGCCCGGTTTTCAAGGCCCGAAGCCCTAAATGGCCGACCCTTTTTCTGGCCCTCTGGGCCAAGGTTGGGCCGGGCCAAGTCCGACCCTTTGACACCTCTACTTGCAAGTCTCTAACAGGCCAAAACTTATTACTTTCATACATCTTCTTCTCACTAAATCATCCTTACTTCTGTAAGTGAACTGAGCTTTTTGTGTACAAGCTCGTAGTTCGTTCATTAAAAAACTCATTGAAGGCAGTTTGCAAAACGAGCAAACTAGACTTGAACAAAAAAAAAGGACTTGTTTAATACTTCAGAGATTTGTGTGCATAATTATGTGGTTGTGTACTAAGCCAAACCATTAAAATTAACAACTCTCAAAAACCGAAAGACATGGTATATACTGAGCATCAAGACAAAAAGGTTGCCTTTGGCAATTAAAAAGATGTTAGAACTAGAGAAAAAGGAAGAAAGATTACCCAAGACTTCTCATAGACAGATATGAGATTTCCTCTCCGTACAAATAGTCGTCAAGCTCTCTTCTCAATGGAACTAGCGGTCGATTTTGATGCTTGGCATGACAATCAGCCTCCATCCCTGTCTTCTTCCCGGCTAAACAACGAGATTCCCTGTGAAGTGTAAATTCCAGAGAAGGAGAATGGTCCAAGAAACCCAAAAAAGCTAAAAATACACATGTAGAAACAGAGATCGACACTGACAAGAGCAAATCTAGACTTCGAAGTTTGGATAACCCTCAGATCCTAAGCCCATAAACATCCCCTCTACCTTTAGAGCAACTACCAAAATCCAAATCCTACAGAGAAGCGGTTTCAAGCATGTTAGAAGTAGAGAAAAAGGAAGAAAGATTACCCAAGACTTTTCACAGACATATATGAGATTTCCTCTCAGTACAAATAGTCTTTAAGCTCTCTTCTCAATAAAAATGGCAGTTGATTTTGATGCTTGGCACGGTAATCAGCCTCCATCCATGTCTTCTTCCCAGCTAAATAACGAGATTCCCCGTTAAGCATAAATTCCAGAGAAGGAGAATGGTCCAAGAAACCCCAAAAAAAAAGCTAAAAATAAACGTGAAGAAACAAAGATTGACACTGACGGGAGACTTCGAAGTTTGGATAACCCCCAGATCCTCAACCCAGAAACATCCCCTCTACCTTTAGAGCAACTACCAAAATCCAAATCCTATAGAGAAGCGATTTTAAGCATGTTAGAAGTAGAGAAAAGGGAAGAAAGATTACCCAAGACTTCTCATAGATAGATATGAGATTTCCTCTCGGTACAAATAGTCGTTAAGCTCTCTTCTCAATGGAATCGGCGGTCGATTTTGATGCTTGGCACGACAATCAGCCTTCATCCCTATCTTCTTCCTAGCTAAATAACGAGATTCCCCGTGAAGTGTAAATTTCAGAGAAGGAGAATGGTCCGAGATACCCAAAAAAACTAAAGATACACATGAAGAAACAAAGATTGACACTGACAGGAGAAAATCTAGACTTTGAAGTTTGGATAACCCCCAGATCCTCAGCCTAGAAACATCTCATCTACCTTTAGAGCAACTACCAAAATCCAAATCCTACAGAGAAGCGGTTTCAAGCACCACATCCATAGCTTTTGCTTTTGATCCTCTTCCAATTGAACTCACTTCTGAGGAAGAAAGTGAGGATGAGGACTTAGTAGCAGAAAGAATGGAGAAGGAACAAATATTGGATCCTACCTAATGGAAAACTACCTCCCAATCTCATCAAAAGGATTCGTAAGCCATGGAAGAGAGGTCTAATAATCAAATTGCTGGGTAAATCTATAGGATATAGAGCATTAACAACATGACTTCAAAATCTATGGAGTTTACAAGGGGACGTCAAAATGATAGACCTTGATGAAGGATTCTATCTTTTCAAGTTCAGTTTCACGGAAGATTATACTATGTGGCGAATGGAGGACCTTGGTTTATTCTCATTCACTACCTCACTGTCCAAAAATGGGAACCAGACTTCCAACCATCTAAAGCAACCAAAATCAAGATAGCAATTTGGATGAGACTATCAGAGCTACCCATTAAATACTATAAAGAAAAAGCCCTATTTCGGATAGGCGAGAAGTTTGGAAAACCCATCAAGATTGACATCAATACAACAACATCATCAAGGGGCAAATATGCCCAAATATGTGCGGAGATTGATCTCGCAAAACCTCTTATTCTTGCTTTTACCCTTAGAAGTAGAAAATACAGGGTGAAAAACGAGTCTATTAATAATATGTGTTTTAAAATTGTGGCAGGATTGGTCATTGATAGGAGTGGTGAAAGGAACTTGGCATCGTAAAAGAACCAAGGAAATCGCCAGAGAAGAGAACAACAGAGAAGGGCAACCGTCAAATTTTCAGCCATTCAAAAGAAAGACATGGATCAAAACACAAACCAGATGGAGAGCCTACAAGCCCAAGCCCAATTAGTTAAAGGTAAACTCCAAAATCCAATGTAACTAATAACCCAGTCAATAGGCTTAGCCTACTAGAAAGAGAAATGAATGGATCGGAGAAAGAAAAAAGGAAACCCCGTAATAGCCAATCCAAAAATAGTGGATCCTTGGTAGAATCAAGCCCCACATACGGGAAATATGAAGAGGATAAAAGTCCAGAGCTTTAGGAGTCCAATGTGATTTCTACAAAGGCTTTAAATAAGTCAATAAGTGATAAAGCCTAACAAGCCTCACCAGGTCAACCCATTAGTGGTAAGTTTTGGCCTGATGACCAAGAAACGGCTGAGATGGACAAAAGGAAATTCTAAGGACATGATCGAGAGTCAAAAAGAAACCCTAAGGTCTGATGACTTATTTAAAGGGAGAAACCCTAAAGAGGTTCTATAACAGCCCAATATCGTCATCCTCCCCGACGCAAAAAACAAACCACAAACCACCACTACAAGAAAACAGGCTTTTAGCGACGGGGAAATCCGTCGCTAAAAGCCCAAAATCCGTCGCTAAAATAATTAGCGACGGATTCACCGTCGCTAAAAATCCCTCGTATAAAAGCCCGTCACTAATAGTTTAGCGACGGAATGTTTTAAATCCGTCGCTAAATATGTCATTTTTCCGACGGATTTATTTTTAATTAGCGACGGATATTCCGTCGCGAATTATATTCTTTAGCGACGGATTTATATTTTCGAGACGGAATATTCCGTCGCTAAAAAACTTATTTAGCGACGGAATATTCCGTCGCTAAATAACTGATTGTAGGAATACTTTAGCGACGGAATTAATCCGTCGCCAAAAGTCAATTTTTTTTTTGAATTTTTTTTTTATTTTTCAATTACCCAAACCTGTAATACAATTTTCAAATCTCAACAACAACGCGCAATAATCAATACAGAAAGAAATATATATAATCAATTATAAAAAAAATTCATATATGTACAAGCCGGGAACCGGATATAGCCGGTTAGGAGAGGGGAGAAGAGTACAAGGCGGGCACGGGGGGGGGAAGCTAGGAACGGGCACGGGAAGGGGCTCATCAGGGGTTCCCGAGTCCCGGATCTGGATCCTGCTGATCCGGGGCCGGGGCGGCCTGTCCAGCAGTGCCCTGCTCCCTGATCATCCGGCACACCACTGTAGCAATGCGCTGGATCTCCTCGTCGTCCAACTGAGGCCGAGGAGCCGGTGTCTGTGGAGGGGCAGCAGGGGGTGAGGACGCTCCTATCACGGCACGAGCAGTCGTGCTAGGCAGGCCGCGTATGCGGCCTTTCGGCCGATTCACGACCTCCGGCGTATCCAGCCATCGCTTCAACCCCCCAGTACTCGCAGCCGTACTAGTGGACGCTGATGGCTGTCCGGACTGCTGCTCGGACCCCCTTAGCTGTTCATACGAGGCCTGCAAAAATAGTGGTTTAACGATATGTTAGGGCATTAATTAACGAAACAGACATTGAGGATAGAAAGAAAAAACATTAACTTAAATAAATTGACTCACATCGATCCGCCGGGCAATATCTGAAATATAGTCGCCCGCCCGGTGCGTCTCGTCCTTGTCCTTCTTCCGCACGTGCGTCTGATTATACGTCAGAGCTACGACCTCATCGTCCTCCAGATCCGGGTGCTCGACCGCGTTCTTGTGTCGGACGATGTCGTGTGGCACCGACCCCCCGTGTGCGTCGGATCTTTGTTCTGTCTGTTCTCAGTCCCGCTCTTACTCTTGGCGTCCCAACCTGGATCCGTAGCCCACCGATCTATCATCTCCCCCATACACGGTGAGATATCCAATGTGGGGGATATCTCGCCATGTCCGTCATCGGGGCACCCGCGGGCAGCGCCTTCTTCGCCCGGTCCCGTGCATCGTGGAGCCATCGGCGGTAATTCTTGCCGATGTAGGCAAAGAAAGCCTGCTGCCCCAGTACCTGCTGCTGAGGCGTGTCAAACGTGAACCCCTCCTGTAAGGCATTCAATAACACAAATTAACAACATAAAACAAACTGTAATTTAACATTTACTAACGCTGAAAAAAATACTTCACCGTACCAGCCACTCCTCCCATAGGGCCTCCCTCGCAGCGGCATCCCAGTCCTTCCAGTACAGGCGTGGCTCGAAGAATCGGCCCTTCACAAGAACGCCGATCTTCGTCCTCGCAATATTCTCCAGGATCCTGCCAAAGAAGTAATTAAATTAATTAATACAGTTCAAATATAAATTAACACCCCAAAATTTTAAACATAAGGCATGAGGTGATATTTTTAGTACTTACAGGCCCTCCTGCGTGAGCGTAACTCTCTGTTTACGCTGGGGGTCGATGCGTACCCCGCGTGTCGGACCACGGCCTCGTCGAGATCCTACAAAACACAGACATTAATACAGTTCAAATATAAGGCTAGCGAAAATGTACGAAACACCGTTATCAACTATACCTGAGGTAGAACCCACGGAAGATGGAGAATGCACGCGCGTGTGGGATGAATCTGCGTCGGGCTGGGGCGACGGCTCGAGCTGGGGCGACGGCTGGGGCTGGGGCTACGGTGACGACGACGGCTGGGGCTGGGCCCCCGATGGCTGTCCGCGATCACTCTGTGCCTCGTCATCAGTAGGCAATGACGAGGTGGGACTAACCGGGGAGGAAGCAGCTCGGCGTCCAGCCCGGCCACGAATAGCCCGTATCCTATCCATATCTGACTTCATATAGATTATATACAAAGACATTAACACGTGAAAAATAATAATTTAGGCATAAATCATCATCGGCACATATATATATATATATATATATATATATATATATATATATATATATATATATATATATATATATATGAACGGATGTGCAAAAACACATCAATAAACACCAAGTTCTAAAATGTTACTACATTTTTCCCGTGATGTTACAACATTACAAGTCAATCATTTTCAGTTTGCGAATCATCTTCATCACTTTCCTCGTCGCCCTCTTCTTCGTGGGACTCGTCGTCCTCTTCATCTTCTAATTCATCCTCTTCATCAGTAGACTCGGTCACATCATCTCCAACACTTTCAACATCTTCCGCGTCATCATCTACGACTTCTTCTCCCACAAGAAGTGTTGTTGGAAGAGGAAGATCGTCCTCCTCGTTGTTGACCTCAACAGGGAACAAGACACGTGGTTGGTCGGCTTGAAAGGAGTCTAGCTCACTGTCATATGTCACGGGCAATTTCTTGGACTTGATAGTTGTATACCAATGAGATTTGGGATTGGCGACGTCCTCCGCGTAAAAGACTTGTACAGCTTGACTAGCAAACACAAAGGGCTCGTCTGATGCAAGTCTTGACTTGACATTGACATCTACAATCCCTTGAGAGCTAACACGGATTCCTCTACTGCATGTGACATCGAACCACGTACACTTGAACATTACCAGGCGGTTTTGGGAACCCAAATATGTTAGCTCAACAATCTCATCTAGCTCTCCGTAAAAATCCATGCAATTCTCGGCATAACAGTCGCCGTTGACCAAGACTCCACTGTTTTGGGTTTGTTTTGTTCGGTCATCATCTTTTACGTTAAACCTAAACCCGTTGATGATATAGCCTCCGTAACAGGATGTTTGTTTGTTAGGGCCTTCGGCTAGTAATTTCAAGCATGAGGCCACTGGTCTATCCATTGACTGAACCTATTGTAGATGACGGTAAAAATTAAGGATAAATCAGTATACTAATTGGCCACAGAACTGTATATAACACATAATATAATCTCGTTAAACAATCTTACACGAATTTTGAACCACTGCACAAATTGTGATTTTCGATGAGATTCAAGTCCAGCGGGATCAGTGATTAAGGATTCCGCATCGAACTCACTGCAAACCAATATAGTTGACTCACTTAACACACACTTTCAATTATGTACAACAATGTAAGTGAATTAAGACTTTAACTTACTCAACGAATGCCGAAACTTCATCGCAATTTAGAAGGG
Organism: Escallonia herrerae; assembly: GCA_033070095.1. Taxonomy (NCBI): domain Eukaryota; kingdom Viridiplantae; phylum Streptophyta; class Magnoliopsida; order Escalloniales; family Escalloniaceae; genus Escallonia; species Escallonia herrerae. The sequence goes on along the minus strand of JAVXUP010000626.1, from coordinate 51,034 downwards.
CATATATTGTTGCAGCACTGTACTCTTCATCTGTTAGCCATCGAGTATACGTTCGGCCGAACGGACTCCCTGGCTGCTTGAATATTGACAATTGCCCTTCCAAATTAGTGCTTGATCCGGGGTCATTTCGGCCTAGTTGATTTAACCTCGTACCAACATTAGGCCCGAAATATTGACTACAAAAGTTTACAAGTTCTTCCATTACGTAAGCCTCCGCAATTGAGCCTTCAACCCGAGCCTTATTACGGACTTTTTTCTTTAAATGGAACATGAACCTAGAAGTTTAGCGAATCGAGTTAGGTGAAATATCAATGATAACAGATGTCGCATTAAGTGTAAACGAACAACTATAACAATTTAAGGATTACCTCTCGAAGGGATACATCCACCGATATTGCACGGGTCCACCCATCTTAGCTTCATATGCCAAGTGAACAGGCAGATGCTCCATTGAATCAAAGAACGAAGGTGGGAAGATTTTCTCCAGCTTGCAAATCGTCACCACAATGTTCTTCTCAAGCACTTCCATGTTACTCACCCGGATCGTAGAAGCGCATATATCTCGAAAGAAATGAGATAATTCAGTCAAAGTCTCGCAAACAACCCGTGGCAACAGTCCCCGGAAGGCAATAGGAATGAATCTCTCCATGAATACGTGGCAGTCGTGACTCTTCATCCCTTGGAACTTGCATTCCGATACATTGCAACAACGAGATATGTTGGACGCAAACCCATCCGGAAGCTTCAAATTCTTAACCCACTGACAGACCTTCTCCACTTGTTTCTTGTCTAGACAGTAAGGTGCTTTCGGAAGTATGGTCCTCCCACTGACTGTCCGAGGATGCAATTCACGGCGTACACCCAACTGTTGTAGATCCCTTCTCGCTTTAAGGTGATCTTTCGATTTGCCCTTGACATTCATCACTGTGTTGAACACATTATCAAAAACGTTCTTCTCAATATGCATCACATCCATGTTGTTTCGGATAACGAGCGTCCTCCAGTAGGGTAACTCCCAGAAGATACAAAATTTTCTCCAGTTGTGCTCTTTCCCGAACCCTGCAATCTTCCGATCCGGCACACCCTTACCGTGTGGTATGTCAGTATCAAGTGCCTCCAGGTGTGAGAGTACTTCTTCACCAGATGGGTAGTCCAGTGTGACAACCTCACGCTCGATTGTCCCGTCAAATTTATCCTTCTGCCTACGAAACTGATGGCCCGGTGGCAAAAGCTTACGGTGACATCCGAACCACGAGGCCTTTCCGCCGTGCTTTAACGTATGACCGGGGTTCACGCCCATACAAGCAGGGCATGCTAGCTTCCCATGTGTGCTCCAGCCACACGTCATTCCCAATGCGGGGAAATCATGTATAGTCCACATCAAAGCAGCCCTCATCTGAAAATTTTGTTTAAGGGATGCATCATATGTTTCGACTCCATGATTCCACCATAATTGTTTTAACTCATCAATCAACGGCCTTAAATACACATCTATGTCCTTACCGGGACTCTTCGGCCCCGGAATAAGCAACGACAAGAACATATACGGCTTCTTCATGCACATGCCTGGTGGAAGGTTGTAAGGGACAATAATAACAGGCCAACAGGAGTAAGGCGTGGTAGACTGACCGAAAGGGTTGAACCCATCGGTTGCCAGACCAAGTCTAACATTCTGAACTTCCTGAGCAAAGACTGGATGCCTGCGGTCAAACTCCTTCCACGCCTCTCCATCAGCTGGGTGTGTCAGCACATCGGCATCGTTGCTGCGAGTCTCACGGTGAGCCCTCATATGTTCAGCTGTACTGGAGGAGTAGTACATTCTCTGAAGCCGTGGTGTGACCGGGAAATATCGCAATATCTTCCATGCAATATTTTTCTTCTTCCCTTTGTCCGGTTTGTACCTCGAATGATCACATACCGGACATAATGACAAATCCTTATTCTCTTTCCAGAATAATACACAATCGTTATTGCACGCATCTATCCAGTGATAGCTCAACCCAAGTTTCCTCATCATTTTCTTCGCGTCATAGTACGACGGCGGTAGCTTTTCACTTTCGGGCAGTATTTCTTTGATGAAGGTAACAAACTCGTTAAAACCTTTCTCACTCAGCCCGTGGTCTGATTTCAACTGTAATAACCTGCTAACCGCAGACAGCCGTGTGTGTTTCGGAGCTCCATCCCACAGCGGCTCTTCCGCAGCTCTCAACAACTCATAAAACTGATGAGCCCCCTCGTTCGGTGGTTGTGGACTGTCGTTACCCCAGTCAACATTAGCATGCCCAGCATCCATAATCATATCTCGGAAATCATATCGTGCCTCCTCCCTAACTTCAGTTTGACTAGCCAGGTTGGACGACAATACTATCGTTTCCCCGTGCTGCGTCCACCTTGTGTATCCACCCATAAAACCGTACCGACGAAGATGCCATTTTACTTCAATTCTTTTTCTCCAGTGCAACAACTCACATCTACCACACGGACACCTTATCTTATCAAGGTCAACATGTGCAGGATGCGCATAAGCGAAGTCGAGAAATTCGTCAACGCGACACTCAAAATCTTCAGCATTCTTCCTTTTCATCCAACTTCGATCGACTGACATGACGACTGAATTATCGTACTGTATACCACCTTCAATAATGACCAGTGATTAGGCATTGCCGATGTAAATATCAATGCATGAATGTTACAACATGTCTACATATTTCCCCTCCACTCTTGACACAGGTAGTGGTCCTATCCCATTCAGAAAAGCACATGTTTATAAAACAGTGAATAACTCATGCTTAGTCCGATGTCTGTGGAAAATTCGGCAGCACCTCCCCGCATTTCTCCAAGTACACCACATCGATTAGGTGTTCTAACATTCATCTAACCTTGCTCAGGAAGGTTTGACGGATGTTAGAACACCAATTAGGGCTAATTGGGTTATGTTAGGGCTAATTAAGGTTAATGAGGGATAGTTTCGGATAATTATAGCTGACTAGGGTTGATTATGGCTAATTAGAGTTATGTAGTCCTAATTAGGGTTTAATTGTGCCGAGTAGTGCTGATTAGTCCTAATTAGGGCTAATTAGGCTTAATTGGGTTATGTTAGGGCTAATTAGGCTTAATTGTGCCGTGTGTCTGACACCTCCGGACACGTGTCTGACACCTCTGGACACGTGTCCGACACATACCGACACATGTCCGACGCCTTTGGACACGTCCACGAAGCCTCTGGACACGTGTCCGACGCCCACCGACACGCACCTCCAGACACATCGGCATACGTTAATTTGTTTTTTAAATGTCGGACACCGTCGATCAGACGTGCTGTCCGTGTCTGCGCTAACTAACAGGTATCTCAATCCAATTGGGTCCCATCCTCCGTTTACAACTTCAATTCTCAATTCTCAAATGCTCAATGCAATAAAAATTAACAAAAACCACACATTCAATCCAATTGGGTCCCATCCTCCGTCAATAATCTCAATATCTCAAATGCTCAATCCACAATTAACAATCTAAAATCATCAATTAATAATCGCAATTACTTCAAATGCACAGCTAATAACCTAAAATCATCGATCAATAATCACAATTCTAAAACGCACAATTAACAACCTAAAATTATCAAACAAATGATCAATGTTCAAATGGGAAAAAAATGTTCAAAATTCACATATCCGATGCGCTTGAATTATTTCAATTTAGGGTTCGATTGTATTAGGGCATTCAATTTAGGGTTCAATTACTTCAATTTAGGGTTCAATTAGGGGGTTCTATTGATTCAATTTAGGGTTCAGTTGATTTGAGACATTCAATTTAGGGTTCAATTAGTTCAATTTAGGGTTCGGTTGGATTAGGACATTCAATTTAGGGTTCAATTAGGGTTCGGTTAGATTGGGGCAATCAATTTAGGGTTTAATTAGGGGTTCAATTAGTTCAAATTAGGGTTCGATTCAATTAGGGCATTCAATTTAGGGTTCAATTACTTCAATTTAGGGTTCAATTAGGGGGTTCTATTGATTCAATTTAGGGTTCGGTTGATTTGAGGCATTCAATTTAGGGTTCAATTAGGGTTCGGTTAGATTGGGGCAATCAATTTAGGGTTTAATTAGGGGTTCAATTAGTTTAATTTAGGGTTCGGTTAATTTGAGGCATTCAATTTAGGATTCAATTAGGGTTCGGTTAGATTGGGGCAATCAATTTAGGGTTTAATTAGGGGTTCAATTAGTTTAATTTAGGGTTCGATTCAATTAGGGCATTCAATTTAAGATTCAATTACTTTAATTTAGGGTTCAATTATGGGGCTCTATTGATTCAATTTAGGGTTCGGTTGATTTGAGGCATTCAATTTAGGGTTCAATTAGGGTTCGGTTAGATTGGGGCAATCAATTTAGGGTTTAATTAGGGGTTCAATTAGTTTAATTTAGGGTTCGATTCAATTAGGGCATTCAATTTAGGATTCAATTACTTCAATTTAGAGTTCAATTAGGGGGCTCTATTGACAAATTAACAAAAAATTGAACCTAAATTGACATACAAATCTAAATAATTCAGATAATTTAGGGCATGTAACCTAAATTGAAGACAAATTAACAAAAAATTCAGATAATTTAGGGCAATTGACATACAAATCTCGAGGTGGGTACGACGGCGCCGGCGTTGGTGGTGCGGCGGCAGTGGTGGTTTCCTTACGTGGCGACAATGGAGGCTTTGTGGCACGACCGGAGTGCAAGGCTTGGTGGCGCGGCGTCGGGTGGGGGACGGGAGTTTCGCCGGAGCTGGGTCGCCGCAGAGAAGGGTTGCCGGAGGTGAGAACGGCGGTGGGTGGGAGCAGAATTTCAGAGAGAGAACGGGGAGAGAGAAAGAAACCAGATCTGGATTTAAATGGAGGAGCTTTAGCGACAGAATAAGTCCGTCGCTAAAACTCCGTCGGTGAATGTCTTATTATAAAGACTTTTGCGACAGAAGTTTTAGCGACGGACTTATTCCGTCGTTTAAATAATTTTTAAAAAAAACTCAAAATTACTAATTTTATAAAAAATATTTAGCGACGGTAATTCCGTCGCTAAAAGTCCGCCGTTAAAACTCCGTTGCAAAATATTTTTACCGACGGTGTCTTCCGTCGGTAATAGTATTTTGCAACGGAGTTTTAACGACGGTATATTCCGTCGCTTAAAGACATGTTTAGCGACGGAATACCTTCCGTCGCTAAAACTCCGTCGCAAAATACATATTTTCTTGTGGTGCACTGACAAAATAGTCATACATCCTGATCTCCACTATGCTTCTAATACACCCAACCAGATTTTACCTAATGGTAGACCACTAGACCCAAACCAATCAATAGGAGTGGCCACCTCACAACCATACTCTAATCCAATCGATGATATATCTATTGATATCGTCGGATCCGGAAGAACTCCACTCCATTAAGATAATGTGGACAAACGAAGAAATAAAGTTAAAATTGGAAATCTCAGAGCCATCTCACAAGGCATTCCTAACAACAGTAAACAGTCTGATACAAGAAGAGAGGAGAATATTGAACATTCTCCAACTCCCTGAAGATTTTGATCTGTCAAATTAATTATTTGTGGTCTAAGTATATTTTACTTTGAATTATGACGGGGTAGGAAACACTAAATTTTGTAATGCGTTTATAGAAATTGTTGAAAGATTCCACCTGAACCTATTTGTGAGTTTTGAACCAATTGTTCAGTACCCTCATATGAGTAACTTCTTTCACGAGCTTAACTACAAAACATCATGTATCGTCAACCCAGATGGTGTACCCGGAGGCATCTGGCTTTTTTGGGATTTATTTCAAATTAATTTCAACATCATTGAAGCTAATAATCAAGGAATACATGATATTATTGTAAAGAGAAATTATGAAGGCTAGATACTTTCTACTATTTACGTTAGTCCCAACCCAAGGAACAAAGAGGAGCTTTGGAAGAATCTGCACAATTTTTACCGCAAATTCGATGTACCGTGGCTTGTAGGAGGAGACTTCAATGATATAGTAGACATCTCAAAAAGAAAAGGCAGAAGAGATGGAGGAGAAACCAACAGAATCAGGAAATTCAGGGGAAATGTAGACGAATATGGCCTAATGGACCTGGATTGTATAGGGCCCAGAATTGATTTGGATAGATAGGAGGAGTGGATGGGCAAACATTCAAAAACTGTTGGATTGTGCCATGGCCAACCCAAAATGGAGAGAAATCTTCCCAAAAGCATAGGTCTGCAACCTCCCTCGCACTACCTCTGACCAGTATGCTATTGTTGTGAATTTTTCAGGTATGTTTTTCAATAACCCTAATTCTTTTAGGCCTTTTCTAATTGAAGCTACCTGGATGATAAATAATTAGTTTATAAATATGGTTAAAGATAGTTGGGAGCCTAATCAAAATGATATATTTCATAACATTGATGAGTTTAAGAAGGAAGCTAGTAGGTGGAACAAAGAGTGTTGTGGTAATATAATTAGAAGAAAAAGACGGTTCTTGGCTAGACTCGAAAGAGTTCAAACTACTTAGTCCAATTATAACTCTCATAACCTTAAAACTTCTGGAAAAATAACTTAGGAAAGAGTATTTAAATACTCTTGAGTAGGAGGAGAATTTATGGCACCAAAAATCTAGAATTAAATGGATTAGTCAAGGTAACAAGAATACTAGATATTTTCACATTGCTGTCATTAATAGAAGGAAAAATAATAGGATAAATGCTTTGCGAGGTTTGGATTACTGAAATCCACTAGATTGAAAGTCACATAAATATTCATTTTAATAAACTTTTTATTGAGGAGGAAGTTAGTTGGGATACTCTTAATAACTTCACTTCGATCCCTAAACTTCAAGAGGAAGATAATAGAATCTTGGATTTGCCAATTTCTGATGCTAAAATAAAACTTGTCTTTTTTAATATAAAGGCTTTAGAAGCTCCTAGACCTGATGGTATTAATGCTATGTTTTGTCATAAATATTGGGAAGTTGTTGGAAGTTTCTATTGCAACTTCATTAGAAAGTTCTTCACTGATGGCAACATGCCTAGGGAGAACTATAAAGCTCTTGTTATGTTAATCCCTAAAATTGAAAACCCCCCAAAAAATAAGTCAGTTTAGACCTATTAGTTTGCTCAATGTAACTTATAAGGCCCTTTCAAAAATCTTAGTGGCTAGGCTAATGCCTTTCTTGAAACAAATTACTAGCCTTGCCTAAAGTGGTTTTGTCCCCTGTAGAAGCACTATTGATATTGACATCATCTCCCAAGAAATCATTCATACTATAAAAAATATAAAAGGGGAAGGGGCGCATGATCTTTAAGATTGATTTTGAGAAAGCTTATGATAGACTAAGTTGGCATTTCATCCAACAAACTCTCTTAGATTTTAATTTTCCAAGAATTTGGATCAACATCATTATGAATTGCATCGCTGGTAACTAGTTCTTTATCTATTACATGGAATGATTCTCCCCAAATTGCTTTACTCCTACCAGGGAAATTAGACTGTCTCCTTATATATTTGTGCTATGCATTGAGAAACTGTCACACATGTTAAAAGATTGCAATAGGAGGAAGAACCTGATTAGGCTTAAAACTGCTAGAGGTGGTGCTACCATAACTCATTTATTTTATGCTAGTGACCTTATGATCTTTAGTAAAACTAGGGAAAAGGAACGTGGCATAATAATGGATGTTTTAGATAATTTTTTGATATGCCTGGCCAAAAGGTTAACCTACAGAAATATAAGGCTAAGCTGCTTATTTCCCCTAATGTCCCTCTCCTAAGAGCCCACAAACTCCGCCAACAATGTTGAATTCCTCTTACTAATAATCTCAATACTTATCTTGGCATACCTCTTATCCATGGAAGTCTTACTGGAAACATTTATGATCACATAATCCAAAAGGTTAACAGAAGACTTGTTGGGTGGAAAACCAATGTCGTATTTTTTATTGGAGGATACACCCTGATTCAATTTGTTACTTCAGCCATTCCTGCCCACATCATGCAACCCCAAGCCCTCCATTTTAAAATCACTAATAAGTTAGATAAAAAAAATAAAGCTTTCTTGTGGGGAGATAATGACAACAGGAAGAAGATTCATCTCATGAAGTGTAATATTGTTTGCTCTCTTAAAGCCCAAGGAGGCCTGGGGTTAAGAAAATCTAGAGATCATAATTTAGCTTGCCTTGCTAAATTGGGTTGGAAGGTTGGAATCAATGAGGATCTTTTATGGGTTAGATTACTGAGGCAAAAATATGTTAAAAGTGATATTCCTAGAGATTGGACTAAACCCAGTAAAAGCTCTCATACTTGGAATCAAATGCTTGTCAATAAAGAAGATAAAATTGACTTTTGGCAAGACTAATGGTGTGGAAATGGCCTTATACTGAAGACAGTAGGTTTAATCAATAACTTAAAATTAAAGAGATTATATGTAGCAATCGATGGGACCATGATAAGATCCTTTGTATGGTTAATTCTGATTGGCATAAAGAAATAAGTAGAATTTATCTGCCTAAAAAGGAGATCAACAATGATGGCTTCACTTAGGGTAATCCTAGTGAGAAGTTTTTTTATATCCAGTGCCTACAATCTTTCCCTTGGTAGGCAGAGTGATTCTAGTACCAATATAGAATGAAAATGGATTTGGAATCTTAAAATTCCTAACAAGATTGTCATGTTTTTGTGGCTTGTATTGCAAAAAATAACTATTTCCAACAATCTTTGTGCTTTTAGAAACTTAATCCAGGATTCAAGATGTACTAGATGTGCTTGGGCTGATGAAACTACTAAACACATCATCAAATATTGTCCCAAAGCTAAAGAGCTTTGGAGGAAATTATACAGAAGAGAACAAATGGAGGAGGATGACAAATTGGAGATGAGAGACTACCTAAAGAAAAATCTCAAGGAGAAAGATGATGCTAAATTCAAAGAAATCAAATGGAGCTATATATTCTCTGATACTCTACGAGAAGTTTAGAAAGATAGGAACACAGAAAGTAAAGAATGAGCTAAGATACAGTTAGATATTTCTTGGAGAAATATTCTAAAGTTGGTTGATGAAATAGAGAAAGCTTTCAATGAGAAGGATAAAAACTTGACGGGATCGCGTAAATTAATACCCTAATGTCATCATTTGACAGGTACTATGAAGCTAAATATTGACGGGAGCGCCAAAGCTGACAAGCATGGAGGCTTACTGAGGAACAACGCATGTGAGTGGATGGGGGAGGCTTCTATGGCATTGATCGAGTGTGTAATGCGCTTGAGGCCGAAGTATATGGCATTATATATGGAATGTAACTGATCAAGAACATGGGGCTAACAAATGTGACTGGGGAAACAGACTCACATACCTCCAAAGACCTCATTTTGAGAAACAACAATAGATTCCACCCTCTAAGCTACCTCATCAAAGACAGTAGCTACCTTATTAGAGTTACAAATTCCAAACTTTCACATGTATGTAGAGAGGGTAACAAATGTGCTTGATAAATTGGCAAATATTGGTGTGGAACAAGGGGATTCTTTTATGTACCTCACGCAACCACCTGAAGTGGTCATCTCCTTATTAGCAGCTGATGTAGCAGTAGTCACCCATGTTAGTTTGTAAATTGTTTTAATGTTATTATTTTCTGTTGCACCAAAAAAAAAGAGAAGGAACGAGAAGTTTTGAGTGTTTTTTCTCCAGAATATAGAGCAGTGGAAAACGCAAAGTTTTTACATCTAATAAGTTATTCAGATCTGATTTAGCTAGTGAGAAAGATTTTAGGAGATTTAACAAGAACCTTTTAGAAAAATAAACATGATTTAGTCAAAACTGATATTGAATGACAATCAAAGACTTATGAAGATCATGTGTAGAAATTTTACAAAAAGGGAAGACATAAAAGAGAAAAAAATCAAGAACAAAGAAAATAAAAAGAGCATGTACATGATTGATAAGCTTTAGTTAGAGTTTGTTGCTGCTAAAAATATGCTCCGCGTACATTGCGGAACCCGAGCCTGGACTGATGACCTGCAAGACAAAAAATGAGTGACCGTCGGGTAGAGTTCCCGGCGGAGAACTCTCCGATGCTTAAGTCAAAGCGCAACTACAGAATAGTAACTCTGAAAAAAACATGAATTGTATAGTTGTCCCATACTTGGAGGGGTAGACCCCTTTATATAGCTATAGGAGAAGACTCCTAGTAGGACTGGACCGTGGGCCATATGTGTTAGGATCGCGTTAGGATCCTCGAGGATCACGTCACGATCTCTAATAAGATAATTATTGATCTCCCAATTTGACTGGAATTGCTGGATATTCCCCAATTATTGAAAGTTATATTTGAGTTATATCATAAGCCCCCCACTTAGCTAAAATGTTTGGCTGAGAAAGTTTATACCTGGTGTCTCGAGACATGCATCAGATTTGTTAGTGATTCTCATCCACTTGTAGGGATAACAATATTTCTCTCTTCCATGTGCTCCGACCTAAGCGGAAGCTTAAGCCTTGGAACTTTTCCCAAGTAGGGCACTAGCACCCTAGCTCTCGAGAGCTAAGTCTTAGAATGTCGCCTGAGTAGGCTATTCAGAATCATCTTTAAAAAGACAAATCATGGGATCTCGAGATCCTTTAGAGGTTGTGCCCCATGGTAGCCTCTCTTGGGAGAGGACACAAAGATGTGCATGCAAGTTGTTGCATGTGCTAAGTGTTTGAATGTCCCCTCGAGGGGTCACCTCTCCTTTGGAAGGTGTTCATTTTGTGCAAGTGTGTGTTCTTAAGCTCGAGCTGACCACATCATGCTTGCGTTTTACTTTGTCGCGAACTCTTATCATCAGCTAAGAGCTGGCAAAGAAACCTTGCACTCACATTTGGCTGGGTTTTGAATTGACAAAGAATGGTGGGGGGATGAAGTCGCATAGTCCTTTGCAGTTTCACGGGTTAAAACTGTAGCTAAACCATTCAGATAGAACTCGAGCTCTATCATATCATCCTTGGGAGTGTTCGTCCCTTAAGGGACCGCCTAGAGGGCTGGTGGAGCGCAGAGCTCATGTAATACCCTCGAGGGTTTGACAGAACTTAAGAATTCTCATCGTACACACCCTCGGGGACGGATGGAGCTCATGAAAAATACCCTCGAAGGTTTGACAAAACTTTAGAGTTCTCGTCGTACACGCCCTCGGGGGCGGATAGAGAGCAGAGCTCATGCAGATACCCTCGAGGGTTTGACGGAACTTAAGAGTTCTTATCGTACATGCCCTTGGGGTTGGATGGAGCTTAAAGCTCACGAAAAAATACCCTCGAGGGTTTGACAGAAATTTAGAGTTCTTGTCGTACGCGCCATTAAGGGCGGATGGAGCGCGGAGTTCACAAAAATATCCTCGAGGGTTTGACGGGACTTAGGATTCCTCGTAGTACACGCCCTCGGGGGCAGATGGAGCGCGAAACTCATGCAATTACCCTCGAAGGTTTGACGGAACTTAAGAGTTCTTATCGTACAAGCCCTCGGGGGCGGATGGAGCCAGAGCTCATGCAATTACCCTCGAGGGTTTGACGGAATTTTGAATTCTTATCGTACATGCCCTCGGGGGCGGATGAAACCGGAGCTCATGCAATTACCCTCGAGGGTTTGACGGAATTTAAGAATTCTCGTCATACACGCCCTCCGGGCAGATGGAGCTGGAGCTCATGCAATTACCCTTGAAGGTTTGACGAAATTTAAGAATTCTCATCGTACACGCCCTCGGGGGCGAATGGAGCGCAGAGCTCATGTAAATACCCTCGAGGGTTTGACGAACTTAAGAGTTCTCGTAGTACACGCCCTCGGGGGAGGATGGAGCTAAAGCTCATGAAAATACCCTCGAAGGTTTGACAAAACTTAAGAGTTCTCATCATACACGCCCTCGGGGGTGGATAGAGCTCAGAGCTCATGCAAATACCCTCGAGGGTTTGACGAAACTTAAGAGTTCTTGTCGTACACGCCCTTGGGGGTGGATGGAGCTTAAAGCTCATGAAAAAATACCCTCGAGGGTTTGACGAAACTTAGGAGTTCTTGTCGTACGTGCCCTCGGGGGCGGATAAAGCGAGGAGTTCATAAAATTACCCTCGAGGTTTTGACAGAACTTAGGATTCTCATCGTACACGCCCTCGGGGGTGGATGAAGTGTGAAACTCATGCAATTACCCTCGAGGGTTTGACAGAACTTAAGAATTCTTGTCGTACACGCCCTCGGGGGCGGATGGAGCCGGAGCTCATGCAATTACCCTCGAGGGTTTGACAGAATTTAAGAATTCTCGTCATACACGCCCTCGGGGGCGGATGAAGCTGGAGCTCATGCAATTACCCTCAAGGGTTTGACGGAATTTAAGAATTCTCGTCATACACGCCCTCGGGGCAGATGGAGCTGGAGCTCATGCAATTACCCTTGAGGGTTTGACGAATTTAAGAATTCTCGTCATACACGCCCTCATGGGGAATTGAGCTGGAGCTCATGCAAATACCCTCGAGGGTTCGACAGAACTTAAAAGTTCTCGTCGTACACGCCCTCGGGGGAGGATTGAGCTCGGAGCTCATGCAAATACCCTCGAGGGTTTGACGAACTTAAAAGTTCTCGTCATATACGCCCTCGGGGGGATGGAGCTGGAGCTCATGCAATTACCCTCGAGGGTTTGACAGAATTTAAGAGTTCTCGTCATACACGCCCTCGGGGGCGAATGGAGCTGGAGCTCATGCAATTACCCTCGAGGGTTTGACAGAATTTAAGAATTCTCGTCATACACGCCCTCGGGGGCGAATGGAGCTGGAGCTCATGCAATTACCCTCGAGGGTTTGACGAAACTTAAGAGTTCTCATCGTACACTCCCTCGAGGGTAGATAGAGCCGGAGCTCGTGCAATTACCCTCGAGGGTTTGACGGAACTTAAGAGTTCTCCTCGTACGTGCCCTCGGGGCAGTTTAGAACTTTAGAGTCCTCGTTGTACGCTCCCTCGAGGGTTTGACAAAACTTAAAGTTCTCCTTGTACGCACCCTCGGGGGTTTAACAAAACATTAGAGCTCGTTGCAAATACCTTGAGGGTTTGATGGAACTTAAAGTTCTCGTTGTACGCACCCTCGGGGATAGATCGAGCTCGGAGCTCATGCAAATACCCTCGAGTGTATGATGGAACTTAAGAGTTCTCATCGTACGCGCCCTCGGGGATAGATCGAGCTCGGAGCTCATACAAATACCCTCGATTGTTTGACGGAACTTAAGAGTTCTCGTCGTACGCACCCTCAGGGATAGATTGAGCTCGGAGCTCATGCAAATACCCTCGAGGGTTTGACGGAACTTAAGAGTTCTCGTCATACACGCCCTCGGGGGCGGATAGAGCCGGAGCTCATACAATTACCCTCGAAGGTTTGACAGAATTTAAGAATTCCCATCGTACACGCCCTCAAGGGCGGATGGAGCCAGAGCTCATGCAATTACCCTCGAGGGTTTGACGGAATTTAAGAATTTTCGTCATACGCGGCTTCGGGACGGATGGAGCTGGAGCTCATGCAATTACCCTTAAGGGTTTGACAGAACTTAAGAGTTCTCATCGTATGCACCCTCGAGGGTTTAACGGAACTTGGAGTTCTCGTCGCAGTTTATCAATATACTGAGAAACAACTAGATTCAGTTTGCTGGTCACATGAGCTTGAGCTTGCAGTTCTACCAGCATATTAGTGATGCTTATTAGCAGAGGCTGACGATGTGCTTTGCTTCACTGATCGAGGTCACTGTGTGACCGAATATCAAAAGATAATATGAATTGCTAAGTTGGCAGGATGTTGTGAACTTGTTTCTTGCCTATGAAGCAGTCTATACGTCATTGTTGATGCTCGTGAGCGCAATTTAAGCCCTTGCAACAAGAAAAGTATGTGACTGAAAAGACGGCCTCTAAAGTAATAAAGCATAAAAATGTAACTATGTTTTTAACACAGAAATAAGAGTGGTGTTCAGACACCATGGCCATATTAAGGCTTTGTCGGTTAGCCGACAGGTTACGTTGCACTGCGTGTCACAGGTAAGCTTAAAAATTCATGGCAGTCGGTAAGACACGACATGTAATAGACTCGCATCAATTGATGCGACTGGTCAATGATAAACCACAAATTAAACAGGTCTAGATAATATAGAAGTGCGTAGGAGAAGCAGCCTTCGAAAGGCTTGTTAGCGCCTAAAATATAGTCACTTTATTTTTTAGCGACAAATGTGCGATAAAACATACGCCGTTATTAAAGAGTTTATGCGGCATATTTTAAATAAAAATACACTATGTGGGTCTTAAGTTTAATTAGACCATCTTCTTAGGTTAAAAGTTTGATGCTTTTATAAAATGAGTGGCCTAAATTAAATAAATGGACATTTTGGGTCTAAATGTAAACATGCACTTCTTATAGGCAAAAAACCTAATGCACTTAAAAGCTGTGGCATATGTTGAATAAAGAAAACCCTGTGGGTCCAAAACATAAACCTGAACTTTTTGAGTGTGAATGCAGAATTTTAAAAAAGATGGGGTGCACCTAGAGTTGTCAAACGGGCCGGGCGGCCCGCGGGCTGGCCCGACCCGGCCCCTTTCTGGCCCGGGCTGGTCCGGCCCCGTTTATGAACAGTAGAGGCCTGGACTTTTAGGGCTTAGGGCCTGGGCTTGGACCGGGCCAGAATTTTCGAGAAAAAAGCCCGGGTCAGGCTTGGCCCGAAAACGGCCCGGGTTTGGCCCGGCCTGAACCGTGGCCCGAAATTGGCCCGGTTTCGCCCGGGTTTGGCCCGGCCCGGGTCTGGCCCGTTTCTTTACTTTTCAAATTCAATTTTCCCCCCTTTCCCCAACGGATTTATTCCCCTTTTTCCCCCTAAATTCCACTTTTACCCCCCCAACAGCAAAATAACGGCTAGTTTGGGGGGTATTTTGGTCCAAGTTAATTTTTTCAACTCTTTTAAGGTTTTTACACTCTTACCCTCCCCAACAACTATAAACGGATAGTTTTTAGGGGTATTTTGGTCTTTTATAAAGTTTCAAAAATCTATAAATTCACACCATTTCTCTCTAATTTTTCACACCAATCTTCTTACTCTCTCTTATATAAACATTCTACATTTCTACAAGCTTTGCTACTCTTGCTAATTACTACTCTTATTTACTAATTAGTACTCTTACTAATTATTACTCTTGTTTACTAATTACTACTCTTGCTAAATTTTAATTACTAACCACTTCTCTTATTAATTTGTTACTCTCTAATTCTTTTGTCTAGTAATTAGTAATTAGTGAATTTTTATATTTATCAATTACTATTACTAATTTTTTTTAATTACTAACTCTCTCCAATTTCGAATTACCCTCAGTGATTCATTTGTTACTCTTTAATTCTTTTAATTGTTATTTCTAATTACTAATTACTGCTCTTATACTTGTGTATTTAGTTACTCTTACTAATTTTATTTTTCAATCTAGTAAAAAAGTTTAGCGTCAAATATGGCTGGATTACTGAAGAAACTGAAGCGTGGATCATCATCACGAAAAATATCATCATCATCACAAACACCACCACCAGCACGAGCGCCAGCACGCCACACGGCCATCACAAACACCAATCCAAGCACCACCACAACCATTCGTTCCTGGACGAATGAGTACAGGCTGTATGATAGATACCCAAGCCAATTGGGAGTTCAATCAAAACATTCCAGATTTTGAATACACGCCTGATCAAGACCCCCCGCATTATAGTCAAGGACGCAGCTCGGTTGGCGAAGCTACTACTCCGTGGCATAATCTTAACCCTATGCCTAGTCATGATGAAGAAGGGCCGAGCAATGCCTCCGGTAATGAGCCAGAAGTCCAAAAGGGGAAAAAAGAAAGCCGAGTGTTGGAATCATTTTGATGAAGTTATGGTGGACGGCATCCGAAAAGCTCGATGTAAGTACTGTGCTAAATTATTTTCGTCTGGTAGTGGTAATGGACATCTTAACAGGCATTACCCTCAGTGTGCACCTCGACAAGGCCACGTCGAACCTACCCAAACGCAGTTATCTTTTGACGGTAAGTTATTTGTTTGGCAAGCACATCTTTATTCTCTTTTTCGGTGTGGGTGGCCACTTCCCTAGCCATCTCGAATTGAGAAAACATCTGGCTGCCATAGGCATAGATTTGGAATGCAAAAATGGCAACCAAGAATGAACAAGAAAGGCCTTAATTTAAAAGGTGAGGAAAGACAAAAGAATACTTACACCATATGTTGCCTAGGCAAAGGAGCAGGAAAAAGACTCGTGAGTCTGGTTTTCAAGGATCTCTATATCTTTGGCGAGGATGTTGTGGGAAAGATACTGTTGTCATATCAACTTGCCTGATCGTCCACCGTGGGCGGAAGATAGGATCTTCCTCAACAGAAACCCCCATAATGACATGAGAAGTAGACTCAAGAAGACTAACTCTAGTCTTTTGGGGGCAGGGGCAAGTCAATAGAGGGTGCCTTATATTTCTTCTTCCCTTTAGCCTTATAAAGAATGCCCACGAGACTACACTTGGGTACTTTTTGACTACCGCAAGCCATCTATGCATAAAAGAAAAGATGATTTTATCACAATGAAGGAAGATGCTTACGGAGTACAAAAAATGTATGAAGGTACATTTGATATCTACCGAAAGGGCCAACCCTAGTGAAAGACATGCTAATCACGAAGTGTGATAAAGGATCAACTTAGAGGCTCTTCAATATGGGTACGAGGAATGATTTTCCCATATTGCAACTCTTCCTCCATTAGAGGAATCTTAATGGAATGGAGATCTCATAATTTGATATCATCAAGAATGCACTTCGTTAAGGCATTGGGAATAGGCTTGTCTTTGTTTTTAAGATCCTTACAGTAACTGTTCCAGTTCCGGAGAAATTCTTAATGTGCACCACGGCCCTTTATTGAAAAGTACCTAAAGTGCCAACCCTTGTTTGATTTCGGGGCACCTCTAAGGATTTTTTGTTTGTTGTGGATATAATACCAGCCCGGATTATTTTCCATACCCTTGACAAAGTACAATATGAATAAGACTTTCATGAAGTCCGCAGGAAATACCTTGTGACCTGAAGTCTCGACCAAGTAGATGAGGCCTACTAATTTCTTCCACCCATTGGGTGCAAGTTGCCGAGGTACCATCTTGTAGTGGTCAAACATAGCAACGACAAAAGGATGTAAGGGAAGCCTATATCCCAACCTCAATTGCCCCTCATATACACATGTCTTCTTCTCGGTCTTGTAGTTTGCCGATTCTTACAACTCGGGGACCTGAGCAGTGTATCCCCTTGGTAAAGTGAACTCTTTTAAGAGAGCTTCTAGTTCACTCTTAGACATCTTGTTTTGCCTTTTATCAGCGTCTTTCTTTTCCTCTGCCTTACCTCTGGCCTCCCCTAAGTCATCTCTACAGGGTAAAGGTCAAAAAGATTGTGGGTTAGAAGGACTAGCCTCACTTTGAGATATTGGAGATCGCCTATTAGATGAAAATGAGCTACTTTCAATAAACTCTTCGGAAGAGCTAACACTATCAGATGACTCAAACATTCTCTTACTCAAATGACTTGAAGCTGTTAAATGAAATGCCAAACTAAAAAGAGACTGGAAAGAGAACTTGATGAAGAGAAAAACATTTGGAAAAAATTGGAGCAAAAAATGAGAAATAAAAAGGACTTGCTCTTTTATAGAGAGCTTCTCAGTAACCATTCCTAGAAAGGCGTGATGATTCATTTCCCCTTACTTGGCCTCTTCTCAGAGCATGGAGATTCAAATTTTTTGCCAAGATAATTTATTACGATAGGACTAAAGGACATGTGTGAACCATCAAGAAGCCTAAGGGTCAAGGCATCTGCTCGAGTAAAATGTCGTACGAGCAATCTGCCCTGGCAGAGTGCAATGTTTTTACCCCTTGTACACTCCAAAGCCCAAGGGTCAAGGCATCTACTCGAGTAAAATGTCATTTGAGCACTTTACCCGAGCAGAATGCAAAGTTCATTCCCTTTATGCTCGGAAGAAGCACAAGGGTTAAGGTATTTGCTCGAGTAGAATATCGTCCAAGCATTGTGCCCGAGCAGAGTGCCAAGTCCATTCCTCTTGTGCTCTCCAGAGCCCAAGGTCAAGGCATCTATTCAACCAGAATGTCATTCGAGCATTCTGCCCAGGCAGAATGCCAAGTTCATTTTCTTTATGCTTGGATGAAGCATAAGGGTCAAGGCATCTGCCCGAACAATATACCGTCTGAGCACTCTGCCCGACCAGAGTGCCAAATCCATTCTTTTTGTGCTCGGATGAAGCACAACGGTCAAGGCATCTGTCTAAACAGAATATTGTTTGAGCATTTTGCCTGATCAAAGTCCCAAGTCAATTCTCTTTGAGTTCAAACGAAGCACAATGGTCAAGGTATCTGCCCAAGCAGAATGCCATCCGAGCACTTTCCCTAAAAAGAATGATAAGTTTAGTCCCTTTGTGCTTGGACGGAGCACAATGATCAAGGCATCTGCCTAAGCAAAATGTTGTTCGATCTGCCTGAATAGAGTGCCAAGTTCATTCCCTTTGTGCTCAGACAGAGCACAAAGGTCAAGAAATATGTCCGAGCAGAGTGCCAAGTCCATTCCCTTTGTACTTGGATAGAGCACAAAGTTTGAGGCATCAACTCGAGCAGAGTGCCCTTTTGCCCTTGGGCTCGGACAAAGCCCAAAGTACGGCATCAACCCGAGTAGTTTGGGTTCAAACTAATTGTGTTCAGGCTGACCACGCCTGAGCAGGTAGTCCAAGCATTTTTTTAAATTTATGCTCTGGGTAAGTTACTTCCAAAGAACTTCTTGGCCCAGTTGGTTCGTTGCTTTAGCTATCTCGATAGTTGGTTTTGCTTTTGCCTACTTCATAAAAGGATGAGGCATTATGATATAGTTAAAAATACATTCCCAATAGGGAGATGACACGTGTCGAGTTTGACTCATGGTCAACCTAGTCAACCACGAATCTGGTGGTTACCATATTGAAGGAACAAGGATTCTAAAAGGATCCTGATTAGATCTTGACGTGATCCTCAAGGATCCTAATGGATCCGACCCATGGCCCAGTCGCCAGGACTCATAGTCCTACTAGGCTCTTTAACCTACAACTATATAAAGAGGACTACCCCAGGTACGTAGATAACTTCACATACGTACGCATTGTGCCTACTTGCTTTCTCCGAGTTTGATATGCTCTGACTTGAGCATCAGATAATTCCTCGGTTGAAACCCCCACCCAGCGGTCACTTTTTTTTGTCTTGTCAATTCTCTAGATGTGGTTCCTGATCAAGTTTTTAACAGCGACATCCTCGATGAGGAATGGGCTTAGACTTGCACTTTGTTTGGTTACTTTTTGTATGTTAAAAAGAAAAAAATGCTTCCTAGAAAACTCAAAAGCATCTTTTAACTTGTCTGAATACCATTTTTAGAATTACATAAACTTAAATTAGATAATACATTAGAAAATATGGATCTTGTTATATGTTGTTTAAATACCTTATTTTGCATATTTTCAGGCTTAATTGACTCTGAACCCTGTGTTTTTGAAAAAGTCGTAGCCAAATCACTAATGTTTATAATTTAGCTACCAAAACCCCAGAGCTTATCATGCGTTACAATCATGAGGAATCACTAACTAGTGTTTGGAAATATATTCCAGAGAAAGGGTTGGCGCAAATCCTCATTTTTTGTAGGCTTTATCTTATATTTAGACCAGTCCAGCCTAGTTTAAATCCAGTTTATTTAGTCATTTTTATACGTTTTATCTTCTTTTCTTTTTATTCCATTTCAATCTAGTCCGATCCCGTCAGTTTATTTGTGTTGGGCTTAGCCCAGGTCACAGGCTGGTGGTGTAGTTGGCCTGGATTTGGGTTCTTAGTTCGTTTTTATTTTATTCACTTGCATTCTATTGGCAGATCAAAAGTTCTTTCTAAAAAGGGTTTACTAGTAAAATCACAAGGAAAAAATGCACTGACAAATACACATGTATACCTTATACACCTATGTGTATCGATTGGTGTGTTTATATCTGTCCATTCATTAGTTTCTCTGGTGGCAGCTAGGATTCCGTCTTATCCTCTTTGTATAGCTTTTCTGTAGCCCTAGACCTCTTATCTCCCAAGCACCCCTAAATGAAATGGAAACATCCCTAGGGGTTGTCATTACTATATGAGGTCTTCTCGTCAAGACAAACAATATTTTGTGATCCCTTCCCCCATACACAGATCCATATATTTGTTTGTGCACTCTTCTTGCATTGTCGGTGCAATTCAAATCACCAACCGACAGTCCAAATCAAAGGTAAGTCTTTTCTATTTTTCTCTTAGTTAGAGTAGATTAAATTCCCTTCCTAAAATTTTAGTCCTTGGAAGATAAAATTTGTTTTCTTGTATTCGGTTGGATAGAAGTACTTGATAAACTTTATTTTTCAAAATCACATATTAAAGTTTAGGTCACTTTCCCTAGGGCTAAAATTAAGAGGCTTTGATTCCGATTAGTCTGATCAGGTACGTAGACCACTCAGTCTCAGTTGTTGAGATCAAACCAATAATTAGGTCAAACCAATAATTTTTACCGATACTCCAAAAATTAGTAGAGTATGGAAGGTTAAATTGTTTTGGGGTCAAAAATATAATTTTGTAAAATTTTAGGATCATTTTGTAAATTTAGAAACTTTGAGGGTTATATTTGCAATTTTGAAAGTTAGGCTTGACATGCTTAGAAATTTTAAAGAAATTCTCTTAATAGGTGCCACCTCCGACTATTTTATTTGGGTAACTAATCAAATTTTAATATAAACAAAGGGATATATTTTTAAAAGGGAAATTAAAGAAAGTAAAACAAAAAAAAACACAAGAAAAAGAAATAAAACAAAGGAAAGAAATAGAAAGCAAGAAACAGGGAAGAAATAAACAGATTGAGGTTGTTCGGGCAGGCAAAGAAACAGAGCCAGAGAGAGAGAGAGAGAGAGAGAGAGATTGAATCTCTTCAAGGTAAATTCTTTAATTGTGTAGTATGTGAATTAGTGGGCGTGTTAGTGTGTGAAAATCGTGGGCATTCAGGTGTATGTGAGTGTTTAAATGTTGTGCAGTGTGTGCATGCTCAAGGTCTACAAGTGTGTGAGTGTAATGACTGAGCGTGTGTTCGGATATGAATCTTTGTGTGTGTTGGGGGGAGGGGGGACTATGGCTGCTCTAGCAGCCGTGAAGGTGTGTGCTAGTCTGTGGTTTCACCAATGTGCATGGTGGTTGTGTGCTGTGTGTGAAGAGTGTGGATGTGTGTGTTGTGACATTGTTTGGGTGTGGCTTTCCTGGAGGTGATTCTATCGGTATGGGTATGTGTGTTCTGTGGAGGTATTAATGTGTATGTGAGAGAGAGAAAGAGAGAAAGAGAAAGAGAGAGAGAGATAATGTGTGTGTGTGTGTGAAATTGGATTGGGCAATGGGTTTAAGTGTGCATTTTGTAGTGTGTGTGTGTTTCGGGTGGCGGGGTATGTATTTATGTGTGTTAATGTGCGTGTTTAGGTGTATTAGTATGTTCTAAGTGTGTGTGTGTGTGCGCGCGCGCACACACACACAATTGTGGGTGTGTTAATATGTGAAATGGAATCCTATAGGAGTGGGGGTTAGGCAGTGGTGAGGTAGGAGATGAAGACTGTGTGTCATTAAGGTGTAATGGCATGTGTTTTAATCATGAATAGTACTTGTCCTTGTCACGAAAGGGGGTTTAGGGTTAGGCAGTTTATTGTATGAAATTTTAAAAATTGTTCTGCTTAGATTGTGACCAAGTGAAACAGAGATCCCTGTTATTTTTACGAGACATACACCGATTTTCTTTTCTTTATTTTTTTTTGGGATTTTTATGTGTTCACAATGGATGCTAAATAACTGTATTGGTGAAAAAGGGTTCTCGATTTATTTAATATAGCAAATCAAATTATTTTCATCCAAAAATTTTAGGAAAACCTTATATTACTGAGATGTGTTAGAGTCTAGAAATTAGTCTCATTTCTAGGTTGATAGTTATTTTTAGCAGAACTGGCCTCTAAGCGCTAGATTCTAGTACCAGTTATAGGTTTTCAAGTGCAAAATTTTTAGAAATACTTTTAGTGCAAAAGTGACTTCAAGTTGCTTAAAAGGGTGTTCAAAAATTTCTCTGAGATTTTTCTTGTGCGAGGGGCACCAAGGAGTGTTTTGATAATTTACCTACAAGAGGTACTCTGTGGATCACATACGGTAGGGATATGTTAGTGATTTTATTTAGCAGAAGGGCATTCTAGTGATTTAGGGGCCGTTTGACAGAGTTTTTTTTTGCTCTTTTTTTTCAGTTTTAAAAATTGGGAAAAAATGGGGTGTTTGGTAACTCTTTTTTTTTCCAATTTAAAAACCCACTTTTTAAATTGTAGAGTAAAAAAGAGGAGAAAGCTCTTTTTTTTTTCACTTAAAATTTTTTTTTTGAGACCTCCACCACAACGCACCCACCGCTGCCCGGCAGCCACCGACAACCACCTCCGACCGTCGGCAGCCACCACCGCTGGCCGGAGGCCACCTCCGGCCACCACTGCCGCCAGACAGCAACCACCGATAGCCACCTCCGGCCGGCGGCAACCACCACAGGGCCGCCACCTTCGGCAGCCACCACCACAGCAACCTTTGACGCCGGCAGCCACCACCGGGCAGCAGTGGGCGGTGGCCACCACCGTTGGCCGGAGGCCACTCCGGCCACCACCGCCGGCAGCAACCTCCGGCAGCCACCTCGACAGCCACCGCCCATCGCAGCCAGACAGCAACCACCGACAGCCACCTCCGGCCGCCGGCAACCACCACCGGGCGGCCACCTCCGGCCACCGCCGCCGCCGGCAACCACCTCCGGCCACCACCGCCGGCAGCGACTGCCGCGACAACCGCTGGCCACCACCACCGTCGACCACCGCTATGCCCCACCACTACCACCGCAAACCACCACAAAAAAAAAAGTCAAAATAAAAAAGGTTACCAAACACCCAAAAAAAAAACTAAAAAAAAAAGAGTTATCAAACACCCACTTCTTTTTGTAAAAAAAAAAAATTAAGCTGCTCTTTAAAAACTGCTCTTTAAAAACTGACCACTGAAAAAAAAAGCTGTGTCAAACAGACCCTTAGATGTAAGAGAGGTGTTTATGGTAATTTTACATGTGATGAGTATTTTTTTGTAATTTTACGTACCCAGTGAGTGGGTCATTTTGGGAATAGGAGTGAGTTGGTATTGAGTTATAGTATTGTGCTATAGACTGTATTCTGATTATTGAGTTGTTCCGTTTAGGTTAAAGCAAATGATTTTTCGATTAAACTAGTTTAGCATCGGATCCAAGTAAAGGTTTCTATCTAAACCCTGGGAAATGATTTCTGTCCGAACTCTAATTTATCCACTTGTGATCATATTTGTTCTTCTGAATTATTGTGATTGTTGTTGGACCATGGGTAAGGATTTATATTCGTACCCTAAGGGTAAGGGAATTCTGTCATAATCTTAAATTCGTCAACTTGTGTTAGCATATGTTCTTTTGATTTGTTCATATCTATTCATGACTCTGAGTGATGAATTGATATCAACATATTTATTTGCCATTGACACCCTAATATGGAGCCTAAATCGGTTATTTGAATTCATGTCGATGCAATTTTCTTATTACATATCGAGCATTGAATTATTTATTGATTAAGTGATTGTTGTCTTCTATATATTGATCTAGGAATCTGTTTTATAGGAGGCGTTATAAGGATGGTCTATTCCTGCATGGGACCTAAGCTAGTAACTAGATGGACTAGTTATTGTACGTCATGTACATGTACTATGTATTGTGCATTACCTATGTGGTATTGCCTCTGCTCATGGTCAATATCTTCTGAATTTGTTTACACTGTATCTTAAAATGATTGCTTTAAAAATGATTGTTTGAATATCTAATCGAAGGGATTGAATTGAAACTCTCTCCCATATTTTTATCAAACTATGTGTGATTGTTTGAAATGTTTTCCCAAGTTGTCCTTGAACTATCTATAGTCGCTTTGAAATCATTTAAAAAATCATCATCGTATCTAAGAATGATGGATTTGAAAATGATATTCAAATGATTATTTTGGTATCTCATCGAACAAAATTGAGGTGAAATTCTTCCTCATGTTGTAATCAAAATGTTTATAATTATTTGAAAAGTTATCATCGGATTGACTCTTGAACTGTTTTGTGATTCTTTCGGTTGTTCCTTAAACGACCTTTCTGACCTAAGCTCACCATTTATTTGATTCCCTTCTGCATGTAATGATCAACCATGAATTACTTACGAATGTGTTAGAACTGAGTGAGATTCTGAAGTGTCCACCTTTAGTTTGAGTGATAGGACCCTGCGTGAGTTGGCATTGTTAACTTGTTCTGTAAATAACTTAAGTTTAGGTTGTACTAGTTTAAATTGAATTTTTTAACTGTATATTTTGGAGAATTCGAGTTAATGTCTTAATGTCTATTCAAAGCTCTGAAGTTTGTATCAGAACAATGTCTGATGTGATGTGTTAGGTTAATGTTCCGGGAGTTCGGGCCTTCGGGGGCTCCAAAATTTGGAACGTTACAAACAAACCACACACACGCATAACACACACACACAACACTCTCTCTCTCACACACACACACTCACACGTACTGTCGTGACACTGTAGTGTGATAGTGGGTCTTTTGTGTGTGTGACACTCCCCAACCAACCCTTACCCACCCAACACACACACACACACACCATAATGTGATAGCGGGTCTTGTGTGTGTGTGTGTGAGGGTGGGGTTTTATGTATGTGTGATAGTGTGTCAGTAACAATGGGTATTGTGTGTGATGGTGGGTCATGTGTCGGAGCAAGGGGTGTTGTACGTGTGTATGTGTGTAAGAGTGTGTGTTTTGTGTGTGCATGGGTGTTTGTGTGGGGAAGAAGGATGGAGAAAACAATTGTGGGCAAGAAAAAGGAAAGGGGAAATAAGAGAGAAGATTGTCATGTATGAGTGGGTGTGACTCAAAGGGGGTGGGGTGTCTGTGTGTCGCGCTGTGATTCTGTGTTGGGGGGAATTTTTGTAATATCCTTATTTTTCCTAGTGTGAATCTTTTGAGCGTGTAAGAGAGAGAGTTATAATTTTATTTTAAAAAGTTGGGGATTCTTTTGTGAATAGGTAAAATGTGGGCTAGTTGTGCAATTTTGGGAAATATAGCCTAGACTAGGTTTGAAAGGTGTTAGTTTTTAGTGAAATGAATTAGGAACATGCCACCACCTACTAGCTTAAGGTGACTAAGCTAGTTAAATAGTAAAATATGGAGTAAGATAATGATTCTCGGGTGAAAGAGGGAAAAAGTTAAAAGAAAAAAAAGGAAGCAGACCCTGAAACAAGAAGAAAAGGAAAACAGAGTGGAAAGAAAGAAAATAAACAGAGAAGTAGAAGAAGAAATAGAGAAAAAAAAGAAACAGGGATCGTGAAGGGAAAGAAAAACAGGGATCAAGGAGGAAGGACCTTCGTTGTAAACCCCCTTATCCTTTGGTTTAATTCTATGTTAAGCTTAGCATATGATTCCATTTGAGTGTGTATATACAACATGTGGGTTTGGCCGTGTATATATGCATGCGAGTGTGGTAGTTGAATTTGTGTGAATATAAGTGTGTAAGTGGGTGTGATGGGAATGTGTGAGGATTTGAGTAAGGTTTTGTGGTGTTATGTGAGCTAGTGAGAGAGAAGGGAGGGACTGTCATGGATTGTAACGGGGCTGCGCAAGAGTTACTGTGTGTATTACAGTGTATGTGTGTATTATTTGCATGTGCGCAGGTGAAGTAGGGGAAGGGAACAACTGTGGGTGTTCATGTATGATTTTGTGTGATTCATGAATCTGTATAGGTGTTTTTGGGTATGGTTTCGAGTAGTAGCTGATCTGGGGGAGTAAGCCGTGTGTGTGTGACTGGGTGTGTGTGTGTTCTTGAACATGGGTGTTACGGATCTGTGAGCAGGGTGAGTGAATGTGTATGTAGGTGAGTAAATGTGTGTGTTAGATGGGTTAGGGTGTGTGTTAAAGTGTGGTGGTGAGCGTTTAGGGACGTGTCAGTGTGCTTGTGTGTGAAATGTGTAGGACTGTGTGTGTAGCAGTCAAGTGAAGATGAAAAGTGTGTGAGAAAAAGGTGTAATAGTGTGTGTGTAATCTCAATAGTGTTTGTTTTGTGGCTAATAAGGGGATCCTAATTTAGGCAATCTTCTGCAAGGTTTAACAGATAGTTAAGGGCAAAATCAGAGAAAGTCTAAAACAGTAACCCATAATATTTTCATGAGACATACGCTCTGAAATTTTTAGTGTCCGCGAAGGGTGCTAAGTTAGGGCCTCGATTAAACTAAATTAGCTAATTATTTAACCTAGTAAACTGAGTTATTTTAATCTAAAAATTTTAGGAGAATCTTAATTTATTGATATGATTCAGTATCTAAAATTTCGTACCATTCCGAGGTCGATAGGTATTTTTTTAAGCTAAACAGGCTTTTAAGCGCTCGATTCTAACACTGGTTCTAGATTTCGGGCAAAATTTTTCTAAAATACTCTTTAGGCCAAAAATGCCTTCAGGATGCTTAAAGTATTATTTTAAGATATTTTTGGAGTTTTTCCGGTACCGAAAACCCCCGAGAGTATTGTGGTAATTTTCTACCTAGGGGCATTTTAATAATTTTACACATCAGTGAGGGATTTGTTCTGGGACTGTGCGTGAGTTATAATACTGTATTGTAAGTTATATTCTAATCTTTGGATTATTCCATTTAGGTTGAAGCAAATGACTGTTCGATTAGGTTATCATAACTGTGTACTTGGTAAGGAAATTTCATCTGAACCAAACTCATCATAATTGATTTCATACTTTTGTCGAATTTGTTATCCCTATTCGTTTGTACTCTGTTATATCGATACAAGTCGTATTGTTGTCTTATAAACCTTTTGTTGAACCTTAAAAACGTTTGTTGAAACTCTTACCGTGCTCATTAACTACTGTCTATCGAGCATTGAGTAACGTGTTGCATTATCGAATTGTTGTCATTCTGCACATTGACATGAGAACTTGCATTGGTGTGTTTGGCAGGACACTATATATATATATATATATATATATATATATATATATATATATATATATATATATATATATATTGAAGGATATGGTGTGGGCTAGTGCCTTACCAGATTAGCCGGCGTATTGGTGTGGGCTAGTGCCTTGACGGGCTGGCCGGTGTAGTGTGTTGGTGAGCATCGCTCTCATGGCTTTGCAGAGTGATCACCATGCATTGCATGTGCATGTGTAGCTTGAAATTGCTCATGCTCAATAATATTTGTGATTGTTGCATCATATCGAAAAATCATACTGATATTTGATCGAACTATTTATGATCATCTTAAAACTCTTGGAGGTCTATCATCGAATTGCATCTGTGAATTAAGACATCATGTAATTGAATCCGTGAATTATTTTGTAGCTCCTTCGTTTGAGTGACCTTACTGAGCTCTCAAAAGTTCACCCTTAATTGTTCCCTTATGCAAGTAGTCCTCAGTGATAGCTTGTGTAGTGGGAGCCCGCATCGGGTAAGATATTTAGGGCAGCTACCTTAATCTATGTAAATAGGACCCTGCGTGGCCTGTATAGTTGGTGTGCTTGTTAGTAACTTATGTATGAGCTTATAACATCTTAAGCTTGGAATTCCTTTTGTGAAACTTCATGTTGTTGGAAGAACTTAGCGTGATGTTATTAAGAATCTGAACTTATGACAGGTGTTTGATCTGTGTGATGTTTTAGGTTAATGCCTCAGGGTCCAGAGCAATGGAGTTTTGGATTTTTCGCGCGTTACGGTTTGTGTGTGAGACGTAGAGGGAAAGAAGAGAGAGAGAGGGGTAAGAGAGTAAGAAAATGGAGAAGAGAGAGAGAGAGAGAGGGGGGTAAAAAGACCAATATGGACGACAAGGATAATTTGACGGAATGATCTAATTAAAATGAATTTTAGTTTAATAATCCATGTCTAAATCAAAAATGAATTTACTTAATAATGCAACGGTGAACTGAGTAATTATATATATATATATATATATATATATATATATATATATATATATATATATATGGATCGTGATCCATTGCTAGCGCTAGCAGCGCTAGCACCGTCCGCTATATAATGTAGCGGACGGTCAATTTTCGTCCGCTACATTATGTAGCGGACGGCCAAACAGCGCTAGCAACAGTGCTAGCGCTAGCAATGGATCACGATCCTATATATATATATATATATATATATATATATATATATATATATATATATATATATATATATATATATATATATATATAGCAAATGGAGTTAAGTTGCAAGCGCGATCTGACCGTCCATCCTGAAAGATGGAGGGCCCAGATCGCGCCTTTTTTGAAAACTGTCAGTCGTCCGCGACATAGTGTCGGGGACGAACTTTTTTACCTTTTTGCCCCTCCACCCGTCCGCTACACTGTATCGCGGACGGTTCAAATATTTTTTCTACGTTTTTTTAAGTTCGTCCGCTACATAATGTAGCAGACGTTTTTTTGACAAAAATACCCTCATGTTCCATCCGCTACATTATGTAGCGGACGAGTAGGCAGGCACTATTTTTTTTTCTGTCCTTTCTCTCATTAAAATTCTGACATGGTTCTCTCTCTCATTTCTCTCGTCAATTTCTGACACACTCTCTTTCTCTCTCTCTCTCTCTATCTCTCATCAATTTATGACACTTTCTCTCTCCTTTCTCTCTCTTTTCTCTCACCATGATTTCTTTTATGGGTTCTGGATGTAGCACAAATTTTCATAGCATGGATCTTGTTCAGCCGCGAAGAAGAGACGTCGAAGAGCAGCGCCGGAGCATTCAGGCTCAAAGAAAAGGCATTAAGTAATAGTGCTACTGCCTTACGGCAGTGTCCCTTTGTTCATTTCTCCCTCACACACACACACATGCACTCTCACGCAAGGCAGCAACCTGATGCTACTCCCCTCTCCTTTTTTCACACACAGGTGCACTAATCCCCTCGCCCTCACCTCCTCACGGCAGCCATGGCTGCTTACCCACGAACCTATCACTGTGTGTGTGTGTGAGGGAGAATTCACAAAGACAAAGCAGAACATGAGAGAAAAAATTGTGATTCCAATTCATTAGAGCCCGTTTAACCCTCTCTTTCTTACTTTGTTTCTGCAAACTTTTATCATTTAGGTAACCATACAAACAAAAAACATTATCCGAAGAAAAAATGTTTCCAAAAGGCCAAATTCACAAAGACAAAGCAGAACATGAGAGAAAGGACAGAACAAATGTTTCCCAGAACTTTTATCCCATCTGTGCACTACCGAGATAAAGCAGAGAAACGAGAGAGAGAGATGTCAGAAGGACAATGAGAGAAAGGACAGAGAAAGAAAAAAAAATAGTGTCTGTCAACTCGTCCGCTACATAATGTAGCGGATGGAACATGAGGGTATTTTTGTCAAAAAAACGTCCGCTACATTATGTAGCGGACGAACTTAAAAAAAACGTAAAAAAAATATTTGGACAGTTCGCGATACAGTATAGCGGACGGGTGGAGGGGCAAAAAGGTAAAAAAGTTCGTCCGCGACACTATGTCGCGGACGACTGACAGTTTTCGAAAAAGGCGCGATCTGAGCCCTCCATCTTTCAGGATGGACGGTCAGATCGCGCTTGCAACTTAACTCCATTTGCTAGCGCTATCAATGGATCACTCCCTATATATATATATCTAATATAGTTATTATATTTGTATTTGTACTTGCGCGAGAGATTTGATTTTCCGCCGGTTCCACCGGTTCAAATTTAGTTATATACCGGATTCCCATTACCGTCCTTAATTTTGTTTACGAAGGCGATTCTACGTTAGTGTTTCATTTTCTAATTCAAAACAAAAGAGTGCGTAATTTACGCTTTTACCTCTCCTCTCACTCCTCCGTCGCCGTTTTCCTCTTGCGCTTCCAGTTAAAGGCAGCCGAAGGAATGTCTGGACCTCCGAACGGAAGCTACAGTAACGGCTACTACCACCAGCAACTCGGCAGCGGCCCAAGTCACCATCGATTCAGAAAGGGCAGCCGCAGCAATAGCAGGACTGCTGATCATGGCAGAGATGCGTCCGCTAGGGCTTCGCAGCAAGAGGTTGAAAAGCCGCCTTGCACGGACTTTGACATGGCCTACTTCCAGTCCTACTCTCACGTTGGCATTCACGAAGAGATGATTAAGGTACGCAAATTTTAAGCTTGACGGATCTTACGTGTTTCTTTTGCTGTGGTTTTCTTATTTTTAATTTGTTAAGCGGGACGAAAACTGAGTATATGGATTTCAATTTAAGTAAGACTTGGAGGAGGTATGAGGGTGAGGGCAAGAAGTAGCTAAGAAAGATATGTTGAAGTAGGTTGGAACAATGTTGCACAAGGAGAAGAGATTAATGAGGATGCTGCCTATAGGAGAAGAGCAGGCCAGGTAGACACAAAATGTGAATAAGTACCAAGTTGGAAGGAAAATTCTATAAGACGGTAGCGAGGCCAGCAATGTTGTATAGTGTAGTTCATCATGCTTGAGCTGGCTGAAATCCGAATGCCCAGGTGGATGAGCGGTCGCACAAGGGGGGGTGGGGGCCGCCAATTTAGGAATAGTTGAGGGAACGCAGCTTGAGATGGTTTTATCATGTCGTACTTATGCTTTTAGATGCCTCGATATGTAAGAAGAAGTGATTTGTGCAAAGTTAACATGGCCAAACAAAGTAGATTGAAAATAACATGGGGAGAAGTAGTGAGGGATGATGCGGTTTCTACTAATTTATGAGAGAATATGTGCTTGAATGGGGCGAGTGGAAGAAAAATTATTCATGTAGCCGACTGGAACTAAATTGGGACAAAGGCTTTGATGGTGATGATTATTATGGTAAGTGGTATCCTAATAGCCATGATTCCGCTGCATCACAAGAAGCAGTTTTGAGGAGTAGCCATTCTAGAACAATCATTTGCTTTGGTTCATTCTCTGACATCTTTGGTACGATGCACTGTCGTGAAACTTTAGGCACGTGGACATAATGAGTGTCTCGGCGTGGAATCAGCCTTGATGAGTTTCGCATATGACTTTTTGGGGTTATTAGAGTTTGTCTATCTGTGTATTCTGGACTTGCGGTGGGGTGGGGAGAGATCAGGAGTGGAATTTTGGGGCTATGTAAGTGTTTAACATTTTCAAGTAGCAGCTGTTTTACATCAGCCTCACCAAGTATCTGTACACAATGTGAGCTATACCGCCACTCAATACAGTAAAGGATCCAAAGAAGGAAAAAGAATGGAAAATGAAAGGCATAAGAGAAAGATGGTCCGACAGCCAATGGAAATAGGTGTGTTGAAAAGAAAAGGAGTTGGGGGGGGGGGGAGCCTGGATTGACAAATAAGGAGGGCAAAATACCAATTGCAAAAGAAATATTGCAAAGATAACTTATTTTCAAAGCTATCAAGAATAAATTCTAGCCTATGAAGCACGGACACGGGTGCGGATACGCGGATACAAGATTTTTGAAAATTTTAGGATACGAGAGTGGAGGAGATACGAAAAATTTTATATTTATTTTTTTAATCATGTATACTTAGTATTAAATTTCTAAATAATTAAATCATAATATATGTGTTTGATATTTGTAAAAAGATATTAATATTCCAACCAATTTAAAGCTTTCAACCAAACTAGTGAGAATTTCTTAAGTTTGATGGGTTGTTTTTTAAATAATAAAATTGTATACCTGAACAGAATAAAGTTTTTATGTGGTATCACTTTTATTTCTTTGAAGTACTGAGGTTGGTTTATGTAATAACTTAACAATTTGGTACTTAAATAATATGAAAAACTTGTGGATGCTAGCTGTCAGCCAACATAGAGAACATCGACATATTGTCTTCTCTTTCTTCTCTGTTCTTCTTCTCCTCCGGAAGCAACGGCAAGACGCACGCCCACTGGGTCACCCGTAAGTTCTTCTCCTTGTTCTTTTGTTGCTTCTACTTCTTTTCTCCAGTCTCCTCTGTCCTCTCAGATTTGTCGCCGGTGGTTGCTGGAGTTTCCGGTGGTTTCCAGTGGTCACAGATTTGCCCAAATAGTGTTTTAACGGATCCGATACGCACCCGGTATTTAAGAAATAAAAAAATAAAAAATGTTGGACACGCACCTGACATGCACCCACGTACCTGGTGCTGGTGCTTGACCCTAAGTGCCACACCAATGCTTCATAGATTCTAGCGTAATGGTATAAGAGTGTTGTTAATGATTGTATAGATGATGTGTAACGACAATGATAATTTTGGGTTTTCTAAAGTCAAGCCAAGGTTCCAAGTAAAAGACATGTCAAAGGGAAGGACATGAATTTTGAGGGTGACTTACATTTAAAGAAGCCTAAATGTACAATGATTAATTTAAAGTAGTATTCAAACTTTGCCAAAGTACTAAGAAGCACCGACACCGCTAGGAGGGCAAGGAGATGTTGACACGCCTTCGACACCTCTGAACATGTGTCGGACACTGCTTTCTAGTGTCTGAATATTTAATCAATTAAAATTTAATTTCATGCTCGTATGGACACTGGTAGACACGCTGCAGAGGCCAAGAAGAAGAAGAGAAAATGCTTCCGATCTCCGATAGGCTGCAAATTCGTCCGCTTTATGTCCGAGATCTAGATCAATTTCAATCTAACTTGCTTAGGTCTTTGAAGGGGACTATTGCTCTTCTCCTCTTGGCCTTAACCATCGATCTTTGGACACAGAGTTATCCTGCTGACAAGTATTGCAATTGTGTAAATCAATAAAACTTAAATATTACAATTTGGCCCATCATCTTTGAAACACTTTCATACTGACCCCATAAATTTTACATATTTCTACTAAACTCCAAAGATTTACCATATGATTCAAATAAACCCTTTGAGGAATAGTTTTTTTTGTTTCAAAGTTCAATATCTATCAAGCTCATACCGATTCAGTTGTGGAGCTAAATTGGATAAAATGGTGAAGCTTATGACATTAGTTTTTCATATCTTTGCGCATATATATATATATATGTGTAAAAAATAAGGGTAATATTACTTATATCCTTGAGTTTAAGGTGAAATTACAGCCAAAGATACAGTTTTCACGAAATGGACACCTGTATCCAAAATGTGAAAATTTTGTATGAGATTTTCCTACGTAGGATTCCATAATCCTAACTAACGATTTTGGTTGATGTGGCAATTTTGTATTTTGAAATGCCAACATTAACCCTAATACCTATTTTGGCAATTTTGTATTTTGGAAATGCCAACGTTAACCCCAATACTTATGTCATACGTATACTCTCTCTTCATATTTCCCCTCTCTCTCTCTTCCCATTTCCTTTCTCCCCTCTCTTTCTCTTTTCTTGTCCCCTTCAACTCCAACCACCTCAATACCACCATCTTACCACCATCGCACCATCCCAGCACCACGAACCACAATGACCCACTGTCACGATCCACCGCCTCAAGTCACCGCCACGACCCACTATGACGACTCATAGCAACCACCCATGGCCATGGTCCAGCGTGACCCACTGCCGTAACTCGCTAGCGTGATCAACTACCGGTTGTCACATTACATCGCCAGTGACCTATAGTTTAGCCATTTCGTACCTTTATCTAGGGATCTGTTTTGCTTGCACAATGGAAAGGGCCACCGGTTTACGAAAAGGCCAGAAGGAATGCTATCTCTTAGCTACTCCTCCTATAGAAGGAAACTAAGGGAGATCAAATGGAATGGGCCGACCTTGTCCCTTGGAGTTCACGGAGAAAGCTCGAGCAGCAACAATTGTATCTTAAAGCTGGAACTTGAACGGAGTGTTTGCTGTGCAGCTAGATCTATGTCATGATAACCTGAGCAAATTCATGGCTTATATCTCTCCTTCCAGTATTGTTGTATTGTCGAGTTTCAACTGGCACTCCTCAAGCTTGGATCTTGACTTCATTTCTCTTCACATCCCTCCCTTTGAATCGAGAGGAACAATTTTACATTAGGTCTTGACTTCAATTCTCTTCAACAGATAGTTTACTATGAATTTAGACAACAGGTTACTGTTTCATTCAATTATAAAACCTCAGAAGGATCTAAATAGAACAATAGCCCAAGTGAGGCTGATGGGGGAGATAGGGGAGAAAGAAGGGGGGGAGAGGCTAATAAAAGAAGATATAGAAGGGGAAGAGAGAGAGAATAGAGGTTGAAGTGGAGGGCAATTACGTACATTCAGACAAATTTCAACGCCGTGTCTGTTCTGTCTGGTCAACGGATACAAGTCATATAAAAACTAATTGTGTCCTTGACTGTAATTTATCCCTAACCTCAAGGACATATCAATGATATAAGTGATATTATCTCCCAAAGACAATATTATGAAAAAGTGGGGTCTTGTGGTGTCCAAAATTTGGAATTTTGGAAAATGCGATTCTGGTGTCCCAGTTGGTGTCGGCACGGTATCTGTATCCATGCTACTTAGCCAAATTATAAGCGGCAATTCCTTAATTATAATCAAATTTCTTCCAAATAAATTAAACCAGTATTTTCATCAGAAGACAATGGGGTCAATTGACCCCCTTCTTCAGGTTCGCCTTGTGTATGGGACAGAACATGATTGTGGTTATTTTGGTAAAGGCCATAGGCAAGGAAGGGTGCCTTGATATCAAGGATACTCCTCTAGATACATGTCAATGGATTACACTATGAGTTGGGGCATGCTAATATGTGGCACATTCGCCACTGAGAGATTAGGAACGGCTAGCTGCATATTGCCTACCTACTCTGTTGCTGTGTTTTGAAGTTCTTACGCTGCTGGTTAACTGTATGACAAATTTACCTGCCCAAACTTGTCGAGCGACCTGCGGCCTACACTTCCATTCCAAGCCTGTCATGTCTCAATGCAAGCCCATCTTCCGAATCTCCCTCTCTTCTTTAGAAAAGTTCAACCCAAATGGTGTAGGTAAGGCATTAACAGTATAGATCCTTTTAAGTGATTTAGGCCTTCATGCTCTCTGGTTTTGCTAAAAGTACTCCCTTTGGTAGTTTGTCTTCCTTTCTATTCACATGATCTATAGACATTTTTTGACTTTAGAGCGACTCCAACCTTTCCGACCCCAACTACTTTGGAACAAAGGCTTAGATGATGATGATGAGTCTTGTCTCTCGATCTTAATTTTCAGATATTACTGCAGTTGCCTTATGATTCTGTAGAGAGCCTAGCGGTGTTAGGGTTCTTTCTTTTTAATAAAAAGGCATATTAGTCGGATAATATCACTTATGTCCTGAATTTGGGATTATATTTCAGTCGAGGACAGTGCTTCGCGTTAATATCACTTATGTCCGTTGACCGAACGAATGGGCGCGGCATTAAAAATTTGTGCAAAAGGACATGCTTGCCCTCCCCCCTCCTTTCCCTTTCATTCTGTCATTCTAAGTCCTTTCTCATCACCGGGAGTCCATGCTGCAGCCATGCACAACCCACAACTACTACTTACTACCTCACAACCCACGTATGGCTAACACCACCAACCACGACACCACCCCAACATCCTCTGGCATCTTTTCCTCACCTCTCTCATACCCAGATCACCACCACCATCTCTCCATGCCTGTTCAACTCTAACCACGGAACACTACCACGACATCACCACCATGCCACCACCGTAACACCAACAACCCAACCACAACCCACCACGGCACCTCCACAATTGACCCACCCCCACCGTACTTTACAACTGAGCCAATTTGCCCCGACAATCACCAAATCTGCCCCCTTCAACTCTTACCCTACCACTGGCACCACCGCGACACACACACAGCACTACCCGGCACCACCGCGGCACATACACACACCGGCACCACGGAAACACAGAGCAAAAACCCACGCGGAACCACCAAGGCACCACTGCGAAACACACATGACCATAGCCAGTCACTACGACACCACCATGGACCAATATGCTAGCAGACGCCAAGGTCCTCCACAGCCACAATCAGATCTAGGGCACGCACACACAAATGCACGCACGCGCCCTAGCACGAACTGTGCAAATCTTTGCACATGCATGCACACACAAAAATCTGCACACACGCTGCCGCTTGGAGATTGGGGAGAGGACGAAGAAGAGAGAGAAGATGGAAATGAAAGAAATAGAGAGGAGAGAGAAAAATCGGAAAAGAAATAGACATACGTATAAAATATGTATTTAGTGTCAAAATACGTATTAAGGGCAGTAGTGGTATTTTCAGAAATGCGAAATTGCCACGTTAGCCAAAGTCGTTATTTAGGGTCTATGTTACATGGTGTCGACACGAGACGACGCCGACACGGGTATGGGATCCGTGTCGGATCCGTCATTTGCCGGACGGATACGCCACGTCGACGTTCCGGCAAGAGAGTGACGGTAAGGATCGAAGAAAGAGAAACTGTGAAGGTTTTTAAGAGACAAGAAGAAGATCTCTGATGCTTTGAAGAAGAAAAAGAGAAAAGAGAAGAAAGATATTGCCATCGACCTCCGAGAAAGAAGAGGAGAGGAAGAAAAGAAGAAGAAGAAGAAGAAGAAGAAGAAGAAAGAGAGAGAGAGTACCTTCTGCTTCTGCTGGTCACGTGGGTCTGTCTTCTTTTTGGGTCTGCTGTCTGCTTTTTGACAGCCTCTTTTACGACTTTTCTTTTGCTTTTTTTCCCCCAACTTTTTGACATTGACTTATAAAAAAGGAACAAAAATATCTAAACCGAAGTAAAATGTATATTATCCAACCAAAAATGAAAGAATCTATTTATTTTGGACAGTAATTATATATAATTTATGTAAAATTTATATATACTCGTAAAAAAAAATTTTAACACTCAATCTAATTTAAATTTTTTATGTATCTTAAAATTTTTAGCCGTGTCCCCGTACCCGTGTCCAACTTTTGGATGGTGTCCACGTATCCTAGAATTTCGAAAATAGGCGAGTCCGACACTCGGACGTGTACCCGATCCGGACACCGACACGAGTCCATGTAACATAGGTTAGGGTCATGGAACCCTAACATTTTGCAAATTTGATGCAAATGTTTCACATATTGGACATGCGTGTCCTCTATGTGAAAATTGGGTCTTTGACTGTAATTTCATCCTAAACTCAAGGAGTTTAATGATATTATTCCTCTATTAAGGCCCCAGAGGGAGTGCATCCCTAAAAGTTACTAGCTATACAACATCCAAATTTGTTTAGAGAATCCAAAAAATTGTCAAAGTTCGACTTAGTCCACAGAAACAGAGATGAAAAGATTGAAGTCCTTCAGCTTCTCCGGTAAAAGCTCCTCTTTCTCGAACACCATCTTGTTCCTTTCATGTTACAGTAATTAAAAGATGCATAGCGGGGTTACATTCCAAAGGTTTATCTTCCTTCTACAGCTTTTATAAAGGAACCAATTCCGGAATAAGTCCATAATTGCTCTAGGTATGACCCAAGAGATCCCAAAGAGAGTCAATACCATGTCCCAAATAGCCTTAGCCGTCGAACAATGAATCAGCGGATGGTCGATACTCTCTCCATTCTATTTGCATATAACACACCAGTTCACATGAATCCTTTTGCGCTTCCTCACATTCTCACCCTTTAACACCACATTTAGTGGTGCTTCGCAAGAAAAGAAGCCAACTTCAAGAGAAGCTGACGTCCTCCAAATTGCCTTCCAAGGAAAAGAGTTGGACCACATAGAAGAGAGCAAGGTGTACAAGGACTTTTGCTGAAAAGATCCCCGTAGTGCTCCCAGTCCAAATCTCCTTATTTGTGCTCCTCAGCTCCTGCCATCATATTTGATAGAGTAAAGTTGCGCAAAAGGACCTGCCACTGCATTTACCTCCCAGTCCTGAATATTCCTTCTGAAGATAGGATTCCATGATGCACCTCCATTGCTGTTAAAGTGAAACACCAAAATGAAGCACCTTATCTAGACACGGCAGTGTTATAAAGTTCCAGATACGAGTTTGACAACTCCTCACCACCACACCAGAAATCATGCAGGAACCCATTTGAGTACCATTTTCTACCTCATAGCGAATAAATGTTTTCAAAGAACCAAAACACTACTGATGCCAATCCAAAGAGTTACACCATAAGCATCCCCAACTTCTATTGGTCACAAGTAGCTTTCTCACAACCCAAGTTTGCTCACCACCAACCTCCTCCAGAAAGCCCCTTCCTCCATCATAAATCTCCACCATTCAGCAATTAGTTCCGTGTTGAAAAGGCGTAACTTTTTGATGCCCAACCCCCCATCTTTCAGCGAAGTAAAGACGTGCTTCCAATGTACTAGATGAAACTTCTTCTCCTACAATGTCTGCCATAGCTCTATAGGCCTTTTATCTGGACCCCAGGCTTGTAGTTGACCAAACTGGGCTAGCCTCGCCTAATTTGTTTGCTACTCTATAGATGGAGTTTGGGGGCATTGATTAGAGTTGGTGAGTTCTCGCCATAATTTCAATGTTAATTTGCTTCCTTTCGATGCACTTCTATAATTGTTCATTTTATCTTGGACTACACAGGATCGAGTACGTACTGAGACTTACAGGAATGCCGTTTTGCAGCATCAGAAATATATTTCAGGCAAAGTAAATGCAGCTTTGCTAACCCTTTTATTCATGCTTTTATTTCCTTATTTTTGTTTGCGCTTTTGCGTTCATTTCATCTGCTATCTTTTTATTATTTAGATTCACTGTTGAATTCCTGTCTAATTTTTGTTTAACAAGCTGAAGTCGAGCAGTAATAGACGAAATAATAACGTTTGTGGCAAAGTTTATATTTAAGCTAGTTGAAATAAAAGAGTACTTGACCAGAAAAAATGTTTACTGGGCCATTTTTAACCATGGGCATTGGGAAATCTTAAAAACAATATGAAAATCTCTCAAAACCCTTTCGAAATGCAGGCCAAATACTTACAACTGAAGAACATAAATGGCATGGAATCAAAAGAGAAAAGGAGACAGGAAAAAATTGAAACTAAAGCAGAATATGAGAACAAAAAGGAAAAGGTTCTAAGAGTTAGTTGTCATATCCATTTTGAAAAGGTGTAATAGTTTGCATTTGTGAATATGTTCGTTATGCCGGTTTCTATACAGATGTCCAGACTCTCCCAGATACCATGTTCATTTAGTCATCTAACTTGGTTAGAGTAAAGGTTACGCACAGTAGCCATGCAATACTGCTTTATGCCGTTGATATAAATGTAATCTGGTTTATAATATGTTTTTATTTACTAACTTTTTAATGTTGAGTAAACTTTGCTTTTGGATAAGTACCAATTGATGGAAATGAAAGTTTTCGAATCCTCCATCCTCTTTCACCTTCATCAAAAACATAAGTACCAAAAGGCTTAGGTGAATTGATGAGGATTCTGATGCCTTTCTTTCAATTCCATATGTTGTTTGATATAACCCGTATGGGACATGAGTGATCTGCTTGGTTTTTTGGTAACCACGTGTTGACAGGGTAACTGATTACTGTTATTAGCTGTCTCCATTTTCTATTTGCATATGCTTATTTTCTTCTTGTGGCTGTTTATGCAATTACGCTTTCAGGTGGTTGTAGATGTCGGCTGTGGCACGGGGATTCTTTCTGTATTTTGCGCTCAGGCTGGAGCAAAACGAGTAAGCTGTCTTAGGTTGATACTTGTTGAATCTGTTCACATGGTATTATTACGACTTGCAGATAATTGATGCTTGGGTTTAGTCAGTAGATTCATAATCATTGTCATCAAGCCTTTGTCCCAAATTAGTTGTGGACTGCCATGTAATCCTTTTCTTCCATTTCCCCAAAGCACATGCTCTCCGCCAAATTCCTAGCAATCAAATCTTTTTTCACTACCACTCCCCAAGTTATCCTCAGCCTGCCCTACCTCGTCTTACCCCATCAACTTGTCACAAACCACTTCTTACGAGGTCATCTAAAGGCTTATGTTAGAAAGGACCAAACCATTGGAAGTGATGTTCCCTATCTTTTCTTCAATTGGTGCCGCCCCAACTTTGTTGCTTGGTATCCTTAATTTTAATTCCATGCGTCCACCTAAACACACTCATTTCGGCTAAACTCATCTCATGTGTATGGTGTTCCTTAGTTGCCCACATACAACATTGTTGGGCTCACTGTCGTCCTATAAAAGTTTCCCCTTCAACCTGGGAGGGATATTTCAACCACACAACATTCCAGAAGCGTACCTCCACTTTAGCGGACCTGCTCTTATCCTTCAAGGCAACGTCCTCGTCAATCTCTCCTTCCTTAGTGCATTATTGATGCAAGATACATAGAGATATCTTTCTTAGGAACTTGTTGACCATTCGTATCTACTTCCTCCCTGATTCTCCTCCTAGTTTTACTAAAATTACATTCCAAGTTCTCTGTCCTTGTCCTGGATCACTTAAAGCCTTTCGATTCTAAAGTACTTCTTGGGAACTCAAGCTTAACGTTTAGTCCCACTGTAGTCTTGTCAATTAAGGCTATATCATCAGCAAATAACATACATCATCAGACCTTATGTTGAATATTCTTATTAAGCTCGTCCATGAGCAAAGTAAAAAGATATGGGCTTAAGGTGGGACCTTGGTGAAGTACAGTCATATAGTAAACTCTCTAGTTATTCCATCAGTTGTTCTCGTACTAGTAGTCGCTCTGCCCTACTTATCGTTAATCACATTAACATACTTGGTAGGCTTTCCTTTATTCTTTAGAGCCCACCACGTTACTTCCCTTGGTACCTTATCATATGCATTTACCAAATCAATAAAAACCATGGAAGATCTTTGTCTTCTCTCTAAATCTCTTCATCAATGGCCTAATCAGAATATAGCTCCCATGGTGGATCTCCCAGGTTTAAAACCAGATTGAGTCTTCCCTTATTCATTTATGTTAAATTACCATCTCCCAAAACTTCATAGCATGACTCATGAGCATGAGCTTGATCTCTTTTCCTTATATATAGTTATCAAATGCTTTTCCTTAACTCCTTGCACATTTTCTTAGAATCTAAAATTTTGCTAACAACTTAGTAAACCATTATGCGCATACATCGCCCAAGCCTCTCCAGACCTCGATAGGATTTTAGCCTTACCTAGTTTCATCCTTTCCAAATCTTCCTTCACCTCAGATGTTCTAATTCTATAAACAAACCTCTGGTTAGTGCATTAGACGAGTCACTGAGTTCCAAATCATCTTCGGCTCCATTTAAGCAACTTATTAAAGTAACATATCTCACTTCATCTTCTCTCATTAAATGATCTTTGATTCTCGTCCTGAGTACACCTTATGTGATTCAAGTCTCTGCTTCTCTTTTTTCTTACCTTAGCTAGCTTGTATATTCCTTCTTCACCCTCTTTAGTACCAACCTTTGGTATAAACTTTCACGCGCCTTATCTGTAGCCCCTCTTACTGCGCTTCTTTTCTAGCGCACTTATCAGCATTCTCAATTTGCATACGTGCAATCCTTTTTAACATTTCCTTTTTGACTAAATTACTTTTTGGACCTCCTAATTCCACCACCAAGTTTCTTTAATTATACGGCTACTTCCTTTGGGCTCTTTAAGCACCTCCCCAGCACAAGAGGACTTCTTGATTCTCATTAGCTAGGCTTATCATCTAGGTTTCATGATGCTTGTTTAATAAACATATTTTTAAAAGTGCTTCATCTGTCCCATTCAAATTCCACCACTTAGTTCGCAGTTGTCACTCACACTTCAACTCTTAATATATATCTCCACCAAATTCAATCTATGTTGTGTAGCAAGAAACCCCTTTGGAATGACCTTATAATCTTTACATGTGCTCGGTCTTCCTTCCTAGAGAGGAAGAGATCTCTCTCTCTATTATTGATGAGACCCACTACTAAAAGAAATTAAGTGTGACCATCTTTTCTTAAAAAAGGCGTTTGTCATCATCATATCAAAGTCCATTGCGAGATCTAGGATGCCTTTTCTTGATTTGTCCCTATATTTTAAACCAAATTCTCTATGCATCCTCATAAAATCTCCACTAGTTCTTCAAACATGCCCATTTATATCTCGAATTCCCTTCAGTTATTCCCTCCATATCCTACCAAAATTCCTTCCTTCTTAGTAGAGTCTGCTAGTAACTCCTACTTGTGGGGCATACGCACTGATTATGTTAATAGTCTCCTCTCCTGTTACTGGTTTAACTGAAATAATTGTATCACCGTTCCTGAAATATACAACCTTGTTTCTTAGGCCTTTATCTACTATGATTCCTGATCCATTTTTATCACTAACCTTGCCTGTGTATCACAACTCATAACCTGTTCCTCTATGTCCCTAGACTTACTCCTAACAATGTAGTCTCGTGAATCCACACTATACTTACTCTCCCTCTGCCCATCATATCCACCAGCTCCTTCGGCTTATCCGTTAACATACTGAAGTTACTACTACCTAGTATATGTCTATTGTTTTGGACTAACCTAAGTCTATGCCTTTCGATTTATGTTCATGGAATGGGACAATAACCTATCACAAGCGTCCTCCTCTATCCAGTCTTGGGAGTGGCTACGTATAAAAGAATGACAATAAGGACTTAGGTGGAGTTAGTTCACTCAATAGATTATATTGCTGAAATCTACTGCTTATTTTATTGCTAGTGAAAGCCATCATCAGATACACGTGTTTATACCTGTGTAGCTATCACTTTACGCTGACTGGAGCAATGCAGATTATGTAAAGAAAGTTTAAACATTGAAACTTTGAAGAACAAACAAAATTGCCATAGAGGGCTGTCTTTTTCTCAGCACTGTCCTTGAAACATTATGGTACTCCCTTTTCACATGGAGTGCAGTTCTGTCTCGTAGAAGGTGGCATTTTCATTCCAGGTTGGGGGAGGCTTATGCTTTCTCCCCCCATTTCTGGCTGTCTGGTAGATAACATACAGCATGCACTTGACAAAGTGGACTTGAAACCCATGGTTCCTATAAGATTGGCATGAGATGCCACCGAATCTAATGGCTGGTGGTGAGGAAGTTTGTGGCGCCGTTAATTATAGATGGGGCACACATCGTTTCTGATGGGAACTTGTGGCAAATTTGTAACTGTCATTCTATCAATTAATACAATGATTTACATTTCGTATATATTTAGACTTCTAGTTATTGTAGTTGAATGTAATAGTTTATTTGAGTTTGTAGGACTCAATTTTTTTTGCACATTTTTCTGTTTTGGTATTGGTATTAGACATTTAGCTAGCAGTCTCAGTCAGCCACATGATTTTTTTTCGATAGCAGTTTTAAATTTGTTTGTATTTCGATAAGTTCTACTAAGCCTTGTTAATTTTTTGCTCCATGCTGCATACCGCTTCCACTTTGATATCAACTCCATGAACTTGGCCTTTCCTCAAATGTTAGGTCCCAACAGGCAATTCACGCTTGGACCTTTTTTTTTTTGACTCTTGTGAAACACGAATTTTGTGATGACTATATTTAATGAACTTTTTTAGTCTTTGCATCTCTCTATACAGTGTTTTACTCGTTGCTCATTTATATTTGTCTACAGGCCAGAAAGAGTCCGTAATAGAAGCCCTCATTGTTGCATATCAAAATCTTTTATCAATTTTTTTTTCTAGCGCAGAATTGTGTTTTCTCACGCTAATACCAGAAGTTTATACTAATGAAATTGCATTATCTCACCCTAGTCCACCCCCTTTCTCATTGTCATCAACAATACCGTACTGCCAATACCAAACGCGAGTTTCCATATCGCTCTTAATACCATCCAATGCCTGTTGTACTGGCTGTTCCGGCCCAAAATTTGGTATTCAGGCTTAGAACTGAAGTACTGGCGGTACGGAGTTGTGGTCAAAGAGGAAAAGGAAATAGAAGAAGTTCTAACACATATTTTACAGATGGATGGAGGACCACCAGCATGATGCAAATCTAATAGATGGCAAACATCTGAGCCTTTTCTTAGATGGAGAATGAGAGGGGAGAGAGACAGAGAGAGGGGGAGGGTGGGAGGGATGCAGATGGATGGAGAACCAATGCATGATGCAGATCTAGTAAGAAGAGGTAAATTTCTGAGCCTTTTCTTTGATGGAGAACGAGAGGGGAGAGAGAGAGAGATGGAGAAGGAGAGAGAAGCAGGAAGGGAGGGAGGGAAGGAGAGAGGGAAAAGGCTTGGACCGAAGAAAAAAGAACACTGAAACACTAGGTGACTGATTAAGTGCCAAAAACTTAAGTGCTGAATTCGTAAAACTGAAAACCGTGCTGAATTCGTAAAACTGAAAACCGAGAGAGGCTGAATTTTTACCACTGAAAATTAACTTAACCTGTTTGGTAAATGAAAAGCACATGTCTGAAAATGTTCCAGTTAACACATTTATTCATTTTATCAGAATTTTACATCTATGTATGCATTTTAAATCTTTTTACTACCGGAACCATGTTAGTTGTGTTGTTGGTGGTGGCAGTGG
The DNA here is from genome assembly GCA_033070095.1 of Escallonia herrerae. NCBI lineage: Eukaryota > Viridiplantae > Streptophyta > Magnoliopsida > Escalloniales > Escalloniaceae > Escallonia > Escallonia herrerae. The sequence continues at coordinate 6,452 of JAVXUP010000626.1, read as the reverse complement.
TGATGGGGAATAATGGTGGTGATAGTGATGCGTGAAGATGTAGTGTTGGTAATTGTGGTGATGATGGCTACAGGCGGTGACATTGTGGTCATGGTGGTGGTTGTAGTGTGGTGGATGTGAACATGGTTTTCCGGGCGGATGTGGTAGTGACGGCGGCAATGGCGTGGTGGAGGTGGCGGTGTACTCGTGGCGTTGATGGTGTTGGCGGTGGCCATGGCGACGGCTAGGTTGTGGTGATTGTGGTGGCGGTGGCAAAAGGGACAAAGTGGTTATCATGGCGACGGCTAGGTTGTGGTGATTGTGGTGGTGGTGGCAAAAGGGACAGTGGTTATCATGGTGGTAATTATTCTTTTTGTCTATTTTTGACCTTCTCGATCTCACTTACAATTAAGTGATAATTAATAAGTAAGTGCACCTTATTTAAAATTTTGGTCTATTTTGGATAGGAATTAATTTTTTAAGTGATAAAAGTTAAGGTTATCAAATGCATTTAATTGAGAATCAGTGAAGAGTTCAAGTTTTAAGTACTTAATTGCGTTATCGAACAAACCCTAAGCTAATAGTATATGCTAGAATTTGGGTAGTTAGAAGTAATCTGAAAAAGATATTTGAGTAAATCTTTGTTTAAGCATTTTGGTTGTGTATCTATCTGTTCAATATTGAATTGGTTGACATCATGCCCTGTTTTTCTGTTTATAGGTATACGCCGTGGATGCAAGCGAGATTGCGCTGCAGGTACGGCATTGTGTGTTTTTTAAGTAATATTATCATACAGCTTGCTGCCTATACGAGCTCCAATTTCTATGGTTTGATTTCGTTGTGTAGACTTCTTGCTCTTGCATGCCATAGATCAAGTAAATTGAGTGTGTAGTTATCATTTTCAGTAAATCCAACATAAAGCCATTTTGACTATGTCCTTGCTGCACTGCTAGTTTGATGCCATATGTACATACAGATGTATATTGTATAGGTTGATATAGGTCAATTACAAAGCTATGAACTTGTTAGTTAATTTAGCAATCAGAACATCGAATAGATGTAGAAGCAGAGTGGATCTATGTTACCCGGACTCTTCAAACTGCATTTCCCTAGAACTAGCTGGGATTGGCAGCATAATAACCTTTTCAATGTTACCTGCATATAGTTTTTAGGTCTTGGGAGAGTTGTTTATCTGGAGTAATGTGACCTCACTAGTATTTTCAAGAATTGATGTCATTTTTTTTAAGTTCTTGTAAGACTCCCACTATTCTCTCGTCTTGTTTCTTTTTTTGTTTTTGTTGCTAATATGCATAATAACAGCTAGCTCTTGCTGCCGACTTTGTTTAACTTTTGTTTCTGATTAGTTCTGATACTTCTTATCCAAGGACATGACAGTACACGTCTTCCCTTTTCTTTCTTATGAGATCATATAGAATCGAGAGTTAGAAATTTGATGGTATTTAATTAATTTTATGTGGAAATGTGTGACCAGGCAAGCGAAGTTGTGAAGACAAATAAGTTAGCTGACACAATCATCGTTTTACATGGACGAGTTGAGGTAATTTTGAACAAGCCAACTTATCCTTTGTGCTTCAAAGGAAAGTTGTTTTTTTTTTTTTTTAATGTCAGTAAAATTATCATTTGACAACTTGCTGGTTACCAGTTGTGGTCATTTTTTATGAGACTATCAACCAGGTTGCTCTTTCTAGGATGTAGGAACTAAATCTTAAGATGAGGATGAAAATTCTTTAATGTAATTAAATTTTGGAGTTGAAATTTGTTCCCAGTCTCAATTATAGAGGGGCTCTAGTTTGCACCAAGTCACGTACAACAATGATGTATGGAAGTACTGATTGTAGTTTGGATGTTGGAAAGAGAGATCGTCGGCACATGTACGTATCTTTATTATCTAAAAGGCCAACACCCTTAAATGGTTGGTATTGAAGTAGGTTTGGTGTAAAATACCAACCGAGTGACACACGTCACTTTGAAAAATAACCTTTAAATTTTAACAAATATAGTAACTACCCTTTATTTCTGCACATGCATCGAGTCGTGCCACTGCGTCTAGTCTCATATTATATACCTCTAAGCATATTGCATTTGTGTAGGATATTACAAATATGTGTGAGTAGGGCTGATTCATTTCTAAAGCTGCAGAGATAAGGATCGCTTTGAAGCATCTCTTGCTGTCCAAGTCATCAAGACTTACGACCTGATTTTTTTTATTTCCCCTTGTCACATGGCATAGACTTGAACCCAAGACCTTGCCCAATCAGAGCTTTGATACCATGTTAGGTTACCAACTGCTTTAAAGGCTTAAGCTATTAGAGAATGTGCCCAATATTGTATATCATGCCATCATTAAGCCGTAGACTGTCGTGTAGGGAATGCCTAAATCTACACCCTCATTTGCTTGTCTACATCCTCATTTCGTCATTAAAAGATTAAGGCGCTATGTTGTAAGTGTTTTTGTTTTCCCGTTTCGGCAACTGTTTCATTTTTTAGAATGTCAAGGGAAATAGGTTTTCTTTTTCTGTTTGCAGTTTTTTCCCAAGGCAAAACTATTTAGCATTCTGAGAAGGTCTTGAAAGTGAGAGTTCTAAATATGTTGCCTTGGATCACGCTTTCCGCAACAGTTTCCAAAAGAGGCATACCATATGAGTTCCGTTTTCACTTTTCACCAAAACAAAACAGAACATGAGAACTCTTGCTCTACATGACCTATTATCTATCCCTAGTCATCTTCTTACTTCAAATCTACAATGGGGGAAACAAAAGGGTGTAGGCATGCTTATACTTCTTTCTAAAATTAATACAAAATAATTAAGTGATTTTTTCCATCACCAAGGGGTTGCCAGCGAAGATATGAGAAAATTATATCATTGTTGCCACTCCATTGGCATATTTCCACTATACAAATACAAGAGGTTCCTAATTAAAACAAACCAAGTCCGTACGGGTGGAGATCGCTCACTTAGGGTTACCGCTGGGTGCTTTTTTTAAAAGAAAGGTGGTGGAATATAGTTCTAGACCGCTTCCAAAGAAGGTTGGCTTGCTTGGGTTTTTTTTTTTTAAGGAGGAACTTTCTGTGGTAGGGTTCTTCGCTGTAGAAAATGTACCATTTGGTGAAGTTGGAGGATGTGTTTCCCTATGCATTCTGCTGCTTGGGGAATTAAGGATCTGAAATACTTTACTTTGGCTTTCCTTGGGAAGGGGCTACAGATATGGGTTTTGAGTAGGATTGTTTATAAAGGAGTGGTGGCGTAAAGTTTGGGCGTGGACAATGGGCTTTGGGCCCCACTTGAAGTTGTCAGACCTCATGGCATCGGTTTGTAGATCAATATTCGTAGAGGTGGGAGGACTTCAGCAAATCTGATCGGATTCTGTGTGGGGAATGTCACTTGGTTAAATTTTGGGAAAGCTCTGGTGTGGGGAAAGCTCTTTGAGTGGTAGGGGAGGAAGGAGCTGTTGCAATTTTTTACAGTAAAGTCATCTTATTCTCGGTTGGTAGTGGAGGGCGGCAGTTCGTTTCCTGAAACGATGCTCGGAGGTCACCGGCATCCCTAGAATCCGTTTTATGCGTGGGAAGCTGCCAGGAATGGGTGCTTACGTGGGATAACATAAGGAAGAAAAGGAAAATTTATGTTAAGTTGATTTTTTTATTTTGCAAAGCAGATGGGTACTCGGTGGATCATTTACACTTGGAGGGTGTAACATGGCCTTTGGTCCCTTAAATGTGTTTCTGGTGATGCTACTGTCGGGGGTTGAGCTGCTCAGGAGTTGGTCCCTGTGCGAGAAAAAGAGGAAGGCAGGCAGACTGGGGGACTGATCCTGTTGTGATTGTTATATTCCATTCGGAAAGAAATCTGTCCACTGTTTTCTGTTAGGAGACAGCAGTTCTTTTTGGGCCAATACGCCTTTTTAGATTTCTTGGAATCAACTGATGAGTTGAGGTTGTGTTTCTGGTTTCGCTCCTTTCTGGTGGCTTTTTTTGAAGAGTATTACTTGTAAGAAAAACAAAAAGTTGAAAAAGAAGGTCTGCCTAGGGACTTCGTCAGGTTCCTTAATTAGCCAGCTACTTGAGTTATTCAGATTTAGAATTCATATATCAGACTGAAACAAAACAGTCAATTCAGGTGTTATATTACTTGTCTGATTCTTCTTCCAAGTTCTTAGGTCTGATAAAAATCCTGGCTTTAATGAATTGGACAGCTGGCCCTATTTCTAAGGATAATTGCCACATGCCTTATGTAGTGAGATGCAAATTTGAAAAATAAGGGGAGACTGTTGTCCCCTCCCGTCATTCGTCTCTGCTTCAGCAGTTTGAGATTTTTACCAATATACAAGATGGTTAAACAGAAATGCATCAAACACTTCAGGCAATGGCCTTAACTGAGATGGGCAAGAGGTGAAGCCAACCACATTGTAGTAGAGTTGTCAATGGTGATGAACAGCTGAGGTTTTTTGAGCTAATGACAATGATGTGAACTCCTTATTTGTTCATTGCCCAGAATAATAGAATAGCGTTGTTGTATTTAATTTGGTTTGTTGATCAAGTTTATTCACTTGTGGCACTCATCCTAGAGTGCAGCTACAAGCAATCTTTTTCGGCAAGGAAACCTGAGAAGACATATCTTCTCAATTTTACAGATTTTCCTGCAGTTTGCATTGATAATTTAAAAGCACAAAGTGTCAGCAATACTGGAAACTTATGACCATTGGGTTCCTTTGGTTTGCCCTCTTATGCCACTGGTTTTCACAGTCCACATTGTCTGCTCATATATGGCGATTTTTGGTCTGTTGAACATGGAGGCCGAGAAATCAAAAGTACCCAAAAATAATGAATGTTTAGATGGGGAGACTACTGTTGTTTGAGGCCCTGCAAATAGCCAGAGAGAGGTGGAGTAAGGTCAAAATAAGTCATGAGATGGTTAATGTAAGTTGTCATTACTTGAATGTAATCTTTGAGTAGTGTTAATTGTGTCCTTTACCAGGATTTAGAGACGTATGCAAAGTTTTAGCTTGGATTTTCCTTTTCATTTTGCAGCCGCTACTTTTTTGTAGCAGATTTTTTTCCCCTCTCCCTAAAATTCCATATAGAAATAGTTTGGCAAAATGTCAATCTGCTGGAAAGAGATGCGTTTGGGAGATTCTTGTGGTGCAAGACGTTGATCAACCTCCTATAAGTCACACGCACATGCACGTCTGTATATGGATATAACTGTATGTATATGTATATATCCTGAAAACCCAGATCTGCAGAAATAACTTGGAAGCATGAATTTTCCTTTTCGTTCCGCTGTCACTACTTTTTTGTAGCAGATTTTTTTCCCTCTCCCCTTAAACTCCATATGGAAATAGTTTGGCAAGAATGTCAATCTGCTGGAAAAGGATGTGTTTGGGAGATTCTTGTGATGCAAACCTTTGATGTTATCAACCTCTTATACATCACAGACGCGCGCACGCACACACACACGCGTCTATGTATCCGTATGTCTATACCTACACGAGTTCTGCAAATTAATATGGCGTTTTATGTAAGCTACAACTTGTTAGTTATCTCATACTGTTTCATTGTTTAGTTCTTTGAAGTATCATATTGTAGTGTCATCTTAAAATAGTGAGAATTTTTTTTAGCTTCAAGGAAAATATGGTTACATAATACTAGTGTTTAATTTGCAGGATGTTGAAATTGACGAAGAGGTTGACGTGATCATTTCAGAGTGGATGGGTTACATGCTTCTCTATGAGGTAAATATGAAATTGAGTTGAGTTGCATATGAAGTTAGTTTCAGTGACTTATTGGTAATTGATAGACCATCTGGTTTGAACTAGCCCGCTCCACCTTGTCACCGCAGATGCAAATAGTGTCCAATTTAAATGCCACTAAAATCATTTGGAGCGGGCTAGTCCAGTTTAGGAGTGGGTTATCGTCTCCCATTATTTATCTTGCTTGACATTTAGTCTTCGTAGTAGTCACGCTTACTATATTATGGAACTTGCTTTCGATAACCCTGCAGAGCATGTTAGGGAGCGTGATTACTGCCAGGGACCGCTGGCTAAAGCCTGGAGGTCTTATTCTTCCTTCAAATGCAACGGTAATTGGTCTTACTTGTCCTTCTAGGGATGATTTAGCTTTGTAGATGAGCAGAGCCATGGAGCTGAAAAGTAATGTAGTAGTGATATATGGTTATATGTAGCCAATACCTAGTACTCTCGTGGTCCATACTTTAGGGTTTATCTAGCAGTTAATGCAAATCTGAAATTATTCTCTCTTCCATAAAATGTTATGGATACTTTCTGCAGTTGTACATGGCGCCCGTTACACATCCTGACAGATACAGTGACAGCATCGATTTTTGGCGCAATGTATATGGAATTGATAGTGAGTATGCATTTTTATGCACTTAAATGAGATTCAAAAAGTTATCTGCTGTAATGATACTTGTTGTCAACTTATTTATATTTCC